>OZ005659.1:259960507-260340507 GCA_963930645.1 Salticus scenicus
AAAGCGCCTATGAAAAGGGTTCCCATAGTAACCGAAGTGTTCACTCGGTTTTCCGCTGATCTAACGGGACCACTCCCTCTAAGTGAAAACGAAAATAGGTACCTTTTGACAGCTATGTGTTTGTCTTCAAAATATCCGGAGGCCATACCGCTTAAAGAAATCACTTCTCCAGCAGTGATAAACGGGTTCTTACGAATGTTTAGCAGATTCGGGTTCCCGCGAGAGATTCAATTAGATTTAGGAAGAAGTTTTACGAGTGAATTGACCGAGACCTTTTTCGAAAAGTTTGGAATAAAAGTGATTCATAGCTCCATACATCATCCCCAATCCCAAGCGATTGAGAGATTTCACCGCACCGTAAAGCGATTATTAAAAGTGTTATGCTTAGAAAACGGAGCAGATTGGGAGAAAAATCTTCCATTTGCATTATTGGTGTTGCGTACTACCGTGCATCAATCTACCGGATATAGCCCTGCCGAACTCGTTCACGGCAAAAATCTAAGAACTCCCGAGACAATAATTTTTGAAAAATTATGCGGAATCGAAAACGAGGAACAAACGCCCGTTACTGAATACATTTTTGATCTTATAAATCGGCTAAAAAAATGCCAAGAATTAGCTATTGAATCGATGGAAGATGCGAGAGAGAAAAGGAAGCTTTGGTACGATCGGGACGCAGTTGACCGGAAATTTAAACCGGGAGACCAAGTTCTAGTGGTTGCGACGTACAAGCCGAATAAATTCGCCGTAAGTTGGATCGGACCGGGTACAGTGGAGAAACAAATCTCGGAGACTAACTATGTTGTGAATATTCCAGGTAGGAGGGAGCCCTCTCAAGTATTCCACGTTAATATGCTGAAACCTTATAGACAAAGGGCAGAGATGATAAATGTTTTGTTTAGTGAAATCACTAGCGTGGATAATAAAGAAACAGATTTAGAAATAGTATATCCACACTCTGACCCAAATGTTTATGACTTCAACGAAATCGTAAGAAATGGAAATTTAGAAATGAAACATACTACCGATCAGATAGAGAAATTAAAAGGGGTTTTGGATCGCCACAGGGACCTGTTTTCAAATGATCCAGGGCGCACCGATCTAATCGAGCACGACATCGAATTAATTTCCGACAAACCGGTTAGAATTAAACCGTACAGAATGTCTCAAAGACAGACAGAAATTCTCAAAAGAGAGATCAAAAGAATGCTTGAATTGAACATAATCGAAATAGGGGAATCGGACTATAGTAGTCCTTTAATTTTAGTAGAAGCCCCCCACAAACAGCCACGCCCATGTTTGGACTATCGCGTTTTGAATTCCATAACCAGAACCGAATATTTTCCAATACCGAACATCGAAGATCGTTTGGACTTAGTTTCAAGTGCTAAATTTATCACGCTTGTAGATCTAACGAAAGGATATTGGCAAATTCCACTGACACCTAGGGCGCAAAGATATGCGGCATTTTCCACTCCTTGGGGAAATTTTAGACCCTTAGTAATGCCTTTCGGATTAGTGAATGCCCCATATAGGTTCAGTAAATTTATGTCACTATTATTACAGGGCTGTGAAAACTTTTGCGTACCGTACTTAGACGATATCGCCATATTTTCAAAGACTTGGGAAGCGCATATGGAACATTTAGACATAATTTTAAAAAAACTAGAGGATGCAAAGTTGAAAATAAAACCTTCTAAATGTCAATTTGCGCAAGACAGCGTAAGATACTTGGGGCACGTTGTAGGGAACGGACGTAGGTCGCCCGCAGAAGCTAAAATCCAGGCAGTCTTGGATTTTCCGATCCCGAAATCTAAAACAGAAATTAGACAAATTCTCGGAATGGTAGGATACTACGCCCGCTATATCGAAAATTATGCCACTATTGTTGAGCCTCTAACTAGAGCGTTAAAAGGGAAAAATCGCAAAGAAAGCATAGAATGGTCCGCTGAAATGCAAAAAGCATTCGAGGAAGTAAAACGGAAATTAACAGACCAACCTATTCTTTATGCTCCGAATTACGAGCACCCCTTTATCGTACAGACCGATGCCTCAGACTTAGGGGTTGGGGTAATCCTCGCTCAGAGAATAGAAAAGGAAGAGCACCCTATCTTATACTTGAGCAGGAAATTTACTGCTCCCGAAAGAAATTATACTACGACAGAAAAAGAGTGTGCTGCGATAATATTCGCTATAAAAAAGTTAAAGCACTACTTAGATGGACAAAAATTCACAATTGAAACAGATCACGATCCATTAGTCTGGTTGAAGAGAAATGCTGGGAAAAACCCTCGATTAATGAGATGGGCATTAACTCTGCAGCCTTATGATTACACTGTAATACACCGGCCAGGGCGTGAGATAGCTCACGTAGACTGTTTAAGTCGAATGTAACTTTAAAAGCAAAAGAAATTTTTTGTATTGTAAATAAGCAAGTTAAATTTTCAAAATTAAAATTTTTTCTTTTTGGTGTTTTTAAATTAATCAGTATAATCAGGGAAGTATATATTTTAAGTGTAAAAATTATTAAGGTAGTGTTTAATTATTTTGGTTTTGTTGAAAAATCAACATTATATTTTTCTGGTAGATATTCCAATTTGTAGGGACTATTGCCTCTTTTAGAAGTGAATTTGAATATCCTAATTTCAGCTTCTTCTGATGAAAATTCGGCCCCAAAATGGCCCCGAATTTTTCTTTAAGGGGAGGGGAGCTGTAAAGGCAGAGACTCCGACTCCAATATATCATTGAAAGAGACATTTCAGTACAAAGAAGCAGACAGTCTGGAGCCTAACGGCTCGCAGCGGAACATCTCTCCTTTGTAAAAAGGTATGTCCGTTTCCCTTTGATGATCGTGGGAAGCCGCATGCTTGAGAACTTTCCCTTCGAGAGGAATTCAACGCGTCAGAGCCGGTGATGGAATTTCGAGCGAATCAGGGCCTGCATCTGAGATTTTGTTTTTAGAAAAACACGCCCAATACGAACTGTAATTTTTACGATGAGAGACTAAAAAGTTCAGTTCACGTCTGAGTTTTGGAAAGGCAGGAATCCGAGAGCAGGTCGGGCTAGACCTCGGGAAAGGAACTATTATTTTCTGGAGAAGACTGCAGAAGCGGTCACTGATGAAATCACTGTGGACTCGATCTGAAATTCATTCCAGTCTTATACTGTACTACCCACGATCTTATTGAAAACCAATTCATATCGAGGAAATACAGCAAAATATGGATATATTGTAACTTTCTAAAAATTAATCTAGTTAAATTAAAATTTGGAAAAAAGATTAATTTCTTGTTCTGATTAGTCAAGTAAATAATTATCTCCACGCTACAAGATACTACAGACTAATAGAATAAAGAAAATTTGGTGGCAGCTCTATCGGATGACAGTATATAGAGAAGAGTGAATCTAAGCAGAAGCGAGGAAAGAGATTCCAGAATTCAGAAGAGATCCTCAGCGTAGACCAGGCAACAACGGAAGCAACGACCGGTTCCTAGTACGGAAGCAGCGTTACGAAGCCTTCGACGTAGACGGGAGAAGCCAAACAGCGTACGGAGAGCCAGTCTAGAGCAGAAGTGACGGAGTGCCCTTTCAAAAGATCAAGAAGAGGAGCACCGATCCCTGGAGTAGTGGTCTTGTGCCTGCTAAAAGTGTGCTCAGCGGAGATGTGCCCACCTTAGATGAAAACATCAGTAAAGGTAAGGATATTCCGTTCATTCTTGAGAGGCAATTAGTAAAAATAAAAATAAAAATTGTTTGTCCTTGTATATTCTGGCAGAAAATTTTTAATGTTTGAGCGAAATGCTTAATGTCTAAAATTAACAGGTTAGTTAATTAAATTAAATGAAATAATTCATTATTTAAAAGTTTAGAATTGACAAAATAGTTAATTTGTTAAGAGAATTTTAAATTTATGTTGGAAAAGAAAATTTCCTTAACCTTGAAGAAAAATAAAAGGAAGTAAAATTGTAAAAGAAATTGAAATTTAAAAAGAAAGCAGAAAAAAAAAAGGGTTCTTGTTATCCCTAAATAGAAATTCTGAAAATTAAGTAGATATATTTATTATAAAATGGAAGGTTGCAGGAAAAAAAAACTGTGAATGATATATTTAAATTATATTCATTAAGAGAATTTTCAGAGTTTTAAGTTGTGTGTATTTATGGTATAATCTATGGTTGCACAGTGTGAAAGAACTCCTTATTTTTGTGTATATTAATTGTTCTTTTTAAATTGCTTGTAAGCATAAGCTTAAATTGGGTAAAAAGTATTGCAAGATATTGCAGGAATCCGAAAGCCAAATTTGGTATTAAAGTGTGTATTATTTAGTTATTTATTTAAATTGTGCTTATATTTGAAATTTTAAATAATTGCTAAATGTGTATTGCGAATAATTAGGAAATTGAGAATATTTAGTAAAATTGTGTTAGGAAAATTTCAAATCAAAAATCATGGCTGCTTTGCACGAATATTCAAAAGTGGATTTAAAATTTTTAGCAGAAGAATGGGAAGTAGATATTCTACCCACCGATGGGACAAGGTCCATAATAAAAAAAATTGAACAATCTGCAGAATTTAAATTAGAGGTGGCTTTGGCCCAAATTAAATTAATCAAGGAAGAACGATTAGCGCAAGAAATAAAAGAGGAACGTTTAGCCCAAATTGAAAGTGAAAAAGCACAGAGAGAATTCGAATTAGAACGTCTCAGGTTATCTCAAAGTATAGAAACGACAAGCTTAAACTCTAGCAGAGAAGAACGGAAATATACTCCCCCACTTAAATCTATTATTCATAAATTTGATGAGTTAAATTCTGACATGGCTTTATATTTAAATCTATTCGAACGTCAAGCGAGTAAATTGGGGTTAGAGAGCTCAGACTATGTAAATCAATTACTTGCTTTGTTACCCACCAAATTAGCAGAACAGATATTAAGACAACCGGCGGAGAAATTAGAAGATTTTGATTACATCAAAAATTATCTGTTAGATCGATTTAAGGTTGACGCTGAGTCATTCCGACAAAAATTTAACAACCACCAGCGATCAAGTGGAACGTCATTTCGAGATTTAGTTTATGACTTGGAAACATTCTTGTTAGGTCGGTTGGAAAAACTAGAAATTGGGGACTTTGAGAGCTTGAAGAAATTACTAATTTGCGACCAGATAAAAAAAAGGGCTAGCGCAGAGATGAAAGAGAAGTTTCTAGATTCTTGGGCGAAAGAGACTGATCCCGAAGAATTAGCTATTAAACTAGATGAATTTGAATCCGTTAGGAAAGCCATAAAGAAAAATTGGGTCGGTAAAGAAAAAGATGACCGAAAACCCGATAAAAATAAATTTACATTTTCAAAAGAAAACAAAGAAAAAAAGCCATTTAATTGGCGCGATAGGACAAAATCGCAGGAAAACAAAGGGAAAGAGAACGCCTATGAGAAAAAGAAAGAGATCCGATGTTTTTATTGTTCCGTTGTCGGGCACTACAAAACTAATTGTCCAAAATTAATTAGAGATCAATCAACAGCAGTTGTAAATCAGATAGGAATTACAGACGATTTAGGATCTTGCTTCGCACCTTATTTAGGGGAGGCCGAAATAAATGACGTCAAAATTGTCACCCTTCGTGACAGTGGAGCAAGCTTCGATCTTATAGGAAAACAATACATAAAACCGGAGCAATTAACCGGAGAAAGTATTTGGCTCAAACAGCCGTTGCAGAAAGAATTACACTGCCTGCCGATCGCTAGTGTTACGCTTAAGATTGCAGATATTGGGACTGTTAGCACGAAAGCGGCAGTAGTTGACGACTCACTGGAAATGAATCATTATCTTTTGGGTAATCAAACGCATGAAATTATCGAAGGCGCAAAAATGAAAAAACCAGAGTTAATCAACCAAGTAGTAACTCGCGCGAAAAAAAGGCAGAGCGAGAAAGAGGAGAGAGAGAGATTACGAGAATCCGAGACCACTAACGCAGTAGCAGAGATACGGGAAGAAACCCCTATTGTCATTCCCCCCTCTGAGAAAGAGAAGTCTCTAAGCCTTCTAGGGGTAAATAAAGAAAGGATGAAAGGATTACAGCGTGAAGACGCGACTTTAAATCCGTGTTTTGAAAAAGCGAACAAAGGTAATTCCGAGTTCATTTTAGAAAATGAAATCCTTTTTAGACAATCTAAAACAAATCGCGGGGAGGTTAGAAAACAAGTGATTATTCCTGTAACACTTAGAAAAGACGTAATGGAATTATGTCATTCGAATGTTGGCGGACATCTCGGAGTCACAAAGACGAAAGATAAAATCTTCAGATATTTCGCGTGGCCAAATTCGGTCAAAGAAATAGAGGAATTTGTATTATCGTGTCACCATTGTCAGATGATAGGGAAACCTAGGGAGGTGAAGAAAGCGCCTATGAAAAGGGTTCCCATAGTAACCGAAGTGTTCACTCGGTTTTCCGCTGATCTAACGGGACCACTCCCTCTAAGTGAAAACGAAAATAGGTACCTTTTGACAGCTATGTGTTTGTCTTCAAAATATCCGGAGGCCATACCGCTTAAAGAAATCACTTCTCCAGCAGTGATAAACGGGTTCTTACGAATGTTTAGCAGATTCGGGTTCCCGCGAGAGATTCAATTAGATTTAGGAAGAAGTTTTACGAGTGAATTGACCGAGACCTTTTTCGAAAAGTTTGGAATAAAAGTGATTCATAGCTCCATACATCATCCCCAATCCCAAGCGATTGAGAGATTTCACCGCACCGTAAAGCGATTATTAAAAGTGTTATGCTTAGAAAACGGAGCAGATTGGGAGAAAAATCTTCCATTTGCATTATTGGTGTTGCGTACTACCGTGCATCAATCTACCGGATATAGCCCTGCCGAACTCGTTCACGGCAAAAATCTAAGAACTCCCGAGACAATAATTTTTGAAAAATTATGCGGAATCGAAAACGAGGAACAAACGCCCGTTACTGAATACATTTTTGATCTTATAAATCGGCTAAAAAAATGCCAAGAATTAGCTATTGAATCGATGGAAGATGCGAGAGAGAAAAGGAAGCTTTGGTACGATCGGGACGCAGTTGACCGGAAATTTAAACCGGGAGACCAAGTTCTAGTGGTTGCGACGTACAAGCCGAATAAATTCGCCGTAAGTTGGATCGGACCGGGTACAGTGGAGAAACAAATCTCGGAGACTAACTATGTTGTGAATATTCCAGGTAGGAGGGAGCCCTCTCAAGTATTCCACGTTAATATGCTGAAACCTTATAGACAAAGGGCAGAGATGATAAATGTTTTGTTTAGTGAAATCACTAGCGTGGATAATAAAGAAACAGATTTAGAAATAGTATATCCACACTCTGACCCAAATGTTTATGACTTCAACGAAATCGTAAGAAATGGAAATTTAGAAATGAAACATACTACCGATCAGATAGAGAAATTAAAAGGGGTTTTGGATCGCCACAGGGACCTGTTTTCAAATGATCCAGGGCGCACCGATCTAATCGAGCACGACATCGAATTAATTTCCGACAAACCGGTTAGAATTAAACCGTACAGAATGTCTCAAAGACAGACAGAAATTCTCAAAAGAGAGATCAAAAGAATGCTTGAATTGAACATAATCGAAATAGGGGAATCGGACTATAGTAGTCCTTTAATTTTAGTAGAAGCCCCCCACAAACAGCCACGCCCATGTTTGGACTATCGCGTTTTGAATTCCATAACCAGAACCGAATATTTTCCAATACCGAACATCGAAGATCGTTTGGACTTAGTTTCAAGTGCTAAATTTATCACGCTTGTAGATCTAACGAAAGGATATTGGCAAATTCCACTGACACCTAGGGCGCAAAGATATGCGGCATTTTCCACTCCTTGGGGAAATTTTAGACCCTTAGTAATGCCTTTCGGATTAGTGAATGCCCCATATAGGTTCAGTAAATTTATGTCACTATTATTACAGGGCTGTGAAAACTTTTGCGTACCGTACTTAGACGATATCGCCATATTTTCAAAGACTTGGGAAGCGCATATGGAACATTTAGACATAATTTTAAAAAAACTAGAGGATGCAAAGTTGAAAATAAAACCTTCTAAATGTCAATTTGCGCAAGACAGCGTAAGATACTTGGGGCACGTTGTAGGGAACGGACGTAGGTCGCCCGCAGAAGCTAAAATCCAGGCAGTCTTGGATTTTCCGATCCCGAAATCTAAAACAGAAATTAGACAAATTCTCGGAATGGTAGGATACTACGCCCGCTATATCGAAAATTATGCCACTATTGTTGAGCCTCTAACTAGAGCGTTAAAAGGGAAAAATCGCAAAGAAAGCATAGAATGGTCCGCTGAAATGCAAAAAGCATTCGAGGAAGTAAAACGGAAATTAACAGACCAACCTATTCTTTATGCTCCGAATTACGAGCACCCCTTTATCGTACAGACCGATGCCTCAGACTTAGGGGTTGGGGTAATCCTCGCTCAGAGAATAGAAAAGGAAGAGCACCCTATCTTATACTTGAGCAGGAAATTTACTGCTCCCGAAAGAAATTATACTACGACAGAAAAAGAGTGTGCTGCGATAATATTCGCTATAAAAAAGTTAAAGCACTACTTAGATGGACAAAAATTCACAATTGAAACAGATCACGATCCATTAGTCTGGTTGAAGAGAAATGCTGGGAAAAACCCTCGATTAATGAGATGGGCATTAACTCTGCAGCCTTATGATTACACTGTAATACACCGGCCAGGGCGTGAGATAGCTCACGTAGACTGTTTAAGTCGAATGTAACTTTAAAAGCAAAAGAAATTTTTTGTATTGTAAATAAGCAAGTTAAATTTTCAAAATTAAAATTTTTTCTTTTTGGTGTTTTTAAATTAATCAGTATAATCAGGGAAGTATATATTTTAAGTGTAAAAATTATTAAGGTAGTGTTTAATTATTTTGGTTTTGTTGAAAAATCAACATTATATTTTTCTGGTAGATATTCCAATTTGTAGGGACTATTGCCTCTTTTAGAAGTGAATTTGAATATCCTAATTTCAGCTTCTTCTGATGAAAATTCGGCCCCAAAATGGCCCCGAATTTTTCTTTAAGGGGAGGGGAGCTGTAAAGGCAGAGACTCCGACTCCAATATATCATTGAAAGAGACATTTCAGTACAAAGAAGCAGACAGTCTGGAGCCTAACGGCTCGCAGCGGAACATCTCTCCTTTGTAAAAAGGTATGTCCGTTTCCCTTTGATGATCGTGGGAAGCCGCATGCTTGAGAACTTTCCCTTCGAGAGGAATTCAACGCGTCAGAGCCGGTGATGGAATTTCGAGCGAATCAGGGCCTGCATCTGAGATTTTGTTTTTAGAAAAACACGCCCAATACGAACTGTAATTTTTACGATGAGAGACTAAAAAGTTCAGTTCACGTCTGAGTTTTGGAAAGGCAGGAATCCGAGAGCAGGTCGGGCTAGACCTCGGGAAAGGAACTATTATTTTCTGGAGAAGACTGCAGAAGCGGTCACTGATGAAATCACTGTGGACTCGATCTGAAATTCATTCCAGTCTTATACTGTACTACCCACGATCTTATTGAAAACCAATTCATATCGAGGAAATACAGCAAAATATGGATATATTGTAACTTTCTAAAAATTAATCTAGTTAAATTAAAATTTGGAAAAAAGATTAATTTCTTGTTCTGATTAGTCAAGTAAATAATTATCTCCACGCTACAAGATACTACAAGGGATAAAACTATGAAAAGAAAAACTAAATTAGTGTAATAAATAGATATAAATTATATTGAGAAAACACAATAAACCTTAATTAAATAAAATATAATTATTAAAGAATCTAATAATTTTAAAAACTATATTATTTTAAATCTCATCTTTCTAAATTTTCTTTAAAAACATTTATATTCTACAGCTTTGAATTATTTCTTAAATTGAAGTTTCTTTTTAAAATTCATCCTAATTAAGATTTTTATTTTAAATATGATTATACTTTCTTTTTGCAATTCAGCTGAAATACCCTCGCAATATATATTAAGTGGTCTTTTGTTTTATATATGAAAGGAATAGACACAATAATTAATTTTGTTTATCTCATTTTCTATATGGCTGAATGATTACATTTTCAGTTTCTGAACTAATATGAGGAGATTAAGAAAAAAATAAAAAATAAATAAAAAATGAAAAATGAAATAAATGAACATTTTCTTCAGTCAATAGAAATGAGTTTTAAAAACACTTTCTTTTGATTTATCTGAAGAATCCTTAATATGATTTCTTATCATTTAATATCGTCAAGTGCATTAAATTGAAATTGAAAATAAAAATCAGGAGTTTTAAGAGTATAATTTAAAAATTCTATGACACTATTAAGGATTCGTTCCAAATTAATTTTCATTTATATAATATTTCAGCCGTTTTGTAGTTGTAATAATTAAATAACAAACAAAATGTCATGTAGTTTGCATGAATTATTAATACCCTCTAACTGTACGTATTTGGTGCATTGTTCAGTCTTTAATGTTGTTTGCTTTAGAGACGGCACGTTTAAAACCATCTTATTTTTAATTAGAAAGACGTTAGTTTTCTGTTTTTACGATCGTGGACGTTTCTTCTTTCTTGAAAAAGAAAAATTGAAAACGAATGAAATGTTTTAATTTTTTTTTCTGCAATTTTGACAATATTTCGATTTATTTATTACAAAGCCACACTGTTAAAAATTTCTGTAAAAATACAGAAAAAGTATTGAGAATCTCCGTAAATGTACATGAGTTCACTGTTAAAATCAGTGAATCAAGAAACTCGGTTCACTGTCAAAAATTTCTGTAAAAGTACAGAAAAAGTATTGAGACTCTCCGTAAATTTACATGAGTTCTCTGTTAAAAGCATTGAACCAAGAAACTCAGTTCTTAATTTACAGATATTTCCCTTTTCAAAACAACGTTTTCCCTGTAGGGATTTTGATAGATACAGTCGGTAACAAAAGTCTCCGAACACTAGCAAAAATTCCTATGTAAAAAAAGTACACTTAATACAATTCTGTTAAATAAATCCTTGTCAAATCCTGTTCTTAGTCAGTGTAAAAACAGGATTCGACAAGGATTTATTTAACAAAGCTGTATTAAGTGTACTTTTTTTATACAGGAATTTTTGCTAGTGTTTGGAGACTTTTGTTACCGACTGTACATTAAATAAAAAACTATATAAATGCATAACCTTAAATTATTTTTATATTCAAGTAAATACCTATTTATATATATATATATATTTAACTAGAAGTTTTGTAGGTAGAAATATACTGAATAGTTTGTATCATTGCAGTGTACTATTACGTAAAAAGGGGGGAAAGGGAACGTTAGGGAAAATTAGATTGTTTCTGCGGAATGTTTATCTTCGTATCTACTGATTAAAAGTTTGTTGTTGTTGACTGTATTGAAGAACTTAAAGCAATTCGTGTTTTCATTTGGAATTCATAATTAGGTAAGTTAAATTTTATATAATCTTTATCCTATTTTAATAATCAACACAAACAATGACTGTTTATGTTAGTTATATTAGTGGTTATTTTTTTATATTTAAATCCTGAAACTTATAAACAGAGTTATTCAATTTAAAGATACCTAGAATCTAGTATGTAGTATCTAGCTACGTATTTCGGTTACATAATTCTTTATATACAGTCGGTAACAAAAGTGTCCAAACGCTAGCAAAAATTCTTATGTAAAAAAAGTACACTACATACGGTTTTTTAAATAAATCCTTATCGAATCATGTTCTTAGACTGACTAATAACAGGATTCGACAAGGATTTATTTAAAAAAAAACAGCATTAAGTGTACTTTTTTTACATAGGAATTTTTGCTAGTGTTCGGATACTTTTGTTACCGACTGTATTTACTGCGGAGGGCGAAATTATACAAATGCAGCAGAAATCAATTAAATTTTATATGTTAATACACAAGTCTTTTGTCAAAGTTAAATGTATGATACTGCTGCTAATTTTATATTAATAGTTTACAAATATTGCATATGTATCTTTAACTTTATTTTTACATGCGTATCTTCTTTAATTTACAATGGAGCAAAACGATGAGAATGTCATAGCTATATCAATGCAGCGGTTCGGGATAGTCTTATCTGAGTATGATTTTGTAAAGCATTTAGAAGAGCTTCCAAAAGCAGTTGTAATTGCATTCGTTCAGTTCAAAGAATATTTCCATGTGGGAGAGAGGGTAAATGTTTCATAATACCGAAAGAGGCCATTTTAGTTAATAATAATAATAACAGATGCTTTCTTCATAAATTGCTCATAAAACAAAACTTTAGAAGACTGTCGTTTTCATTTTCCTACAAATTCCGACTGTGCAAGGTACACAAAATCAACAGGGGAGGAGAATTGTTTTGAAACGACATAGACGTTTGACATTTTGCACGATAGCAAATAAGAACAAAATAAATTAGAAGTCCGTATGAGCAATAAGAATAGCAAAAGCAAAGAAATCATTAGAGATGTAAAACTACGGAAATATACGCTTATAACACCTGACATAAAAAAGCCTACATTCAGCTTGCAGAGAAACCTGAGAAAAAACAAATAAATTGGTCTAAAATTTTTTCATGGATTAAAAGAAACTTAATTTAGATGTTCTCGACAACATGCATTCATACCGGTATGAGCTGTTAATGGAAAAGGACGAATTTTCGATGTGTTAGCCGGGGGACGGGGGGGGGGGACTTTCTTATAATTTGAGCCGCCTTTTCTTCTAGAGTTTGAAAGAAAATTGCTTTAGCAGAAGATTCACAAAATAAACATAGATATATTAATTTGTTAGAAAGCAGTTATTGTAAAGGATGAAAAAAGTGTGTGTGTGGGGGGGGGGGGTTGTTAAACACAGTTTAGCACATCCCTAAAAACAGAGAAATATTATTACAAATTATATATAAGTATTTGATGTTAAACATTTTTTCGGGGGCAGGGGAGTTGTAAATCAACCCAGCATTTTTTTTTTTTTGCCGAGTGTCAACGTTTAATATATAAATTAAGAAACAATGCAAGAAAAACGATAAAATTATTTTTTTAACACAGCGACAATACTGGATGGGGGGGGGGAGGGGAGGGATATTAGATTAAATTTTAAAACTATTAGCACAATCTGCTCACAAATTGATGTTTAAAGATTAAATGTATAGTTTATGAATCAAGCTGAGTAGAGAAATTTTTTATACTAAATTTTACACAGGCTACATTCTGTGAGTAAATTCAAATCGAAGTTTTAAAAAGTTCAATTTAATGCGGAATTATTTTAAAGTATAAAAACAACTGGATTATCGAATTGACGTTGATCACAGGTTAACTGCAATTTAAAAAATACTTTTTTGATGAAATAAGTCAAACTTACATTGTCTCATCAACACAAAGTCCGAATGCTTTCCGACAAGATTTTGGTATGAATTAAAACATTATTTTTTAAGCGTTTCTTTTCTTTTCTTTCTTTCTTTACTTTTTGAGAAGAACAGATGTCTAATGGCCAGAAAAGTTTATTAAATGAGCGATGTTTTTCTCCAATAAGAATAAGGTTAAATTTTAATCAGAACCTTAAAGACCAGAAATATTATTGAAAATTATATAGATCTTTGATACTGAAAATGTTTTAGTGTGTGTGTGTGGGGGGGGGGAGGGGGGCTGATGGGAATGATATGTATGGATACCAACACAATATTTTCAGTTTTGTTTTCTTAAATGTTTGAAAATCTGTTGGTGTGTTCAATATTCATATATTTGATATAACAAAACAGAAACAAGCAACATAGAAAAACTAATAAAATTGTTTCTTTACCCGCAGCGGGAATGAATAGAGGAAGTGGGGAAGAAGTTAAATTATGCTTTCAAACTTCTGTGTACAAACTGAAATTCAAAGATTGAAAACATAACATTAAGTTATGCGAAGAAATGTTTAAATGAATGCGAAATTTTATCAAGGTTACATTTTTCGAACCAATTCAAAACTACAATTTTCAAAAGTACAACTAATGCACATGTTTTTTGTACTTTTGTGCCGTAACTACAGTCATGACAATATTTCGTCCACGAATTTATTTTGTAAGGCAGAGATAGCCGTAATGACAATTGGCTGTAATTTAAAACTACTTTTTCGCTAAAACTGATCTAATTGATACTATCCTATCAAAACTAGGCCAGACCCATAAGGTAGAGAAAGTATTGTTTTTGGGTCAAATTTTCGAATGTAAGATTTTATTATATTTACACGTTTTGAGGTCCCCTGAATACGAAAATCATGTTTTTAGAAAATGTCTGTGTGTCTGTGTGTATGTCTGTGTGTGTGTGTGTGTCTGTCTGTTATCAGCATATCTCAAGAACGAATAGTAGCAGACATTCCAAACTTGGTTTTCTAAATGTGTATCATATAGGGATGCTACAGAAAGATTTTCGTTAAGATCAAGCAAATGGTTCGTGTACAGGGACAATCAAGAGAATTCTAATACATTACGTCTATGAGGGAAATTGCAGGTAAGTAGAGTTTAATGTCTATAGACTGCACTAAACCAAATGAAACGAATATATATTTTTTTTAATAGAGATAGTCAACTGGGAAAAAAAATTGTGTATGTAGAAGCCTCGACTCCCCCTTGGGGGGGGGGGAAGTCCCCCCTCGAGGGGAGTATATTTTCATGATGGGTATTTTTCAAAAGAGCTCGCCAACACCTTTAAAACGAATGGTTAAAACATAGATCTTCGATAATTTAAAACAAAGTTATCGATTTTTTTTTTTTTTACTTTTAACAAAAAAAGAACTTAGAAAAAAAAATCGTATTTTTTATTTATTTATTTATTTATTTTTTAATATAGAGAATAAAAGGGACTTTTTTTTGGATATTTAGTGTTATACTACTTCTCTAATATGGAAATCGTCTGCATTAACATAAAAGATAATTTTTTAAATAATAATTTTAATAAATTATTTTTTAAAAAGAGAATTATTTTTTAATAACCGAATTAATTTTTTTATAAATGTAGGTGCATCAATGAAACGGGGGTTGAGGGGGGCGGCAGCCCCCTCACACAGAATTAATTATCATATAAAACTTTTCCGAAGCCTAATTTGAATTGTTTAACAAAGGTTTACATAACATCGTTATCTTACCTCTTAATCTCCAACCTGTATTTATAGTATTAAATTTCAGGGTAAGAGAAAGTCGTGTGAGTGACACACCAGATTATTTATATACGCAAAAAATAAATAAATTCATGTTAAGCATAATTTTTTTTCTTTTCTTTGTGAGGTGTGTGTGTGTGTAGGGGGGGGGGATTTAAAGAACAAGAAAATTTTGTTCTGAGGATTAGACAGTTTAGGGGTGCTTTTGAAAGTGTGTTTACTTACAGTCGGTAATTTTTCTAAATATTTTAATCTGTTACCTGTGATTTTTATTACTTTCTTCTACATGTATATATAGAGAAAGTATTGGATTCGTGAAATTTTTCGAACTCCAGTTTTCGATGGATTTATACGTTTTGGGATGCCCTGAATACGATTTGACTGCTTTTAGAAAATGTCTGTGTGTGTGTGTGTGTGTATCACAAATTTTGTGGACGCTGTATCTCACGAACCAATGAACGAAATTTAACCAAACTTGGTATTTAGTTGGACCCTGACATGAACTGGTGCTGATTAGATTTATGGAACAATGACTAAACAGGTGGTCTAAATTTTTAACATGACAGTATAGGACAAAATTTCGTATAAATGTGCATAATGAGAGTTATTTTAATCGTGTGATTGTAAAATTAATATGAATTATTGATAATAGTAGTAGTTAATTAGTAAAAAAAAAATGCATCGCTTCCCCCCCCTGGAGGGAGTAAATTTTCAATATGGATATCTTTCGAAAGATCTCGTCAATACCTTTAAAACGAATGGTTGAACTATAGATCTGTGATAATTTAAAACAAAGTTATCCATTTTTTTTTTTTTTTTTTTTTTTACTTTTTACGAAAAAAAAATTTCTGAAAAAAATCATTTCTTTTAATTTGGAAAAAAAAACTGACATCTTTCGGCATTTAGTGATAATTCTATCAGATAAAAATCTTCTGCATTTATAATTGAAAAGAATTTGTTAATTTAATAAGTAATTTGTATTGAATAAGTTTTGTGTAAAATTATATAGAAGAAAGTCATGTGGTGGCCACATCATACTAGTTTTTAGTTTAATATCGTCTGAAACTTCTATATATTTTCTTATATATTCCTTTTACAGCCTCTTCCTGTCATTAAAAGGGTTTGCTGGCATTTGCTGAAAGACTGAAAAATAATCTCGATTACCTTAAATCAAAATAGTAGGAATTGAGGAAAAAGTAAGTTATTTCCACATTATATAATTAATAGTTTAAATAATAAAAAAATAAGTAAATTTAAAAATCGAAATACAAAATAAAGATTTTATAGATGGGAGTTTCATTCGACAATTTTTTTATTTAATGTTTTTTTTTTTTTTTTTTTTTTTTTTCAATGTTTTTAATTTTGCTTTCTGAAATTTTTGAAAATCTGCTTGCATGTGTATATGCATATTATATATATATATATATATATATATATGTGCACAAGTTAAAAAACCACAATGTAAGAAAAATAAAATTATTGTTGCTGTTGCCGAGCAATGGTAATAGAGAGGTGGGTTGGGGAACAAATTAAATTTTCTGACAAGTTAAGATTTTACAGAATACAGTTTGATATTTAAGGATTCAAAGTACAGAGTGTATATTAAATTGAGTGAGGAAATGTTTAAATTAATACGAAATTTTATCCAGTTTGCTATACGTTGCGAACTAATTTATATCTTAAAATAACCGATCCACATAAAACCACAAAATCCAACTGTATTTTCGAATTATCCTGGATGAATATACCATAATCATAAGCATGCCAAGACTGCGGTTACATGTTATGAAGGGAAACGAACGCAGACGATTGTGGAGCAACTGCAATTTAAAAATTCAGTTTTACTGAAATATAGCTGCTTAATAACGTATTGTCAAAAAACTTTCAAACAAGTTTTTGCATTGACAGAAATAATTTTTGTTAAACATGTTTTTTCTTTTCATTTTTTGTAAGGGGAAGATTTTAATAATTGGGCAGTTTTTAATTCGGAGTATTATAAAGTTAAGAGAGTGCTTGGAACTAAGGCCGAGTCCCCAGGCCTTGGACTCGAGGTAGTGTGCCCTCTGAGGGGGATGTCTTTTAAGGGGACCCAGCCCAGATTTATGTGAGTCTCGAAGAAAACTACCGAAAACTTCGAACAGCTAGGACGACGAGCTAGACCTGGGATTGAACCTAGCACTTCCCGTTTATCAGCTCTGAGCGTAGAATGGCACGGCCACTCATGGGGTCATATAGTTTAGAGATGATTCAGGAGCAGTTCACTCTCTCAGGAGACAATAAATTGTTTTATTTCCATATTCAAAGGGTGAAAAACTACCTAACATCCCCAAACCATAAAAACTGCTATTTGTATTCAAAGTTAATCGTGGAAGAATAGATTAAGGTTATTATTACGTGGCTATTATTTAAAATGTTTATTTATACCCATAATAAATGATATTTGTAGAATTCTGAAGGCATTGTAAGGAAAAATTTAGAAAGGGGGGTGGGAGAATCTGGAATTAAAGGTAGCCCCTGAAAACTTTCACCTCCGATATACGTTTATAATCTGCTACCGGTTGTTTTCAATTTTTATTTTAATATTCTTCAAGTTTTTTCTTGTTCTTTGTACAACTCTCTATGCCATTAAAAATGTTTACCGTTATTTTCTACGTGAAGACTGAAACATTATCTGAATTTTCGAAATCAAAATGCAAGAATTTGAGTAGAATTGAAATAAATCGCCTACATCTTGTATAAACAATAGTTTAAATATTGAAAATTTTATAAATTTAAAAACCGAAATACAAAATAAAGATTTTAGATTTATAGAATTCTTATTTATCAAGTGATTCAATTTTTTTTTTTTTTTTTTTTTTTTTTTTTTGTTAACTTTTAATTTTCTTTTCTTTCTTTTGAGGGGTTTGGAGAGAGGGGTGGAGTTAATGTTTCACCACCAGAAACCGGAAAGTGTTTTCATTAAATATTTAAATTTTTGGAGATAGAATATTTAAATAATTATCATAATAGTAATAATGGAAATAAAGAAGGATATTAATTAAAAGAATTTACCTGTAGCGTAAGACCACAAAAAATTACTCTAATTTGCATTTATGTAATTATTAAAGACCAAATAATATTTAGAAAATAATTTTTAAGTATATTTAATAAACCGGAAATAGTTCGTAATTCAATTGTGTAAAAAAGAATCTGCTGCAGAACCATGTATTAATTCATATTACTATAATGATCCAATAGACAAAAGTGGGTCTAGGGGACAGGAGTATCTGTTCTTGAAGCTGGTAGACAGGAAGTGATAGATTCTATATGTAGTCGCGCATGCTGTCCTAGTCGTTCGGTGTTTTCCAAGGTTTTCTCTGAAATTCATGTAAATATGGACTAATACCCCTTAAAAGTCAGCCCACGTTGGGGTTTTGGGTAATAAATTGAGGCTTACTTAAAAATGCCTAAATTATTTTCAATAATTTTTGAAAATGTCGTAATATATAGTTATCAAAGTCCCACTCTATTCCTTGTACCTTGGGAAATGTCTCGGAATTTCTGAAAACATTAAGGCATTTGTTAAAAGAAAAAAGGGGGCGGGCTAGGGAACACATGGGCAAACTTTAAAATTTCATATAGGAAGGGAGGAAAAGTCTTTTAAAAGCTCGGGGATAAAGTCTTTTCAAAGTAGGCCTAGGACCTACAGCTGTCAATCGGCCTTATTCCCAAATCCAGTCCAATTCATATTTGTTTTTAATATAAAATACTTCAAAAATATTTCTGTTACACTGGCGTTCATAAAATGGTGCTTAAATATCTTATGATTTCATTATATAAGTGATTTTTTCCTGTATTAATGATTTAAAATACCATGTATATCTACTTTTATTTTCTTAGATGATTTTTCATTAGATTCTATTTAGATGGAGTATATAAGATACACTTTAAAATTCACTTATGTATACTTAATTTTCTTTTTAGTGTCATGGAATTACAATCCTTTCTTTTCATTATTTGCTTAAAATGTCATAGGATGTAGATTTTGTTTTAAAAATTTATAGTTGAAGTGTTTACCTATAATTGTAATTTTTCATCATTTTTCTTTTTTCTAGTTATAATGGAAATTGATCCTGATATAAGAAACGAAACAAGTTGTCTAAGAAATATGAAAATAGAAAATACCGTAAAATACCCTCATCAGAGACATTTACAAATATCAAATATTTATCCTGTTAAAGACTTTTTCACCATTTATCTTTTATTAATCTCATTTAGAAAAAAAATAAAAGATACTTTCAGTGTTATGTTAGTAAAATAAAGTTTAATTTAAATCTAATTCAGTATGTTTTATTTTTTAATTATTTTTAATTGTATGTTTTCTTTGCAGCAAAGATGTTTTTCTTCTTAGTGAGCTTTTTGCAATGATTCTAGTAAATTACCGGGATGCTGCTTTCATGTGTAAAAGCGCAGAATTTGTTTCTTCTTTAGATCCTATTTTGTAGAAGAAAAATGTTTTAAAATTTGTTTTTGTAAAGAAAAAAAAAAAAAAAGTCTTTTTAATTCAAAATATTTTAATGGTTTCTTTAACAAAAAGTTAGATATTTTAAAGATTTGAATTTATGGAATTAGTGACGAAAACCAAAAGAGTACCCGATTTTCATCTGCATTGAAACCTAAATTAATATTTAAAAATATTAAAAGCTATATATTTCTTTAAATACTATTTAATACGTACGAACATTTTCTCTCCACTTGCCGTCTATTTAAAAATATTTATATCCCAGAAACTGCAATAATTATGGAAATTATTCTACACACTGCAATGAATTAATTATAAAAAAAATAAAATTACTTAGGTATCAAACCTTCAATATGTTCCTATACTTCTACGATTACGTATTAGAAATCTGATCTGAAATGAGAATTTTTATTTTCAAATAAAATAACTTTTAAAAATCAATTTTATTAAAAACAGAATATTGAAAAATGTTCAAAATTTGTTACAGTTTGAAATAAAATTTGCATCAAGTCTTGGTTTAAGTGACAAGTCATGCATTGAATTAATAAGTTGCACAAATTTATTTTTCTAATAAACTACCAAAATTGTATGTATAGTTTTTAAGAGAGATCTTTATATGGAAATGAATTAGTAATTTTTTTTCTTTAGCTAATATAAAAATCAATGTGAGTATTTAAAAATTCAAATTCATTACCTTTCCATAAATGACCGGACACTTTCAGATGCGTTTTAAAATGACTCAAAAAGTACTTAACAAATCATCTTGAAACTTCAGGAGTGTAATAAACATGTTGTACCTCACGTAGTTCAGTTATTTGTTTGAGCCAAAAGTGAAAATGGGACCAGTAAAAAATTAAAGAAAAATGAGAGTATTTGGCATCACTCAGTATAAGGTAATGCTCGAAATACAATCTGGCTGTAGCATATCGTTATGGGGCTCATTTTCTGTATAAATTTTTAAGTGTCTACCGCATGTGATCAGGGAGATTTAAAGATTTCTTTATTTATTTTTTTTTTTTTTGCTATAACATGCAAGGTATTAAATCCAGTACAAAGCTATATTCGGGAAACTCAATATACAACATTAGACACAACATACTGCAATCAGAATGAAAAAATTATTAAATATCTAATGAAATGTGAGCATTTTTACTAAATAATTTTTAACTGTGCATGACTAAGTTTTAGCTAAATTTCATTTGTATGATTTATAGCCAAATGCATTAAACTACTTATATAAATACCCCAAACAAGTATTGTGTAAGCTCAAAAAGTTCTACGCCAAAAAATGAACTGGTCTTCAGTTTCTCTCGAAGAAACGCTAAAGTATAAGGAGTTTTACTCACATTTTTATTTTAATTAAATGAACGGTAATGCAATTTTCTGTGATTGTAAATAAATATTGGGAAAACCCTCTTAACAATTTCTTTCTTGGGGAACAGCTGAAATTCAGTTTATTCTATGACGTAGAACTTTTTGAGTTTACACGATTTTTGTTTGGGTTTTTTTTACATAAGTAGCTCAATAAATTTGACTGTTAAATTTTGAAAATGAAATTTCACTGAACATTTACGCACGCGCAGTTAGAAATTATTTAATAAAAATACTCATATTTCATTAGATATTTAATATTTTTTTCATTCTGATTGCAGTATGCAGTGTTTATTATTGTATGTCGAGTTTCCTGAAAAATAATTTGCACTGTCTTTTCATACTTTGCGTGTTATAGCTAAAAAAAAGTGAAATTTTTTTTGAGAAACCTTTATCTCCCTGATTATATGCGGTAGAGACATATAAACTTAAAAGAGTTAATGAGAAAGAGTCCTATAATCGCATGCTACTGCCAGATCGTATTTCAAGCATTAATTATTACAGGGTGAAGCCAATAATTTCATTTTACTTTAATTTTTTTTTACCGGTTCTCCTTTCTCACCCCTGAAGTTTCAAAATGATTTGTTTAACATTTTTTGAAATACTTTAAAAAATATCTGAAATCGAAAGTGTGCGGTCATTATGGAAAGGTAATGTACCTAGCAAATTTTTAGTACGTCTTTCTTTTCTTTTCTTTTTTTATTTAGAAAGTTTACACCTTTTTAAGAGCATAATGCATTTTAAATGATTAGTGTTTTAATTACATTCTTAATTGTTTTAAGTTAATATCTAATCAAAATGTTATATATATATAGATAGAGAGAGAGAGAGATACATATATTTGTGAAAATATTTTTTTTTTAAGTGTATTTACAAAGTGGATGTATTTTTTGAGTGAAAGAAACTGAGGTTGTTAACACAGATCTACAAATATAATGTTGGCAAAATTTAATTTATTTTAGTTGATACATATATTTTTAATCTGTTGAAGCCGAAATTGAAGCCAATTTTCCTCTGTTACACATAGCTTTCGCCAATACAGGGTGTCTACCGACACAATTCCTTCTCTTTCGGTAGTTTCTAGTATGATTCCATGATTAAATGTAATTAATCATGGAATCATACTATAAAAGTAATCGTATAATTATATTGGTGGAAGAGTCATGAAAAAAAATAGCGCACCCTGTACTGATAAAAATATGTATGTGATAGAGTAAAATCTAGTTTCGGTTTCAGCCGAGCAAAAAACATCAATATCAGCTATAATTATCAAATCAAAATTTTAGATTTAGACCTTTTACTATTGAGTCATATAAAATGAGGGAAATAAGTTTTTATTTTGGTGTGGACTAAATATAACCGAGCAATATTAAGCAAACAAATGACATATTTTGCAATTATTTCTGATCATTTTATTAGAAGTATCATAATATAAATCAGCTTCGTTTTTAAATTTTATATTAAAAGTTTAATGTATGCAAAATGTACCACAACATTCATAAAAATTATAGTTAAAATCCTGTTACAGCACATCATTACAAATCCTACCAAAGGTAACACAAGCTTAATCAACTTTATACCTCTGAATTTTAATGTAGTTTTGATAAAAAAAAATATATATAGCATGTCTATATACATACTAAAGTCCGGTCTTGTCCCATTAATTTCTGAGGAGTTCTTATCTCAAAGTTTGAAGGTGGGAGGTGCAAAGTTCGATCTCAGGTTGAGATTTTCAGCCTACCCATTCGAAAATTTCCAAGGTTTTCTTAAAAAACTTTTGTAAATAAGGGATAAAACACCTCAGAATGACCTATACATAAGGCATTCTATACAGGCCTAGAACTCTGGAGTAACCAATGTGATTTTACCACCACAATAATATTAGTATATTTAGAAGGCTATTCAAGACACTCTAAACTGACGCGCATTTAAAAAAAATCCCAAGGTTATGAATTTACAAGTGCAAAAACATCCAACTTTAAGTTTCTTTTCCTTAAGTTGTATAAGAATCTGTACTTATGTAACGTATTTACTAGATCTTTACCTATATTCATGAAGATAAACTTACTGTTGGATATTTCTGTACTTGTAAATTGATAATAATGGAATTTATTTTAAGTATATGCCAATTTAGAGTGTCTTCGATACGCTTGTGAACATACTAATATTTAGTAGGCGTTAGTTAAAGCCGATTGGCTGTGTTAGGTTTCTAGACCTGTGGGGATTGCCGAAAGTGTAGGTCTTTCTAAAATGTCTTATCCCATATTTATACAAGTTTTGGAGAAATCCGCGGAAAATTCCGAATGGGTAGGTCGAAAATCGCAACCTGGGATCGAACCATGCGCCTTCAAGCGTTGAGAGCAGAGCTTCTCAGCCAATGGTGTGGCCTTCAAATATTAGGTATTTTTACATGGATAAATTTACTGAGATTTTCATAATATTATATACGAAATTTACAGAGACTTGGATATTCTTACGTATGTAATTTTACAGAGACTTGGATGTTCTTTCATATGTAATTTTACAGAGATTTGGATGATTCTACATATGTAACCTTACAGAGACGTGATTATTTTTACAATGGTAAATTTACAGAGACTTATATGCTTTTACATGCTCGAATTTACGGAGACTTGCATATTTTTACATATGTAGATTTACAGCGACTATGATGTTTCACAGATTTAAATTTACAGAGACTTGAATATTTTGATCTATGTAAATTTACAGAGACTGTGATTGATTTACAGAATAGTTTCTCTGCATTTTGACAGAATCTCTTTTTTTAATTCTCTGTAAATTTACGTAAGACTTAATATAATTAATTACCAATAGATTCTCTGTATATTTACAGAAATTTTTTTAACAGTGCATTGCAATGAAACGCACTGAGAAAAAAAACTAAACCGCCTTTCTCTAAAATGAATAAGTGGCCATTTTCTAAATCCCTTAACTAGAAATATAGATTTCCGAGCTATGCGCTTAAGGCACGCCAATAAACTGTATAGACGAAATGATCGAGAATTTCTAGT
This sequence comes from Salticus scenicus, assembly GCA_963930645.1. NCBI lineage: Eukaryota > Metazoa > Arthropoda > Arachnida > Araneae > Salticidae > Salticus > Salticus scenicus. Next base: position 259,984,587 of record OZ005659.1, read on the forward strand.
GTACACGTTTCTAGATGGTGAAACAATATTTTGAATATTCTAAATATTCTGGATCATTTATATTGCGAGAAATTCTTGCTTGATTTTCTAGAATTGGGTCATAAACCAAGATTATAGTTCCTGAAACCCGCCTCTTGTAGTCTCGTTTATTTGCAGAGATTTTTAAATAACTTTGTCCTCGAGAATATAGGCAAACGCTCTAGAATTCTAATAGGGGCTTCTAGAACTCGCTTTCCAAGGGGACTAGAAAATTTATAAGGATGACATGAAACTATTTTTTTCTAGATCCACAATTTAGATTCTAGATGTCAGTTACAGGATTTTTTCTCAGTGCGTAACTGTTACGTTTCTGTTTTTCGTTACGATCATTAACATTTCAGCTTCCTACAAAGTAATTTCAAAGTAAACGAAACGTTTTGAAGAAATTTTTTGTAACATTGTCAATGTCTCAATTACAAAGCAATTTGAATAAAACATAATTCTTACGTTTCTGTTTAATATTACGATCATAAATATTTCTACTTTATTTAAAACAATTTTTTTGTAACTTTGATAATATTTTTATTACAAAGCCATTTGAATACGACCACAGTTGTTGAAACCATGGAAGCCTGTGCGCAAGCGCTGACTCAACAAGCAGTGGCGGATTTAAGGGGGGGGGGGGCTAGGAGGCTGAAGCCCCCCCCCCCCAAAAAAAAAAAAAAAACACTGAAATTCACAATTGAATATTGCAATTGTAAATTTTTTATTGGTCTAGAATAACACTTTGAAAAATCTTAGCCCCCCCCCCCCCCAAAAAAGTCAAGTTCTGGATCCGCCACTGTCAACAAGTCCAGTGTAAAAATAGGGCTGACAGAGATCTGGATTCAGAGAAAATAAGCCAATAAGAGAGCGTCGAATTATTGGATGTTTTCCAAATCCCAAGCTGTCGGCCAATTTGACACCCCTCCAAGCTTTTGGACTATTCCTCGCTGCTAGTTTTAGGAAACGTGGTTACACTATAACTGTTACGTTTTTATTTATTTTATTTTATTTTATTTTATTTTATTTTTTGTTACGATCGTGGACATTTCTACTTTCTTGAAAGTTTTTTTAAAGCAGAGAAGCGCGTTAGAAATTTTTTCAGCAATATTGACAATATTTGGATTTCATTGTTCCAAAGCAATTTCAATGATACACAACTGTTACGTTTCTGTGTTCTTTTACGATACTTCTTTTATGTTCTTTTACACAGATATTTCTATTTTCGTTTTTAAATTATTTGAAAGCAAACAAATCGTCCTTATAATGCCTTAGTCCAATATTAACAATGATGCAATGTTAATTCCTTGTAACGTTTCTAAAATATTTTGTGCTATTAAAGATGTATTATATTTATATCTCATGTGAAGGTATAAGTAATATTAGACATGGAGAGACAAGGGTAGAATGAATGAAACGAAAAATTATTTCTTTGGTAAGAGTGGGACAGTATTCACAGATCATACGATATTTTACCTTCACATAAAAGCGACAAGTACAAGTCACATAACGACCAGACATATTAAACCAAAGGACGTAAGTCCATATCTTGGTCTGGTATTATTTCCTTTTAGAGTAATTAAGGAGTGAGATACCTTTGAAAGCTGCACATATCAATAAAAAATGATCATGACTCTTTTTACAATAACTTGAAGAATAATTACTTTTAAATCTTGTAATTTTTAACAAGTGTTTATAAAAAGCTTTATCTCTCTACTTTAGCTGTTAGAATATTAGTACATTTTTAATTTAATTTTTTAATTTTTAATTTAATTAATTAATTTATTTATTTATATTTTTATTTATATATATATGCATTTTAAATGGTACAGCTAATTTGAAAGCTTAAAAACTATTAAAAGTTTAAAATTAGAAAACATTTCTCGTGTATATATAATATATCAAAGGTAACAAACCTCATAGAGAAAAAAAAAATACTGAAAATGATATTGAAATGAAAATTTTTTTATTGTAACCGTAACTTTAAAAAAAAAAAAAATTATTGTAACCGTAACTTTAAACCGTTTGAACTTCTCTTGTTTATATATTGCTGGTTCTATGTAACGCAATTACACCTGATGATGCTATTGTTATAATGGCGAAAAGCTTTGTGTCGTTTTTAATAAAAAAATATTTTATCTACGTGTTTTAAAGTGGTTTGTTACCTTTGATATATAATTTAAAAGCGTTGTGAACAAGATTACATATAAATTGCACATCGCATGAACCTTAAAAAAAAAAAAAAAAAAAAAAAAAAAAAAAAATGTGCACATAGAAAAATATCCTGTAATTAAAAAGAAGAAAAATATTTTTTTTCTTTTCTCTGGAAAGCTCTATTCTTTAAAAACAATATTATAATTACAATTTAAAAAAATTATCACTCTATTTTGGAGTAATTATGCTTGTAATTAAAAAACATTTAATGTTAGAAAGCTAATTGTACGCCGTTTTATGGCTCATATAAAAGCTATTAAACGTTCATTCAATTCTGACTAACCACCACGGTGTGCGCACAAGATTTATATCGACAAAAAATTTGCTCTGATATTTTTATACATAAAAAAATGTAAATAAAAAATGTAGAATTATTTTATTCGCTGTAATAGAGAGGTAAAAGCTTTCTTAACATTTGTTTGAATTTACAAGTTTTAAAAGTAATTCTTCTGTGAATTATTGCAAATCAAGTTATGATATATATATATATATATTTTTTTTTTTTCTGATATTATCTTTTTTCGAAGTTACCTGATTTCATTAAAATATGTGCATAATAGAGCGGTTGAAGTACAAATAAAAGTTAAATAAGTCTTTTCAAAAACGCTGAAAAAAAAAAAAAAGAAAAAAAGAAGAAGAAGAAGAAGAAGAATGTTTAAGTATAATATATTTTTATAAAAACAAGATTTTGTGCAGTAGTGTCAGGGAATTTCAGATTCAATTAAAAAATAAATAAATAAATAAATAAACTTATTTAAATATTTTTTTCTAATTACACTATTAAAAATAATATCTCACACTAAACTAGAAAATTGGGCTGCAACCTATATTTTTAGGAAGTTAATGACAATGTTAGCAGTAAGCACAGCTAATATGCTAAAACTTAGCACTAAAATATAGGTTGCAGTTAAGTCATACCATTATTATAACTATTGTTATTTTTACTATTATTATTATCATCACCACTATTATTATAATTATTATTAGTCAAATCTATAAAAGTACCTTTTTTGTGTTCCTTGCTCAGAATGGGCAATATTTGAGAAAAAAATAAAACATATGTTAAAAAAAAAAAAAAAAAAAAAAAAAAAAATAGTGAATAGACGGAACTGCAGAGTTTTGAAAGGAAATACTATAAATTTAAGAAACTCACAACAGTTCTTTCATGTTGAAATAATCAAGTACAGCCCGACATCGGAAAAAAAAAATAGGCAGAAGTGCAGCGTTAAAGCAGCAAAGGAATGTGAAAAGAATGTTATTTTCATTTTATACTCGGGCCTATTTCTTTTTTCACCCGATGAAATAAAAATAATAAAATAAATAAATAAAATTATATGTTAAATAAATAAATAAAGGCTTACTTCATTTCGAAACAATCGTTTCAAAAATTTTCAGTTTATGATGTTTTATTACGGAAATTTTTTTAAGGCATTAAACATGTGAAGGCCTATAACATAACAATTTCTGTATTGATTTCAGTGAATTTATTGCTATATATATATATATATATATATATATTTAAATAAAAAATACAACGATAATTTGGTGCCTAAATAATTTTATTACTTAAAAAAATAATAAATAAATAAATAAATAAATAAATAAAAGAGAGAGAGAGAGAGAAAAGAAAAGAAAGAAAAAGAAATAAAGAAACTGAATTATTATATGTGATTGGGCGTTATTGTCCTTCGAATGACACAAACTGGTGAGTTAACTTCGTAAAAGGTAGACGATTTCTCAATTCTGAAGTGTTATGACATATGAGCTAGATGTTTAATGAAACGTCAACACAGTGTAAATATTGTTGCCTTGTTCATTAAGCTGATTACTTGTCAACTGCTTGTATTTGAAACTAGATATTTTAACATATAAGCAGATCTGTTAAAGTATTCATTGTATTGTTGTGTTAATTTATGAATAGCATCTTAACTTGACTTAAAAATGCACCAGCAAAATTTTTCAAAATGTTTGAGCAAAATAAAACGAAAGTTTAATTAGAATCCATTTTTCTTGTGAAATCTAGGCTTTTCTGTTTGATAGTGTGGTGTTTAGTCAATTATTAGTTTTTTTTTTAAGTTTTTTTTTTTTTTTTTTTTTTTTTTTTCATCAAAAAACTAGCGACAAAATAATTATTTTTGGCTACTATCTTTAATACTAAATTAATTAAACTCAAGATTTTTCTATTTTTTAAATTAATATCAAAATGTGTTGTATATATATTCAGAAATATATTTGTAAATCTCTCTCTCTTTTCTTAAGTTTGACATATTTTTGATAAACCCTATTAAAATTGAAAATGATCTGAAAAATGTCCAAGAAATCTGAAATGTAATACAGATGTGTTCAGTTACTGGTAACAAAAACCCAATTTCATGCCACATTTCATTGTAGAAAGAAATTGCAAAACTTATCCTATTAAATCACAGATAACTATTGTAAAAGAATATAGTAAAAAAATTCCTGTAAAAACTTTACGGACAATCCGTACTAACATGGCACATTACGTAAAATTTCATAAACAGTGCTGCATGTTTTCTTCTCCTTTTTAATTTTTTTAGTTCATCAAAGTGCTATAATATTGAAACATTATTATTATTATTATTATTATTATTATTATTATTATTATTTTAAATATTTATAAAAAATGCATTCATAATTATTATAAATTCCTCATTTTCTATTAAAATTTGCTGAAAATTGGGGAAAAAAGGAAAAAAAAAAACTTGTAAAAAAATACGAAATACATATATTAAAAACAAAAACAAAAGTAATAGATTGCAATCTATGTTTTTATCTTCAAGTGAAAATGCATCTCATAAAATGAATAATCTAACATCAAATTAATTACATTTTCGCATTTTATTTCATTATATTTTACGTCTGATTACTTTCACTCAGTAATTTAGTTATAAAACGCCTGTTCATGTAAATAGTTTTTTTTTTTTTTTTTTTTTTTTTTTTTTTTCAACATTAAAGAGAATGAAATATACTGTGAAAAAACGCTTCTCATATCGAACATTCTGAATCGATATTAGTGACTAATTACTTTTTCGATTTTAATCAATACAAAGAAGAAAAAGGGAGGGTTTTTCTTTTTTCTCGAAACAAAATAAATAAACGCACTTTTCAGTGAGGACAGTTGAGTTTTAAATATTCGTCTTTGGATTTTAAATTTGAGAAATCTTCATTTGCATAATAATGTTAATAATACTTTTTATTTAATTAATTTTTTTTTTCATTATTTCTTATTAAAAATTTTGTTCAGAGTCTTGGGAATAATCTTTCTTTGAATTATTCCTTTTTTATGGCGTGTGGTGTTAAATGTAGGACTAAGTCGGTACCGGCGGTTAAGTACAACTGACTATACATTGGTAGGCAGTGACGTAATGCACTCCATGTAATTCTTTTGGAGGGATCTTAGCTCAGAATTACGCATGTTTCGATGAAAAAGACACTGAAAAATCCGAACGCCTATCTGATGATTGCTACCTGGAATCGAAGCTGGCATATTCCGCCTACCAACTGTTTGACTAGAACCTCTCGATTATTCCTTCTTTTATGTAATATGCGCAGTAATTAAGTAATTACTTATGTAATTTAAAGTTATACTTTTTATTTATGCATTTTACTAATTTCAGTCTTTCTTTTTTACTGTAATAAAATTAATATTTAATATTTCCATATTCCTTGTAAACATTCCCAACATTAAGTTGCTAATAAATTATACATCCAAAATCTAGACCTCTAAGCATTTGCAGTCATTATTTTTGTTGCCGAAACATTGGAAAAAATAGAATTGCGCTTCATATTGTTGTTATTTAAATTATTTATCGATTGTAGTTAATGATTTTAGTTTCGATAGGTTCCATTAAAATAAGTGATTTGTTTTCTCTAAATGAGAATTTAATCGACATTTCTATCATTATCCGTTTCAATGAATTTGATAATTTTTTAAGTTAATGTTTCAGATATATTTTCTGTCTTTTATAAAATTTATCGCCTTTGACGTCACGAATATTTAAATTCGATATATTACTTACTTTTATTTTATGTTATCGTATTCTGAGAAACTTTAATTTAAAATAATATAAAAAAAATTATATAGAGTCGGGAAATAATCATTTCTTATGTACATTAAATTGATTAGAACGCGTACAAAACTTTTGCTCAAATTACTGCAAAATTTTAACGATAAAAGTATAAGAATAATGATAAAAGTTTAAGTAAATTGCTAAAACACATTAAGGCTAATTATAATGAGGGCAAATATATATATTATATTTTGCAGACAAATAGAACACGGTTCTCCCAACAATTGTGTTCAAGATCACGCAAAAAATAAATAAATAAATAAATAAATAATAAATAAATAATTTATAGTATTAATATTAATCAATAACAGATAAATTAATGCAGATCTTAAATTGAAACTTGTTTTTTTTTTTGTTTTTTTCTTAAAGCTTCTTAAAGCTTTTCTTCTTCATTGATAATAGATTTCATAAATACATTCCTTCTATATTTTATCTAAATTATTTTTTGTTTACATAATTTTATTATTTATTATGTATATTTATTATTTATCTAGACATATATAATATTTTGTCCGGACTGACTTACTGATTTATTATCTTCAAATAGCAAAAATAGTGGTGAGAAATTTAGCTAAATTATAAGAAGCAGTACCGATATTAGAGACTATGGGACGAAATGGAATATTGGGTTTGTGAACTTTCGGTAAAGCGTAAAATCTGGCACAATTAGCAATAGAAGGGATAAGATGAGATTTAGTCGAGTCCAATAACAGAGGTCAAGATTTTATAGCAGATTTAGTTTTGTTTAACTCTTGAGTAGAGGAGTCACGGGGCAGAGGAATATATGGGCCATCATTAATTAATTCGGTAACACTTTCGATGTATTGTTTTTTATCCAAAATAACAATCTGACCACCTTCATCAGCTTTAGTAATGATGATATTTTCATTAGATTTTAATTCCTTCAAGGCGTTTTTTTTCTGCAGGGCTGAGATTTGATTTAAAACTTTTGGAATTGAATTTGGCATTATTAAGAATTAAATGACGAAGATTTTCTTTCTGTTAGTCAGTCAGTCGAGAATTTTTGAAAGCTTTTTCAACTGGTGCAATTAACTGGGGAAAAGAAGGAGGTTTAGAAATGGCAAAATTTGAATTGAGTTTGAGAACAGAAAATTGATTATTAGTAATTTCAGCATTGGAAAGATTAACGATTGCATTTTTATTGACAACAGGAAAGTCGTTCGAATGAATAGGACTCTATGAATTACGAAGCCGGGTGAATTTATCTTGTAATTTAATTGAGTGTTTACGAGAGCGGTCGTCACAATGAATCCAGGAATTGCGATCTATTAACATAAAATTAGGATGTTCAAAAGATAACTTTAAGTGGAGAGAAAATAAATCTTTTTCAATTTTGGCGATGGTGGTACGAGTTTCTTTGATAACTGCACGGAGAATATTAAAATGAGACCTGAGTCCTGCTTTGTTAACAAAACTGGAACCAGAAATATTGCATTTCAGTTGAATGAATTTAGGGATGATGCGGTGTCTCTTGCACTGTAAAAGGAACCTCAGACGGTTGAGAGCACGAAACCTTTTAGTACGTAATCGGTGGAACCGGTTAACTAATTTGCACATTGTGAAATTGAGGAAATGGCTCAAACTATTACTGACCTAATCTCTCCCTCATATGAAGCTTCTCAGACCAAGAAAATACAAGAATTAATCTCTCTTACCCGCATTTGTTTATCACAAACCACTTTTTCTTTCCAAAATAAATTCTATCGTCAGTCTGAAGGTTTAGCCATGGGTTCCCCTCTCTCCCCAATTCTCGCTGATATTTACATGCACTATTTCGAAAGCAAGCTTTTTAAGAAAATATCCTTTCCTTTTTGGACCAGTTACGTCGACGACACCTTCACGCTTATCAACATATCTCATCACAATATTGACCACGTCTTAGAAACTTTAAATTCAATTGACAGTAATATCCAGTTTACATATGAAATAGAAAATAATGGCTCCCTTCCATTTCTTGATACGCTCGTCTCTCGCACTGTAAATGGATTTTCAACCACCGTCTATCGAAAAAATTTTGATCTCTCCCTTCCTTCCCATGCGCGTTCATGTCACCCACCTAACCAAAAAATGGCTGCTTTCTATACTTTTGTAAACCGTGCCCTTAATATTTGTTCAAATCGTAGTTTATTAAAATCTGAAATTAAATACCTGAAAGCCATTGCAATTGACAGAGGTTATGACCCTTCCATTATAGACAAAGCTATCTAAATATTACAACTCCCACGTATTTCGTCTACTAAGTCAGTCTCTTCTAATATAAGTATTGTCTTACCCTATTTTCCTAAATTCAGTCAAACCATAGCTAAAATTCTCAAACAATATGATTTTAATATAATAATTTCACCTTCCAATAAACTCGCCTTTTCTCAGTTAAAAGATCCCATTGATACGCATAATTCTTGGGGTATTTATAGTATTTCCTGTCAGTGTGGTTTATCATATATTGGCCAAACTAAACGCAGTCTTAAATTTCGTCTAAAAGAACATATGAATTACGTCCGCAAACAAGAAACCAATAAATCGGCTATTTCTAAACATTGCTGGGATGAAAATCATAATTTTAAATTTAATTCAGCTAAAATAATTGCAGACCTAAATCCATTCATGAACTCGATTTCTTTGAAGCTTTTCATATTTTTAAAATTTTAAAAACCTTGTAAATTGTGATTTCGCTATTCCCTATTTGTCTGACTGTTGGAAATTTTATAATTCAGTCCACATTTTCTTAATTTTTCTACTGTTTACACAGCTAACTTTAATAAATTCCTATTGGCCACTCTCCCCACCTTTCCCGTAATTCTATTGGTTGAACTAAATTCGGCCCCTCTCCTATATATACGAGCCCTTCTGCAGATTCGGAATCCTTTTTGCACTGAAGACGGCACGCTTAAAGCTGCCGAAACAGCTGTATGCATTTCCAATATTTTTCTTTGGCGTTTCTGACGTAGTCGTTTATTCGAGTTTTAATAGGTAAAAAAATACCTTCCATGACATAAATACCCACTAAAAACCGATTTTCAAATTCTTTTCTGCCAAAAGGAGAGGGCAAAAGCATAATATTTTAATAGCTTTTAATAGCTCAAACATAAAACACTTATTTATACCCTTCTCTCTTTAGAATAAAAGAAACCCCCAACAAATCTAATTCCAGGAATTTACCACCCAAGGGAGGAGGAAAAAAAGGGGGGGGGGGGTGCAGAACATGTTTTTTAATCTATTTCTATTTATCCTTAAAAATGAAATGTCCCTAATAACATAAAGTGTAACTTATATGAATATCTAATAAACAATTCCAGAAATTCGCATCTGAAAAGGAAAGGGGGATATGTCTTTATATCATATATCATAGACATATATATATCATAGAAAAAAATCCATAAGAATTGTCTCTTAAAATACGAATAATAATAATATTAAAAAAAGGAGTAAATTCAGGAGTTTCCTGAATTCCTGGCAACGCATAATTTTCATATTCCTTTATATCTATCTGTCTATCACTATATAATAATAATCATAATCTTGAGACATGATGTTACAAATTTAATAAACACGGATAGCCAAAAACTAATATCAAGAGATATAAAAGACGGTTCCCGCATGAAGGAGGTGAAAAAACGTGTTTTTTACATTCTCTATTAGAGATTTTCACAGACCCGAGAGTCAGATCAGACCGGCAAATTGTGCCGAATTTTTAAAGGAGCGGACAAGACCTGACTGGCCTAAAAGATCATATTTATTATCATTCAGGAATAGTAGTAAATGAGGGTACTGGAAATAAAGCTCACAGTAAAAACAACTAAAATTTATAAAATTTTGGGTTATAAAATAATAAAAATAATTAAGACAAACAGCATTTTATAATCATGCGAAACAAACAAAATGTATATTCCTTAAGTATTATTTAATACGAATATATACATATATATATATAAAGATAAGACATCTAATTTTATTTTTATGTATTCTATTTTACATAGTTTCTTTGTTTTTGTGACATGATATGATACCACTCTTGATATAACTCGATAAACGTCCTTTATTCGCAAACTACTACCTGTTATTTTGTTTGTAATACTGAGTATCTTATTTATTTTGCATTACAGCATCAAATGAAAATACTTTTATGGACTTTTCGAACGACTTTGAAAATAAAACTTTGATCAAAGAACATAACAGTACCGAATTCTACTGTTTTAGGGAAATTTTATTTGCATTTTACTTGAAAACAAAATGTCTGTTATGGATATATCTCATTCGGATTTGCAGTTGTAAGCCTGTATTTTAATAGCTTTAGTTAAATTTAATCTATGCTATTCCAAAAAATGTTATTTAATATATGTATATATGATTTGGTATATGTGCATATGTATATATGAATATGATTTGGTACATAACCATTTCAACTCAAAATTGTGTATGCAGTATGAAGGAAAAATTTAAATCGCACAACCATAAATATATATATATATATATATATATATATATATATATATATATATATATACATATATATATATATACATATACATATATATATATATACATATATATATATATACACATATATATACATATACATATATATATATATATATATATATATATATATATATATACATTAAAATTAGACTACAAATAAGAAAAATATAAATATAAATACATATAAAGCATGAAAAATTGCAAGTTTCTTAGTCCTAATTGCTCAATAAAAAAAAAAAAAAATAAATAAATAAAATAAATAAATAAATAAAACCTCAAACCATTAAAATTTTTTTGTAAAATATATCATGTTACCAGTCACTCACTATGTTTTGAACTTAAAATACCTGATATTATTTACTAATTTATTCAGTTCGCTTTATTACATAAAAAGAAATAGTTTTGAATTACTTTGAAAGCAAAAGTTCTTTGATCAAAAGAAATGCATAAAGATATAAAAACGGATCTTGTACTGAAATTTCAATTGCATTTTACGTGAAAACATCAATTCAAAGTGTTATTTTCTACAAATTCCGTTGGGGTTTCCAGATCGAAATACTGCATTTGATTTGATTTCATACTTTGCTTTTCGAAAAACAATATTTCAACAAAGTAAAACCTTGTTCATAAAATTGATCAAAGAGAGAAGGGTATTCGAGGAAATAAAGTGTAAAATGAATTTCTGTTTCAAATTTCAATTAAAAGAAGTTGTTTTCTTACAAGATTTTTATTAAAAAAAAAAAAAAAAAAAAAAAAGAAGAAACTTTTCTCCTCGTGTATCACTTGAACAAGTGAGTATTGTTTTCGTGAACATGGAAATGGGATTGGAAATGTAATCTAGATAATATTTCTAAAAAACATAAAAAAAAATTATTTTAATTTCGAGAGGTGTATATTTTATCGAATCATGCTGGAATATCTTTTTTAATCCATTTGTGAAATATAAAAAATCTAACATTCCATCCAATATTTATGAAATCCACAATGTTGTTCTTTCCATTTTAATGTAAAGCATTAATCTTTGTTTGATCTAAATTAGGCTGACCAGATCAAAGTACCTTTATAATTGAGAAGCGTTAAAAATTTCTACAACTGTCCAATTATGGATGTATTTTTTCATACCTAATAAATAAGGACTAAAAATAAAGTATTACTGATTAATAATTTACTTTCCACAATTTTTTTTAACTTGGAAAAATGCCTTAAAAAAAAAGGAAGTCCCCATTTGTCCACAGAAAATGGGGACGTTTGGTCAGTATAATGTAAAAAAAAAAAAAAAAAAAAAAACTGGATTAATATACAAAATTATAAACAATTCAGCTAATCTGTAATGATTTTTAACTATACAAATGTATATACGTATCCTTTTTAAATTTTAATATATATATATTTACTTTCTTCTATCTTCAATAGAAGAAAGTATTGGATTCGTAAAAATTTTCGATTTCGGGTTTTTGATGGATTTACACGTTTTGAGAGCTGTAGAACACGATTTGACCCTTTTTAGAAAATGTCTGTCTGTCTGTGTGTGTGTGTGGCAAAATTTTGTGGCAACTGTATCTCTGGAACTACTGCACAGAATTTCATACAAATTGGTATGTAGTTGCACCTTGACATAAATTAGTGCCTATCAACTTTTGGTAAAAATCGTCTTACAGGTTGCGTTGCCATCCCGCTTTTTCTAAATTTTTAACAGGGTGATATAGGGCAAAAATTTTCAAGGTGGGTATCTTTCGAAAGGTCTCGTCAGTACCTTTAAAACGAATGGTTGAACTATAAATCTGTGATAATTTAAAACAAAGTTATCGATTTTTTTTACTTTTTACGAAAAAAACCTTAGAATGTTTTTTTTTTCTCTCCCCTTAATTTTATCAAACTCCCACGGTTTCCGTGTTCTGACAAACTTAAACTAATTTTTGCTTTTTTCCCTTAATTTTGTCAAAGTCCTACGGTTTCCGTGTCTTGACAAACTTTAACAAATTTTCACATTTTACCCAAAATTTTGTCAAAGTCCCACTTTTTTTTTTTTTTTTTTTTTTTGTCTCCCCTTAATTCTATCAAACTCCCACGGTTTCCGTGTTCTGACAAACTTAAACAAATTTTTGCATTTTTCCCCCAATTTTGTCAGTCCCAGGGTTTCCGTGTTTTGACAAACTTAGAATAATTTTCACATTTTACCCAAAATTTTGTTAAAGTCCCACTTTTTATTATTATTATTATTATTATTATTATTATTATTATTGTTACTGAGTGAATTTGTATAAGAAAATATAGAAGAAAGTCTCGTGGTGGCCACAACATACTAGTTTTTATTGTTTATTTATAAATTAGAAATAAAACTTTAAACACGCACGAAAAACAATCTAAGAATATCTGTAAAGTAGATAAAACAAACAAGTTTTCCTTATGGAATTTTTAGTAATTAATATTTAAATAAATAAATAAAAATAAGAATTTTAATTTTAATTTTAATTTAATTTTTGAATATATTCAATGTTGTATTACCGCGGCATAATATTATTATATTTATCGCAAATAACAATTTAAAATAAAATGCTCTTAGTATTGGTTTATGTTAGAAAAGACATTGAAAAATTCCCTGAAGAATACAAAGTTGATAGTTTAGTTTATCAATATTTCTTAAGCAAATTTAAAAAAGAAAGTATGAAAAAAATAATAATCAATATAAATTGAGAAACTATCTATATATATATACAGAGAGAGAGAGAGGGTGGGGACGCAAAAGCCATTAGCACATTTTAAATCTCAATGTAAAACCAATTATATATGTAATATATGAAAGGTAGGTATGCACAAAATTGTTTTTGACGGTAAAAAGCTTAAGAAAATAAAAAACATATTTTTTTTTTCCATAAGATGCCGCCACTTGTCCCTGTGACTGGGTTATATAAAGTTTCTTATTGGTTTTCTATGGCCATCTCAAATTACGTAATTAACCAATCTTAATTTCCTCTAATTGGACTGTGTGAAGGACAGAAAGTATGCTTTTCCTGGCGTTGAAATTGAACTACTGAAGATGCGAATACCATATGTAATCCAAACTATACTACAATCGAGGAAAGTGAACATGTAAATTGAATTTGATTAATGTTTGGATCAGGGTAGAGCTATAAATGATGCACATTGTGATATATTGTAACGAATTTTTCAAAAATTCTATTGATATAATATTACATACTATTTAATTGCTTACTTTGTATTTTTTATGCTTTTTTTTTTTTTTTTTTTTTTTTTTTTTTCCCTTGCTGTTTTTACGAAGCTGCACCATCTAAGAGAAAATTCAGGAACTATTTTTTTAAATGGCTTAACAAACATTTTTTATAGTAAGAAATATTGTAATATAAACTTCACTCTCTTACGTCAATTTATAAGACATCGAGGTCTCATTCACTCGATTGCCCGAAGTTGCGCTGAAATTATAAGACTAAGTTGTCCAGTGAAAGTTGGATGAGTTGAAGGAAAGGTTATGAGTCGAAATTCGTATAGCTGGCATTCATTTCGGAGAAATTATAGATTGTCCATGGGAAATTTTGTTAGCTGAAGCAAAGGTTAAGAACTGAAATGAATTTAGTTCTCGTTGTTTTTGGAAGTATGAAAAAGTAATTGGAGGTAGGTTTTAAACATTGGAAAGATTTAGAATTAACTTTTATGTCAATATTTTCAGTTTAGATGTTTTAAGAAGGAAGAAGTGAACTATTTCTTTAATCAAGCTAAGAAAACATTCATTTTTTTGGTGTGCTTTTGTACACTGTAAAAAATTGTTGTAAAATTAGCACAGTATTCAACCACAGCAAAATAAAAAATGTAATGATGTAAAAAATTCAATCACATGTGAAGTAAAAAAGTTTCAAGCACTGTGTGTATTTTTTTGCATACTCCATCTGACGTCAACACATCGCATGTCATAGATACGCAAATCAGATTAGAAAGAACTAAAATTTTCAACATAATGCGCCATGTTTAATTTACCACACACCTGAAATTTAACACGCAAAGTGTTGGCGATTTTTTTACCCGCACATTGTGATGTAATCAAGCATGTTCATTTTTTACAGTGTATGTTAGTAAGACGCACACGCTGCCTTTGTTAAGGGATCCTGTCTGGCTAACCACCAAACTAAGAATGTATTGGTGAGTTAATTGATTTTCGCACATTAACATTAACGGCCCTCTTCACTCACCGTCGCCGGAAGCCCGAGCCAATGTTATTCAATGGGGAAATTTTCTTTACAAATAACTTATTAACTAATACATATTTTTAAATTCTGTTTTCACATTCAAAAAATTCCCAACTGTTAAATGGACGGACCTTTTTTAAAAATGTAATTTTTCAATTTTTAATATTTTATTTCGAAATTGCAAAATGGAAAAAATTTCACATATTGAAAATTCGTATTTTGCAGCTTCAAAATAAAATATAAAAAATTTAAAAAAATAATATTTTAGAAAAGGTGCGTGAATTTAACAGCTGGGTACTTTCAGAATCTGAAAACAGAATTTAAAAATATGTATTAGTTAATAAGTTATTTGTAAAGAAAATTTTCCCATTGAATAACATTAGTTTCGGCTTCCGGCGGCGGTGAGTGAAGAGGGCCCTTAAGAGGTGCTTTATGTTAAATTTAAGCAAAAAATGCCCCCAAATTTCTTTCAAAGCTCTAATGGAATAGTTTGATTTTATGCAGCTTGCTATCTCTGACTTTTAGACATTTACCTGGAAGGGGAAATGGGGGAAATGGGGGAAATATTTCCAATAATGGGGGAAAATTCTCAGATTCCTATCAACAAGACTTTACAAATTAATTGATTTTATATTAAAGTTTATAATGTGTCGGGTACTTTTGGCTCCCCCTGCATGCATAGTTGTGAATGTATGTGATAATAAGTATACACATATTCTAGATGCATAAATTCCCATTGTTAAAATAAAAACTTTTTTTTTTTTTTTTTAAATATACAAAAAATTATTTTTAATCATACTCTTGGAAATGGAATACAAGTTTTTAATTTCATATTAAAAGAACAAATTGTTATGAAAATCTGAAGGGCGTTATTTCTAAACTAATTATGCCCTTTCAAGTCGACTACGAACAACCTCTTATAAACAACTTAACAAATGGAAAATAAAATAAAATCGGAAATATTCAAAAAGTTTTCTAGTTTTCGAAAAAGAAAATTTGGGAAAATAATAATTACACCAGCTTCGTTTGGTCCGAAGTTGCATATTTAAATTAAGCTCCGGCCATGGATTTTAAAGTAAACAATTATGGTTAAAAGTAATTTCTTAAAATTAAAAAGTATCAAATTCAGAAAACAAACATTCGAATGAGACAGGAAATTCTCGTTTTTGAAATATAAAAATTTAAAGTTTTAAAACAAATAAAGCTCTTTCGTCATTAGAGAAACATTACATAAAGGGAGTAAATGGTAAAAATTGACTTGTAAACAATGACGTAGTTATTTAATTATTTATTTTTATTTAAAACATATGACATATTTTGTAATATATATATATATAAAATAGAAAATAAAATAAAATAAAATATTTATAAAAAATTAATTAACGCATACTTACGCACATACTATATTTTTTAGATCACAAATATAGTTAGCATAAGTGTATATAAAAGGTATTTTGTTTATTTATTTTTGAGGTCTACGTAAAAGGAAATAAATTGCAATTATAAATATGTTCTGTACAGTTTATTTTTTTTTTTATAAACGAGTCTTGTTGACTCTAGAACTACTCTTAACTAACTCTGACGGTCAACGGATACTCCTTCGGCAACATTGAGGTACAGTAGGGGAGAGTGGTGATGAATGGGACAGTAGCAAAATTTTTATGTTTTGCATGCACCAGAAACTTGACAATTTTTCTGATATATGGCAGTACTGAGGTCATTCATCAAGCGTAGTTTCAGAGTTGTGCCATCTATAGAAGGGCAGAAAAAAATTAATGTGTTTTTTTCTGCTGCCAAAGTAACTTTTACTAATTCAATTAGGTAGTAGTTAAGAAATTAACTATTTGCTTAAAGTTAATATAACCCTTATTTGATGAAAAGGCATATTCTTATACTGGGGTTTATAATATTCAAGAAGAATATTGACAATTGTTCATTAAACATATTTCCTGTTTTATATGATCATGTGGTGGTGGGGATGAAGGGGACATTCCCCACTGTGTGCTAAATTAAAATTGTACACAAGAATTATATTAAAACAAATCGTAAATAGATTTTCAGTATTTTTATAACCTGTAGTTCAGTAGTTATAACATGGATTTATAAAAATAGCATTAATTTAAAGAAAAATAGATTGAAATTAATTGTTCCGATTTTTGTTTATAATAATTATGATAAAAAAAAAAAGGATAAGTTAGAATATTCAATGCAACTTAAATAAATAATATCAATAATTAAAAAAATAAATAAATAAACTAATAATAATTTGATTAAAATCACAATTTCAATCAAGCTAATTAAATAAATCCTGGTGATTATTAATGCAATACAGAATAGAATGCTTATTTTTCCCGATCAGTCAGAAACAAAAATTTATCTGGATAATTTGTACTTTATTATAACGATTTATATCTTCCTAGTGTCTGATTTATTTATTTATTTTTAGATTAAATCTTGTTAGATTAAATTACCAAAGCCTACAGCACTAGGAGCTGCGCGAGCCAAAGGACTTTTGCCTTTCGATGTTAATTTGAGATACATCAGTTTATGTTAATTTCAGTAAATCCATAGTGTGTAATAAAATCACATAAACCAATTTAACTTTAAAAATTTGTTTACTTTCCATTTTGTTTTCTTTTCTTTGTTAACTTCAATCCTGCCCCATTCCTCCCCACATTAAGGGATGAATGGGACAATGAACATGCATGTAAAAAGAATTATTATTAATTAAAAATGATAACTTTTTATTAAAGTTAGTATGTTTATTTGTAACTGATTACTGAAGTGTGCTTATGAGCAATTTTATAAAATTCTGAATTACATATAGTGAACGTTATTAATAAAAACATGAAAAATGTCCCATTCATCCCCACTCTCCCCTATATGTCTCCGAGGATCTTTAGACGGTTAAAACTTTTTTTTTTAATATATTTGTTTTCCTAAATGTGGAGCTCATTTTTTTTTTTTTTTATAAATACAATAAAATTTACAGACTTATATATACTTATATAGACTTATATCTAGTATATATACAAAGCTGAAAGTTTGTCGTTGTAGCTCTCTGAATTTTAGTTTGCTACACACACCTACACCATTCAACCAGTAGCTACGAAAATCGGTACACTTATTAATCAGGACAAAATCTAGATATCACGGCATTTTTTTTAGTTCAATCAGATAATTGGTTCAAAAAACATTAAATAAAAACCCCATTCTAGCTTTAAATTATTAAAAAGAAAAGCAAAACAAATTGGCGCCCAAAATAAATAAATAAATAAATTACACATTTTTTTTTTTTCCCAGCCATAAAAGAAAACATATTTACTTCTTTATTACAAAAAATTAAAAAAAAAATTGCTATTATTATTTATGTGTAAGCAAATATATTTCTTTTTATATCGAAAAAAAATGAACGTGCAAACTTTTTTTTTTTTTTTTTTAAATTACTTGTTTATTAGTTTCTGTCTTTGTTTAGTTCTAACAATGAGTTCAAATTATTATAATTAGGAATTTAGTGAGATAATACATGTAGGGATTCATTTTACTGCTTTCTCTTTCTTCATTAATTTTTTCTCTCAATTTTAACTCATACTTGTAAAACTCAACAATCATATAACTAACTAACTTTTGTTTATTCCTGTGTTTAGTATCTATACATAAATAAAAAATTTAATGCCTCCAGAAATACGTCTTTTCTAACCTTCTACCACAAAATGAACTGCACGCAAAGAAAATTATAAAGAGATCAACAGCAAGAAACTGTTCAACTGCTACAAGTTAGATTCATTCAAGAAGAAATTCAGGAACTGACCAACAACGTCAAGATGAGTATAATGCAGATGCCCAACGGATAGCAGCTAGAAGAGAAGTATAATCTAAAGAACAAGTACAAGCCTTGGATCAGGAACATGCTGCAAGTAAAGCTGTTAGATGTCGAGAAAAAACTGGCGAACATCGACATGTCAGGTATCGTGCAGATGACCAACGGACAACGGCAGGAATAAAATAAGGAAATAAAAACAGGCATAAGTCACACATCAGGGATATACTGAAAGGGAAACTGCACACAGATAAGAAGCTGGCGAATAGCTACAAACAAAGTATCGTGCAGATGCTCGATGGTCGCAGAGCCTCGAGGACAAAAAGGAACGGAAGAGAAACGTCATATTTGAATTCAAGCTCATGTTAGACGCCATTCTGGTATCTTTCTCTTGAGGTCACTTATATATATATATATATAGGGAAACGGCTACAGACCAGTATAACATTACGACATTTATTAAATAAAGA
The DNA here is from genome assembly GCA_963930645.1 of Salticus scenicus. NCBI lineage: Eukaryota > Metazoa > Arthropoda > Arachnida > Araneae > Salticidae > Salticus > Salticus scenicus. The sequence continues at coordinate 260,003,902 of OZ005659.1, forward strand.
AAAGGGACATTACAGAAACACTAACATATACATATTTTACGAGCGGAGAAGACCGTCTGTCTTTCACACAACCGCTCCACGTCAACTCAATAACTAAACATTGGTTTACATCCAAGCGGGAACGTCTTTCCCTCGACAACGATTAAACATCATCTGAATAAAACAGGTGCGCTTCTCGGTGCGTGCGCATACATTGAAAGGATGATACAAACGGTGACGTGATGACACGTGATAGCTGCGTACACAGTGACATCACACAGTGGAGATGATAGCCGGGAAATATAATTTCCCATATCGGCCATCATGACCAAGCAGGCGGCCTCGCCTGAAGGTTATTAAACAACAAGAAAAAAAATTAAATTATACAAAAACAAAAGAAATAAAAAAAAATATACAATATACAACACTACATAATAGAATTATAGATACAGTAATAATATAGCTGCATTAATAAAATAAAAAAAAATTGTATACATTACCAAATGGAAAATATTGTAAATATTACACTCAAAACCTGAATCATATCGTCAAAATACTAAAATAAAATAAGATAAGATGTTAATATACATACAGACAAGTAGAAAAAAAATAGGTAGATAATTTTCACCAAACAAAAAATCAGGTATTGAAGAATGTTCATGGGGAAAAAAAAAATTGTTCATGAAAAAAAAAAAAAAAACAGTTCGTTAAAAGGAGAGTTCTTCTTATTCTGGCAAGTTCAAGTTCAACGTATGATTTAAAAAAAAAGTTTAATTGTGCACACGAAAATGTCCAAGGAAGAGTTCTTAAAAAAAAATAAAAAGTCTTGAAGAACTATGTCAATTAAGTTTTAAAGCAGCTGGTCGTCTTCGAAGGTTATACTGGCTGCGATTTTCTTCTTGCACTATTTGAATCTGCTTTTTCGCGTCGATACGCTGCTCCTCACGTTGCCTCTGGAATGTGTTTGTAGATTCGTCGTTGAGAAGCTCCAGGATCTTGATGTCATCTTTATTTTTCATCTTGGTACCGAAGAGTAATTGAAATGGTGTCGTCTTTATGCTTCTTTGAAATGTCGAATTGAGGATTTGTTGGAGAGCAAGCACATGGGAAAACCACTTTTCGGGGTTGTCGGATGATAGTTTGGATAAGACTGCGATGATAGTAGAATTTTTATTTTCAACTTGACCATTCGATCTTGGTAAACCTGCTGTAATTGGTATGTGGGTTATATTTTGGTCGTGGCAATAGTCTTTAAATGCAGTGGAAGTGAATGCTGGACCTCGATCTGTGATAATTCTGGCGGGGTTTCCGAAGATTGATCGTTTGCTTTCTAGTCGGCTAATAACTTCTGCGGCGTCTGTAGATTTTGTAGGGTACAGCCAGGTAAACTTGGAGAACGCATCAACAACGACCAATACATGCTTGTATTTTTTTGATGTAGTAGCTAGGGGACCAAGGTGATCAACATGGTATGTGTGCAGGGGTGCATCGTCTTTATCAATTGGGTGGAGGAAACCATCTTGTTTACCTCGTTTTCTATTATAGAGTATACACTTTATGCAATTTTTAATGCAACTTTCGATTTTGTCTTTGAGGTGAGGAATATAAAAATCTTTGTTTATTAGCTCTTGGGTACGGAGTGCTGCAAAATGTCCACGCTCGTGTGCTTCTTTAATTATACTATGCTGTAAGTCTGTAGGGACGACGAGTAAATCGACACCGTTCACTGTTTTATACAGAAGGTTGTTTTTTATAATGTAATTATCATGGGGTGTGGACTGCAAAAGCGTTTTTAATGCTTGAACTTCTTCATCCGATTGTTGAGATTTCAGAAGTTTTAGATGAAGGCTATCTTGGATCATGAAACATTGTGGAGCTCGACTTAGAGCGTCCACATGTGCCATACGGGAACCTGTTCGATGCTCAATATTGTAATGGAATTCTTGAAGGTACAGAGCCCATCGTGCAATGCGGGAAATTATTTCTTTTTTATCAAGTGCCTTGACGAACGCATCACAGTCTGTGATAATTTTGAAATTTGTTCCGAGCAGGTAGATTCTAAACTTTTTGAGGGCTTCTACCACAGCCAGGACTTCAAGTTCAAAACTAGTATATTTTCTTTCGTTATCCGATGTTTTCTTCGAAAAATAAAAGACAGGGTGTAATTGGTTATCAATGATATTTTTCTGCAACAGGACTGCCCCCAAGCCATCTATAGACGCGTCTGTGTGTACCTCAATAGGGGAATTTTGATTAAAAATATTGAGGACTGGTTCTTGGGAAAGTAAATATTTTAATTTTTGAAATGCGGCTCTTTGTTCATTTTGAAATTGAAAAGGGGTGTCCTTACGCAGAAGATCACTTAAGGGTTTTGCAATGGTAGAAAAATGAGGGATAAATTTCCTAAAATATCCTGTAAGGCCAAGGAATCTACGTACGTCTTTAACATTTTTCAGATCTGGGTAATTTAAAACAGCTTTAGTTTTGGAAGGGGATGGCAAAAGTTTACCATTTTCTATTATGTGACCGAGGAAATCTATTTTGGTATGTAAAAATTGGCATTTGTTAAAATTTATGTCGAGTCCGTACTCTCTTGCTGTTTGAAGAACAGTTTTTAGACGTTCTACGGCCTCATGTTCGTTACTCGCGGGAATTACAAGATCATCCATATAAGGGAGTACTATGCCGGCAGCAATCAAGTCTCTAAAAACAGCGTTTATATATCTCATGAACACTGAAGGGCAGGAACTAAGTCCGAAAGGCATGTAGCGAAATTGGAATTGACCGTTATGGGTTACAAAACTAGTGAAAGGGCGGCTCTGTTTGTTTACGGGTACATGAAAAAATCCATTACGTAGGTCTATCGTACTAAAAATTTTTGCATGTTGAAGTCGATCCAAAATATCATCAATTAGGGGGAGGGGGTAGTGATCTTTAACTAACTTACGATTGAGTTTTCTGTAATCGATGCAAACTCTGTGTTTACCATCTTTTTTTCGAACAACTACAACTTGGCTGGCATATGGGGAGGACACTGGTTCGATAATACCATCTTTAAGCCATTCAGAGACTTGTGCGTCTACAATGTCTCGTTCGGTAAAGGGTAGACGTCGGGGTGAGTGAAAAATAGGTGTATCGTCAGTTAAAGTGATGTTAAGCTCAATGTTCGCAGTTTTGATTTTATTAGGTTTATAGATCGACAACAGTTTGTTAATGTCGTTACGAATATGTCGTGAAACATTAGGACCAATATCAAATTTGGGATTATCGTCAGTGATCGTCATGATAAAATTTGGATCTGCGGTACACTCATTTTGTTGTGAAAAACTAGAAAAAGTAACACCGGTGGGTGAAATGCTAATGTTCGCTTGTTGGATGACGTCACATCCAATTATAAGGTCATAAAATGTGGACACGTCGGGTACAACTGAAATAGTTGCTGAAAACTCTTGATCGTCTATAGTAATAAAAGAATTAAAAGTACCGATAACATGTATACGCGCAAAGCCAAAACCAGTTAAGGATTTATTAATTTTTGACAACGGTGGGGAACCTATTTTTATCCATGCAGAATGTTTCAAAAGGGTTAACTGACTACCAGTATCAACCAAACCAGTTAATTCATTACCACTAATTTTAACTTGTTTACACATATGAGAAGCATGCGATTCATGTACAGTGTTAACTCTATCTCTGGAAGGAGGTCCTTCATTTGCAGCGGTTCGGCGGCAATTGGTAGACTTGTGTCCAAAAAGACCACATGCAAGGCACCTAGGGCCACGAGAACGGTTAGGACAAAATTTAGATAAGTGACCGATATCGTTACAATTGAAACAGCGTAATTTATTTTGAGATGCCGGACCAATATTAAATTTGGATTCGCGAGTGAAAGCTGATTGTGTGTGACCAGTACTGCGTTTTCGACTGTCATATGTTTGTTTATAATTAACTGAATTTCGTTGATTTAAGTTTATTGTATTAAGAGCAGTTTCATAAATACGCAATTTTTCTTTAAATTCTGAAAAAGATTTTGCTCCACAGAGAAGAATTTTCTCAGAGGGGTTACCTGTATACCTTGAATGGTGTATTGAATTACCGAAGAATCGTCAATAATAGCATTACCGCAGTTAGCAATTTCGCGCATCGCTAAAAAATATTGCGTAGCAGTTTCATTAGGACGCATTTTTCTGTTTTCTAACTGTTTATGCATTTCGATGGATGGTATGGTATCCAAAAATTCAGAAATTAACGCGGCTTTAAATGACTCGTAAGTATTAAGATTTCGTTGCGAAAATAAAAATGTTTTAGCAGAACCATTAATTAAACGTTTAGCAAAGATAAGTTTTTGTTGATCGGTAAGACTAGGAAATAAACAGAATTGTTCCTCAATGTCATTAAAGAAATTACGAATAGAATATGAATCATTTCCAGAAAAAGTTCTACATGTGCTAGCTAAATCTCGAAGGAGGAACCAGAAATGATTACTCAAATCAGACATTGCGTCTGCAGCGTCATTCGGAGAAATATTTTGAACACCCGAATGGAAAATTTCGCTTTGGGTTTGAAAAACAGAACTATTTGGAACGATCGAAGAGTGCGTTTCAACAGAATGATTATTTACACTGAGATCGTCTTCGTCTGACAAAAAACTAGTATCTAATGTTTTCTGAAATTCAGATAAATTAGTAAGTGCGTTAAAAATTTCTTTGCATAAATTTTCCTTACTACCGACTGGTTCTAAATGTAGCGAATTAGCGATTGATATAAAATCGGACAAAGAAAATGATTTTAAAATTTGTTCTTGATGTTTAGTAATGTCGAAATCGGCAGTAAAACCGCTAAAATTTCGCATACATTTACGCGATTGATGATCAAATGTTGGGTATTCTAATAGCGTGTTTAGCAATTTTATGGTATTCTTTTTAGAATATTTCAAAGAATTTGCAACTAGCGGAAGGTCGCCTAATTTAAGGGCCATTTTTAGGATGCAATAAAAATAAAATAAGGATACCGAAGTAAATAAAAAAAAAATTGTTCTTTTTTTCTTTTTTAAGTAAATATTGGGGGGGAAAAAATGGATTAAAACCAGAACATATATATTTTAGGAATAATAAATAAATATTGGGGAACAGAATATCTCTTTATTCATGGAAAGTAATTGAATATGGGGGAAAAATTCTTTATTTATATAAAAATGAACAAACAAATAATTTTAAAGGGCGTAAAACGGCAATGAATGAATTTCAAATTTTAATTACAAATGAAAAAAAAATTTTTTCTTTATATACTATCATACAAAGAGGAGAAAAAAAAATGCATGCTCCTACCTGACATTAAGGGCAGTCCTTTATGCCATGATGATTAAAACATTTTATTAAGCAGGAACAATTAGATGATGATGAATCCGTGTAGGATGCTCTTGCTACATATAAAACAAACTCTAATCGAGATGAATCACTTTAAGAACGTCGGGCATGAAGAAAATAGCACGCTGGTAAATTTTAAATCATCAACAGGAACAAAACTTGAATCATATTGAATGAAGGATTAAGTAAAGAACGTCATGAAAATAATGATATTTCATACTGAAAAACGTAAATTTACGTCATAATAAAGAACAGCGTCCACTGGATGAAACGAAGAACAGAAAGTATTCTTTTTAAAACGTCCGAATGTATGTCAATGAAATAATAAGTAAAATATCGTCTACAGAAAAAAAAAATGTCCACAGCTACTTGAAAACAAACAACATTTTCACGCTACTGTTTTTTTGAAAACCAAAGTAGCGACTTTTTTGTAACGTCTATCTAGGGGAGAATTTAGCGGGATAGGTCGAGCCCCCAAAAATATAGGGAAACGGCTACAGACCAGTATAACATTACGACATTTATTAAATAAAGAAAAGGGACATTACAGAAACACTAACATATACATATTTTACGAGCGGAGAAGACCGTCTGTCTTTCACACAACCGCTCCACGTCAACTCAATAACTAAACATTGGTTTACATCCAAGCGGGAACGTCTTTCCCTCGACAACGATTAAACATCATCTGAATAAAACAGGTGCGCTTCTCGGTGCGTGCGCATACATTGAAAGGATGATACAAACGGTGACGTGATGACACGTGATAGCTGCGTACACAGTGACATCACACAGTGGAGATGATAGCCGGGAAATATAATTTCCCATATATATATATATATATATATATATATATATATATATATATATCATGCTGCTGTTTGAGAAATTTTATGTATATAATCGTTCTAATAAACATTATGTATATTTTCTTTCAGGAAAAAATAAGATTATTATTTACACAGAAGTTCTACATACCATCAACATGTTTAAAACGACTTCCTGGGTTGGGTCAATTTATTCAGAACGTTTTGTTACAATATCATAAATATGAAAGTTTTTTTTTTTCTTTTTTGTTTTAATTTAATTTAATTTTAATTCCATCTCCATCTCCAGCCTTCTTTATTTTGTTTTTTCTTTAATTCGAAAAATTTATGAGCGCTATTTCAACCCTAGCAACGTCGGGTAGACATGCTGGTCATAAATGTGCGGGCAGAAATATTTTATACTGCAAATAAGTATTTCAAATACACAAATAAGGTATAATTTCTTTCAGCGATTTAATATGTTTAATGCACAGATTTAGAAATTAACACTCTCTTTCATCTGTATTAAACAGAAGAGTTTATTCAAAACATAATCATTAAACTTCACTTACATAACAATGCTACTGCTTTACAAATAACCACATTAGTCGAAATTATATCGCTCAAAATTATCGCATTGAAAACAGCAGCATTCTGTACGCTGGTGAAATAGTGTACTGGATAATATTAGTTTATCATGTCGATACCTTGTAGTAAACGGAAATAACCGTATATCATTTAAAAGGTTGTAATACATGGTAATGTAATACATCAAATACTAATATAGATGAGCTAACACAGATTTCGAAGCAATCATATAGATTTATGTTATTTATAAAAGCAACATAAATCTTACTTGACCACAGAAGAGCTTGTGTTGAGTCTTCTGTTGATTATTTCAATGCTAAAATAAATAACTTTAGTAAATTGATATTTTAACGTATGATTAAGTTATAGAAATAATATTGGGTTACTAAGCATGTGCATATTAATAAATTAATGTTTTAAATTTAAAAAAATTTACTTTTAATCTGTAATTTTTATAAATTTAAACGAACTAAATGAGTAAATAGAATTTTTCTTTCCTGATAATCGCCAGATGCTAAATAATATATATTTAAGGAAAAGTGAGGTACAATGTTTCTCTCTTTGACACATTTAATTATTATTATTATTATTATTACAGAAAAGAGAGAAAAAAAATAGCAATAAATTTTTAAAAAAATTTTGACATGTCCAAATTTTTATAACAACATTTCCATTACACCATAAAATAAATAAACAAAACAAAATTTTGTACACTCATAAAGTAGACAGTTGGACCACATCAGAGGATTCGAGTGTTTACATCCCAGGTGCAGTCGGTAACAAAAATATCCGAACACTAGCAAAAATTCCTACATGAAAAAGGTACACTTAATACAGTTTTGTTAAATAAATCCTTGTCGAATCCTGTTCTTAGTCAGTCTAAGAACAGGATTCGACAAGTATTTATTTAACAAAAACCGTATGAAGTGTACTTTTTTTACATACGAATTTTTGCTAGTGTTCGGATACTTTTGTTACCGACTGTAACAGCGACAAACGCACTATTTTTTATGTTAAACTAATATGCATTACATTTTATTCTAAAATACCTCTTTTTAATTCTATCGTAATTCAGAAACAATTCAATCCTTTTCCTAAAGTAAATTTACTGAAAATTTAAGAATAAAAATATATTTTAGAAATCAAATTAATATCAGCAAGTGTTAAAATTTGTTTATAAAATATTGAAAGACATATTAGAAAAAATCATTCTTGAATTCTGGAGGACATATTTAAATGAGCATAAAACATGGACATATTAGTTAGAAAGTTTGGATTTAAGAATTTATAAAGAAATTAACGACCATAATATATAATACTATTTTTATCATTTATGTATTTATTGTTATAATAAACTATATTCATTAATACTAGTATTTTTATTATGAAATTCTTATGTTAGTAAATATACATTCAAATATTTCTTAATTTCAGAAATTTAATGATTTTTTATAATTTTATTGTAATATTCAGATATTTAATTGTTTTTATCAATTAAAAGCATGTATTAATACTTTACATTAATCTGTGTCGATACATTTAGCTAAAATTAACTATTAAATATTTGCTTTTAGGTACCTTGAACAAGAAGCCACTGTGCCCTATGTAGAAGCAAAACAAATAACACTACTAAAGTTACATAGTGCCGTAATTTCCAACGAATAATCCACAAGTCAGATTCATCAGTTTGACAGCAGAAATTTCAATTAACAGACGGAGTTATATTTCTACGACGTATTTCTTCGTCAAAATATAGCTTTTTTATTAATTAAAATTTCTGTTGTCAAATTGATGTATTAGACCTCCAGATTATCTTGTTGAAAATTACGGTAACCATAATTATGAAAATAATTTTTATTTATATAAAAACAGCAATACCTTACTATTGTAAAACAGCTTTTTTTATTAATTAAAATTTCTAGTGTCAAATTGATGTATCAGACCTGCAGATTATACGTTGAAAATTACGGTAACCATAAATATGAAAATAATTTTTATGTATATAAAATCAGCAATACCTTACTATTGTAAAACAGCTTTTTTTATTAATAAAAATTTCTAGTGTCAAATTGATGTATCAGACCTGCAGATTATACGTTGAAAATTACGGTAATCATAAATATGAAAATAATTTTTATGTACAGTCGGGGAAAAAAAACCCGCAACACTCAACGTAACTTCGTTGCTAATCGATGTAGAAAAATGTAATAGGTATCATTCGACGGGGAATTGTGAGTAGTTTCAGAACCCTTACAATAATTTATCCGAAAATATTTAGTTTATGCGTTGTTGTGTATATATATATATATTATTTCATTTCGTATATTATGTTACACCTGCGAAAGAAAATTTAAGCTTTATTGGTGACCAGTAAAGAAATAATAAACACTTTTACTTGGAAAAATATTGCACTTTTCTCATAGAGTACTGTATGAACTAATCGCAAGTGTAATGTATTTAAATAGGCCTAAAATTATCTAAAAAAATACTGAAGTATACATAAATCTAAAAAATTGAATTCAGGATAATTAAGGAACTGAAAAAAGGGGCAATGTGTTATTAATTTTTATAATTATTTTTCTCCTGAAAAATTTCCGTTGTGAAACATTAAATTTTTGTCTAGTTCTTGTAGGATCTTAATTTTATTTTTCTACATTTATAGATAACCCCGAACACATTTTTGCTTATAACTCTATAAATACTAAAGATAAAGTATACAAACAGTATACTTTTCCGCACTGCCAGACTCTCAGAAATTCGAAAATGAAGTCAAAATTTGGTGTTGCCATTGAAAAAATCATACTTAGCGCTCATTTTAATATGTAGATGTCCCCTAATTCAAAATTGGACGGCATATTCAGAAAGTGCTTTTAATTTCCTCTTGAATGATGTCTATTACATGTCCCTGAGCCAATTAATAACGAAATTACAGCGGGTGTTGCGTTTTTTTTGCCTCGACTGTATATAAAATCAACAATACCTTACTTTTGTAAAACAGCTTTTTTTATTAATTAAAATTTCTGGTGTCAAATTGATGTATCAGACCTGCAGATTATACGTTGAAAATTACGGTAACCATAATTATGAAAATAATTTTTATGTATATAAAATCAACAATACCTTACTATTGTAAAACAGCTTTTTTTATTAATAAAAATTTCTAGTGTCAAATTGATGTATCAGACCTGCAGATTATGCATTAAAAATTACGGTAACCATAATTATGAAAATAATTTTCATGTATATAAAATCAACAATACCTTACTTTTGTAAAACAGCTTTTTTTATTAATTAAAATTTCTGGTGTCAAATTGATGTATCAGACCTGCAGATACGTTGAAAATTACGGTAACCATAATTATGAAAATAATTGTTATGTATATAAAATCAACAATACCTTACTATTGTGAAACAACCATTCAATACTTTTATTCTGTAATTCAGTCTTCAGCAGATCAAAACATGAAATTTGCAGAAAATCTGTCTTAGTTTTTTTTTTTTTTTTTTCCTCTTGTTTTAGCTTTACACAACTAATGCATACCATGATGGCCTCCTTGAGTCTTCATATGACTAATAGAATTGGATGTCATAACTAAAAGAACTGGATAATGCTAGATTTCAATCAGTCTGGTTCATTGTGTCCCAGCTTTCCGTAGACCATGTGTGAAGTGTTATGTTTTTAACGATGATCGCTGAAATATAGTTTAATACGAATTTAAAATTAAACTAACGTTTTTAATTTACCTATGTGCACAGAATCTCACTAAAATTTAACTCTTTGTATATAGAAATTGATGGAGCTCTAAGCAACATATTATGCAAAATAAAAGACGAGATATGTGCATGACACATTGCATTTGCTATAAAAATGCAGGTTACATGTTTTTGTTTTTTTTTTCGTAATACTGCTCCTGAGAAGTTCGTTGTAATTCTCTCAATGAAGGGTCGCGCTCTGCTTGTAAAGCTCTTTACAAGAACGGTGACTGTGCTCTGGCAGCTCTGAAGAAGTTCCGGAGAGTAAAGGACCCTTCAGACACTGGCAACTTAGAAACTGCAAGTCGGCTCTGTTGGTATTTCTTTGATGTGGTTTAGGAGATCGAAATTCACAAACCTCCTAGTGCGATAATTGCATGAGAAGGGGGTTTCTTTTGTAAAAGAGCAATAAAAAGTAATGCCCTTCATTGTAAATGTGTGCAAAACTTTAAGTGTCGCTTTCGGACAATAGATAATTTATGAGTTTTGAAGCTCTGTGTGTTGTCAGTGTCTGAAGGTCCTTTAGGGTTATGGAAAAAAGCTATGATCTAATGTCTGCCAAGAGTTAGGAGGAATTTATTTTTAAAAAATGTAGAGACAAGCTCTCAGGAAGTTAAATCTGGCAGCGGGGAAAAATTCATATAAATTTATATGCAGTTGCATCTTGGTATAAATTTGTGCCTATTAACGTTTGGTGCAATTTGCTAAATTGGTGGTGCTGCTATACTGCAATTTCTCCCATTTAAGGGAAGGCTACATCTCAGATAATATTATTTATATTGGAACAAAACTTGGTATGTGAAAGTGCCATTATAGTACATCCTGCTAATTCAATTTGGGTTAATATCGGCTGATAGATGACACAGTTTGCTGCAATTTTCCCCGTAAACCGGAAGGCTATATCTCAGATTTTTTGCATAAAATTATGCAAATCTTGGTATATGAGATGATCCTAATGAAATACTGTTCGGATTAAATTTGGGTGCATATCGGCTGACAAGTCGTGGTGGTGTACTGAAACTTGAATTGGAAGGCTATCTGAACTTCTGGGGTACATAAATGCATAAATCTTGATACGTGTGACACCATCAAGAAAACGAATGGTGATTTAATTTGGTTGCATATAGGTGACAGGTAGCGCTACTCTTACCTTCTGTGATTCAGTTATTTCTGCATCTGTTGATTAAAATTGCACCAAACTCGGCATGTAAGATCTTTATTGTGAGACGATATGATTAAAATTTTAGGCATGTTATACAGTAAGTGGCGCTGTTATATTAAATTGATATAGAAGAAAATTTTGTGATAGCCACAACATAGTAATTTTGAAAATAGTTTAAATGTGAATGAGAATATTGTTCGGACATTTGCGCATGTCGAACGAGCACCGCGGGGCTTTCGTGGTCATGTGACCATATCAAGAATTCAGTTGTTGTTTGGCTTTCGACTGATGTAGAAGTCGGATTGCCTAGCGGGTGTATCCCCATTTTGTAACCGCGGGTTTTATCCCCAAAAGTATGTATCAGCGGGTTTATCCCCACATTATAACTGCGGGCTTTGTCCCCTTCTATCTTTTACGTTAAATATGTGTAGTGTGTGTTGTTTTGTACTGTGTCGTCGATTAAAAAATATGAAGAATAACTGAAGGTTATCATATATCAATTAACCCACACCAATCTCCTACATTAGTGGTCCGTCGAGCCGGAGCTATCCAGCAAATAAATTAATATGGAAAAGCTAAAACGAATGAAAAGCGCCGTAAAAGGTGCAATAACAAAAATTGAATCCTTCGTTGATTTGAACTCTGAAAATATTTCTTGTTCCACAACTGAGCTTGAAATAAAACTTAGAAAGTTATCTGAGTTGCAAGGCAAACTGAGTGATATCCGGATCCAATATTATGATATTCCGGACATAAAGGACTTACCTGCAATCGAAAATGAAATAGATGAACTTGAAGATCGCCTTGAAAGAATTGAGGTAAGACTCAATTTACTTCTTAAATCTGTTAAACTTTCTGAGAACAATTCTAATAAAAATGAAAGTTTAGAATTTAAAAGTTCTGATGAAGTTAATGTCCGGCTGCCGGACATCCCTTTACCTATTTTTAATGGTAAAATTGAAGATTTTTCCCTATTTAAATTACAATTTAATAACTTAATTTCCAGTAATACTAAATTAAATGATGCTCAGAAACTGTTTTATCTTCGTGCATCCTTAACTGGTGATGCGAAAAAACTAGAAAGTCCTGATGATACATTTACCTCACTATTTAATGCACTTATAGAACGATTCGAAAACCACCGAATTTTAATTGACACTCATCTATCAGCAATAATGCATTATGAAAAAATCCATCGGGAATTCTTTAACGAACTGAGATCGCTTATTGATTGTATAAAAAAAAAATATTAGAGCACTAAGTGTTTTAGATTATAAGAGAAATAATTTATCGGATGCAATGCTCATTAATATTATATTATTAAAGGTAAACAAAGAAACAAGGAAATTGTTTGAATATTCAGTCAAAAAAACAGAATATCCAAAATTTGAAGAATTAATGTCATTTTTTGGAAAGTCGAAGTGCCACTCTGGAAAGCGTATCTAGAAATTCTGTTGAAAGAATCGGAAATAAGAACACTTTTCGTCCCAAAACGAAAACCTTTATGCTTAATTCTGCATGTAATTCAAAGGTAAAAAATTGTATTCTGTGTAAAAATTTGCATAGTTTAAACAAATGTCCCGAGTTTCAAAAAATGAATATATCTGAAAGATTCGATTTCGTAAAACGTAACAAACTTTGCATCAACTGCTTTAATAAATTTCATTTATCATCCTCTTGTTTATCGAAGTTTAAATGTAGCACATGTGGAATGAATCATCATTCTTTATTGCATAAACAAAAAGAAAATAGTAGTAATCAAAAGAGTGAGAATAATTCTACCCCCCCCCCCTTCAGACGCGGTTGATACCCACCTAACACAGGTGTCCGGAAATGAACCTCTCCGTCTATTTTCCAATTGGGAAAGAGAGAAAAAATCTGTATTACTGAGTACGTGTTTTGTTTTTGTTAAAGATATATATGAAAAGAGAGTGAAGATGCGTTTTCTTCTGGACTCTGCTTGTAATGCGAATATATTAATTGCCGATTGTGCATTAGCACAATCGGCAATTAATATTAGGATTGAAATCAAAGGTTATAAACACGCCTATTACTGGAATAAATAATTCTTCTTACAACGTTAAGAGAAAAATTAGTAGTATTATTTCCAACGTAGATGAGAGTTTTAGGGAAAACATAGACTTTTTAATTGTTCCCAAAATCACAGATTATATCCCAACAAATAAATTAGATATATCAAAAATTAATTTACCAAATTTAGTAGATTTTGCTGATCCCATGTTTTTCCAACCTGGAAAAATACACGGCATTATAGGTAGTGAACTGTTTTATAGAATTTTAAAACCTAATTTAGTACAAACTAGTGATAAATTATTTTTACAAGATTCTGTGTTTGGCTGGATTCCTACTGGAGCTTTAGAAGAAACGGTTCCATTAAATAGTAATGAGAATCAATGTTATTTTATAACAAAGTTTGATGAAATGAATAATAACTTAAGCCGATTCTGGCAATTGGAATCCATTGGAATTCAGCCCGATGATTTAAAACTAGTAGAGAAAGATCAAGCCCAACAAATTTTTGACAAAACTGCCAGGTTTGTGAACGATAGGTATGAAGTGCAGTTGCCTTGGAAAACGGATCCGAAACAGCTGCACAATAACTTTACTGTAGCGAAAAAGCGACTAGAATTTTTACAAAGGAAATTTTATCGGGATCCTGAACTCTTTCAAAATTATTCAAAAATTATAAATGAATATTTAAATGAAGGTATTATTGAGCAAGTTGAAAGTAGTGAGCCAATATTAGATAAGGGAATTTATTACTTACCCCATCATGCTGTCTGTAAGGAAGACAAGCTTACTACGAAGGTTCGCATAGTTTTTGATGCAAGCTCCCATGATACCAATCAATTTTCTTTAAATGACTGCTTGTGGCCTGGTAACAATTTAAACCCACTTCTCTTTGATATTTTAATTCATTTCCGACTTAACGAAATAGCCTTCTCTGCAGACATCGAGAAAGCATTTTTACAGATATCCCTTGCAGAGAAGGATCGTGATGTTGTGCGGTTTTTATGGTTTGAAAAGGATTTTAGATCTCTTGAAAATTTGAAAACATTACGATTTAAGCGTGTTCTTTTTGGTGTTAATGCATCCCCATTTCTCTTGTCAGCTACTATTAAAAAACATATATCTCAATTTAGTGATCGATATCCAAAAACTGTCCATCTTCTCGATAATTATATTTACGTTGACGACTTCATCTCTGGCGAAGATACTGTGGAAAAAGCTCTTGAAATTTCTCTTGAGGCTAAAGAAATTATGTCTCAGGCAGGAATGAGTTTAAGAAAGTGGATTACAAACGATGATGCGTTAATGAAATTCTGGTATAAAAAAGGCTTAAATACGCAATTAGAGCACTCTACAATCAGCTTAGGAAGTAATCTAGCAAAGGTCTTAGGCATGGCCTGGAAGACAGAAGAGGATTGTCTAACTTTAGAAGTAAAGAGTTTATTGGAATTTTTGTCCTCTAAGAAAAGTTCAAACCGTCTCCTTTTGCAAGCAGTTGGGAAGATATTTGACCCTCTGGGTCTGCTCACGCCTTTTACCATTAGAGTCAAGTGCCTATTTCAAGAATTATGGATGAAGAAAATACCCTGGGATGGACAGTTGCCAGCCGATGTCCAAGGAAAATGGGAAAAATGGTATGAAGAGCTTCCTAGATTGTCTGAAGTAAAAATTCCTAGAAAAATCCTAAGTTGCTCGAACCAGGTACTTGCAGTGGAAATACACGCATTTTCCGATGCCAGTAAGGCAGCGTATGGCACTGCTATTTATCTGCGTATACAGACAAAAAATAATATAGATGTCAACCTCATAACATCTAAGAGTCGTGTTGCTCCCTTAAAAGAAATTTCCTTACCTAGATTAGAGTTGCTTGGTGCCCTATTAAGTGCAAGACTGACCCACAAGATAAAACCTATCATCGATCAAAAAACAGTGTCCACAGTTTACTACTGGTCTGACTCCAAGATAACACTGTACTGGGTAAAGGGCTCGGCCAAACGTTGGAAACAATTTGTGGCGAATCGCGTAACAGAAATACAAACTTTAAGTAATCCGAATTCCTGGCACCATTGCTCCGGAAAGGACAATCGTGCAGATTTGTTAACCCGAGGTACTAGTGCAGATTCACTTTTAAACAGTTCCATGTGGTGGCACGGCCCACCTTTCTTGACTGATCCGGACTTTCAACCCTCAGACAAGGACCTTATAAGTGTGACAAAAAGTGACTATTTTTCTGAAGCTAAAAAAGGTCTTAATGACCCTGAACTTAATGTTTCCCTTTATGTAACTACCCCACCTTTCAATTTTGTTGAGGACATTTTAACCATTAGTAATAGTTTTACTAAAATTGTGCATGTTTTAGCGTTTATTTTCAGGTTCATCAACAATATAAGACATCCAGGGGAAAGAAAAACTGGATACCTAAGTCCAGAAGAAAAGAGGGGTGCACTAAATTTTATACTAAAGAAAATACAGGAGGGAGAATTTGGGAATGAGCTAACAGGTATAAAATTTAATAACTGTATTTCTCCTAGCAGCAGGCTTCGCCCCCTGGCACCGATAATAGACTCAGATGGTTTATTAAGAATTGGAGGTAGGTTACATAATTCAGATTTGAATTATAGGAGAAAACATCCTATAATATTGCCAAAGGGTAAGTTCAGTAAGATAGTTATTAAACATTTTCATGAGAAATTTCACCATTCAGGTCTTTAGACATTACTTTATAACATTAGGCAAGAATATTGGCCCTTAAATGGTCGAAATGCATGTCGTAAAATTATCCATAATTGTGTCAGATGTTTTAGAGCTAACCCTAAGTTATGCTCTCAAAAAATGGGTGATCTGCCTAAAGAGAGGATAAATCCTGTCTTCGCATTCAATAGTACAGGCATAGATCTTTGTGGCCCCTTTTTTATAAAAAATAAGCATCAAAGAAAAGGGGCCCCCATTAAAATTTATGTTGCTCTTTTCGTTTGCCTTACGACTAAGGCAATACACCTAGAAATCGTCTCTGAGTTAACTTCAGAGTCACTAATTGCTGCCTTGAAACGTTTTATCGGCAGACGAGGTAAGTGTGCTAAAATCTTTTCGGACAATGGGAGTAATCTTGTTCGAGCTAATAAAGACTTAAAGGAATTTTTTTAAATTAGTTACCCAACAAGATGAAAATTTGGCAAGGTTCTCCTCAAATGAGAAAATAGAATGGAAATGTATACCTCCCAGGGCACCAAATTTTGGTGGCTTATGGGAAGCCGGGATTAAATCTTTCAAGTATTATTACAAGCGTATTATAGGTGATGCTAAACTGACGTACGAAGCCTTTCAAACCATCATAATTCAAATTGAATCCATGTTGAATTCACGGCCATTAACCCCTCTTTCGGCCGACATAGAGGATTTGGAAATTTTGACCCCTGGTCATTTTCTTATCGGTCTATCGTTAACGGCCATCCCCGAACCCTCACTGACCAACATTCAAACCAATAAATTAAATTTGTGGCAACAAACTTGTAAATTAACTCAAACATTTTGGAAATTTTGGTCTAACAATTACTTAAATAATCTACAGCAAAGGACTAAGTGGTACTTTGAAAAACAAAACGTAAAGGTAGGCGATATGGTCGTCATAAAGGAGGATAATTTGCCCCCTCTAAAATGGTTACTAGGGCGCATTACTAAAACCTATATTGGAAGGGATAATATTGTTAGAGTAGTAGATATTCGAACAAAAAATGGAATACTGAAAAGAGCTATTTCCAAATTAGCTATTTTGCCAATTAATGATTAAAAATATATATATACATTTTTTTTCTTGTGTGTACCTTATTATATTACATTTAGTATTACTGTATGATGTGCCTTTATAATATTCTTCTGCATAATTGTATTTTTGTATTTCAATTTTCGTTTATTATTATATTGCATTGTGTAACATTTATTATTATATTGCTTCATCTAACTCGAACTTTGAATGTGCTGAGCACATTGCAACGCGGGGCGGCATGTTCGGACATCTGCGCATGTCGAACGAGCACCGCAGGGCTTTCGTGGTCATGTGACCATATCAAGAATTCTGTTGTTGTTTGGCTTTCGACTGATGTAGAAGTCGGATTGCCTAGCGGGTGTATCCCCATTTTGTAACCGCGGGTTTTATCCCCAAAAGTATGTACCAGCGGGTTTATCCCCACATTATAACTGCGGGCTTTGTCCCCTTCTATCTTTTACGTTAAATATGTGTAGTGTGTGTTGTTTTGTACTGTGTCGTCGATTAAAAAATATGAAGAATAACTGAAGGTTATCATATATCAATTAACACACACCAATCTCCTACAAATATTATTTTCTCATATTTCACTGGACTACATAAATTAGCCGCGGATTATTGTCATGCATTTTAGTAGTTTAATTCAGTAGTTTAATTTCTGAGACTCATTTTCTAAGTCGATTTCAATTTTTATTTATTACTGACATGAATTTTTAAAAACTCTACTTCTCTTTAATTTAAAATTTACTAAATGTTTATGATGGTTATATTTAGCGATCATTTAATATATTCTATATTAAATATTTTACTTAAGATTATTAACTTGAATATTAATAACCGAAGGATCATCGATTCACAGGGAAAATACAGGCTTAATAAATAAATAAATAAATAACTTGGTGTAGGTTATTACATTATTTGTAATATTTTAATATGTTTTAATTTTAATTTTAATTTTAATATGTAATATAGAGAAAGTATTGGATTCGTGAAAATTTTCGACCTCCGTTTTGGGATGTCCTGAACACGATTTGATAGTTTTTAGAAAATGTCTGTCTGTCTGTGTGTCTGTGCGTATCACGTATTTTGTGGACGCTGTATCTCACGAACCAATGAATGAAATTTAACCAAACTTGGTATTTAGTTGCACCCTGACATACACTGGTGCTGATTAGATTTGGGGATCAATCGCTCAACAGGTGGCGCTGTGATAGCATTTTTTGTAAACTTTTAACATGTCAGTATTGGACAAAATTTCATGTAAATGTGCATAATGAGAGTTATTTTAAACTTGTGATTGTAAAATTAATATAAATGTTTGATAATAGTAGTATTTAACTAGGAAAAAAAATTGTGCATGTGGCCCTGAGGGGGAAGTACCCCCCCCCCCCCCGGGGAGAGGAAATTTTCAAGTTGGGTATCTTTCGAAAGGTCTCGTCAATTCCTTTAAAACGAATGGTTGAACTATAAATCTATGATAATTTAAAACAAAGTTATCGATTTTTTTTTTTTTTTTTTTGTTACTGAGTGAATTTGTATAGGTTGGTTGGTTGAATGCCTTTTTCTGGCGCAAGGTCCAAAGTAGGTCATGCTGCGCCAAACAAACAAATGCTACCCAACCATATTTTCCAATTTGTATAGGAAAATATAGAAGAAAGTATTGTGGGGGCCACAACATACTAGTCTTTTATTCCTTTTGGTAAATTTGAACATTAAACCTCACAATTCACCAGAATTTAAGTTTTTTTTTTTTTTTTCTTTTTACTCAAACTTCTCGGTAAGAACAAGGCAACTAGAATATTAGATATCTATTACACAGATATAAGCTTTGAAAAGAATAATTCTCAAGTAATTAGGAATTAAAATGTTAAATGTTCTAGAAAAAAATAAAGTATAATTTTGTAATGTATAAAATGTTCAGGGTCCAAAAATAAAATTAACGTATAATTATTATGACAGATATGAATGACGAAAGTGACATTAAAATAAATCGATGGCATTAAAAGGGAAAATTCCTCATTTTGCAGCGAAAATAAATCCAAATCAACGCAAAATGTAAACATTACTAGAATCCGTAATTATAGAGAAATCAATTAAATTCACAATAAACAGAAATGAAAATTCAGATGATCCTAATCAATAACGGGAGTTGGATTCTTTGATTTATAGTGTAGTAATATACAAATTACGATATATTTATTACTAAGTTGTCATAAATAATATTAACAAATGCTACGATTAGAAATGAGTAATGATTTACATATTTATATTCTGGAAATATATTTCTGGTGCTGAGTTATTTAGAATAACATTTTTTTTATTTTTCGACTGCTTCATTGTTCGCACAGTTTCTTTCCTTTGATTATTTCTGTTTTTCTTTTTTTTTTTTTTTTTTTTTAATTTATTTTCTATAATTATTTCAGTTAAATAGTTTTCACTTAATTTAACTGTAAATTAACATAGCTGAAAAGATTACTAATTGGAAATAACTGTATGGAAAAACAGTGTGCAGCGATTACCGCCAAAATGAAAAAGAAAATATTTCTGAATGACCAAATAGATTAATGAGATATTGCAAAAGAAATCAAATTGAACAAAAAAGGCTCTTGGAATAATACAAAAACATACTTGCCAACATCCTAATTAATATTCTGTAGTGTTGCTAGCCCCGCCCTTTTTTTCACACCAGTAAATATTTGGAGTAATATTCTTCAAATGTAGTTAAGATTAAATACGAAGAAAAACACTTTAAAAAGATACTGGTGTGTAAAAGAAGGCGTTGCTAACAATATTACAGAATATTAATTAGTATGTTGGCAAGTATGCAAAAAGAATTAGCCTTTAAACAGTTAGTTAACTATGTAAAGTTTAAAAACAAAAAACTGTATTTTAAATAACCATTATTTTTATTTTTAATTTAACTACTTGTAAATTATAAAAATATAGTTTAATACGTTAGTAAATTATTATACTAAATCCTACATTTTTGCGTGTGCGAAAACGCACACACACTGTAATAATTAACAAAAGGTATTGAGTGTCAGGCCCAAAAAGTAAGGATGACATCTTCAGGGGAAATGGGTGAAACCAAAAATATGTTTGATATGCTGCTAAATAAAACAAAAAAGAACATGACCCTTTTATGGTTTACAAAGAAAAAAGAAGAAGTTCACAGACCTTTAAAATACAAGAATGAAAAAAAAAATGGTAAAAGGTAAAAGGAAAATCATAAAAACTCATAAAACAATTGAAACACGTATAAAACAATTATACATAAGACGTTTTAAAAGCCAATCAATTTTAATTTATGCCAAAAATTTTCAGACGTATAATTATAACAGTAACTAAGCAAAGTGAAGACAAATTGAACTATGCCAAATCGTTGTTACACTTTTCGCACTTTACAGTATTTTAAAATCAATTATTATTATTATTATTATTATTATTTCATTGCATTCACCCCCACCAACCTCTTTTTTTCTATTCTAATTTTGTTGAATTTAATTCGTTTAAAAACTGCTTCAGTGTTATTTAAATTCATTATGGAAATACATATAGAAAAAATCCTATATATCTAAAACTTCTTTTTTAAAAAGCAATTTCTAATTTTAAGAAACTTAATATTCTAGCTTCACAACAAGCACACTTTTTTCTCTAGTCTGAATATGGAATAAATTGTGCCATACCCTCCTTTTTTTTTTTTTTTTTTTTTTTTTGTTCTCTTACATAGATATAAAGAAGCTATTTAGATTATTTTTCTTAAAAAAGATTTTATATTAGTTCTTATTTTTTTTCTTCTGAACGCTTTCCAACAAGGTTGAAAAGTGTTAGTGACTTCAGTTTGTCTGTCTGTCCGCGCTCTAACTTTCGTAAATATTCTTGGAATTTCTTGAAACTGATACATGTCATTCAAGTTCACTATAGGACGTTTCCTATTGAAAATGGAGTGAATACCTCTACTGGTTTGTGTACCGAAAGTATTCCAAAGCAATGTGTCATATGAGAGGTATTTCTATAAACCAAATTTTAAGAACTTTACTTTGCACAAATCTTAATAAAATTGAGATATATTATTCATATGTACAAAAGAATGCTTTCCATAGAATACAGTATGATTAGCATTAGATATACATGGGTAAACAAAAATATTCAGTTACATTAATGGGTATTATTGGAAATTGACTGGAATTGCTTTTTTACTTATATTAATCAAATTCATCACTTTCTAAATATTTTTAATACTTTCCAATAAAGTTGAAAAGTGTTAATCACTTCGGTTTGTCTGTCTGTCTGTCTATCTGAGCTCTAACACCCGTAAATATTCATGGAATTTCTTTAAACTAATATATATTTTTGGACAGCTAAAATTTTTCACCATTAAAAGCTGTTGCTCATTAAAATTCGACTAATATAGAGTATTAATGACATGAGGGAATCTAATGAGGCAGCCAGACAGAAAGATTCTTTTCTCCACCCCTCTTTGCATTATTCTGAGTAAATACTTTAGATTCTCTAATTGCGGGAAATCTCTTACTCTGAATTTCTGATAACTGAGAAAAATGGAAAGAGAAGCATTAGACTGGAAATACTGCTTTCACATACATTAAATTAACTTTTCGTAATGTAGCTAACAGAGCGAGATTTATATATATCACTTCTATTTCTTACAAAGTTTAATTAGGAACTTTTCTGTTTTTGTCAAAATGATTTTTTTTTTTTTTTAATGTTATTTAAAAAATTGTTAAGGAAAGAATTTCGAGAACTGTTATTTTTCATTAAGAACTTGTCTGTCTGTCTGTCTATCTGAGCTCTAACACCCGTAAATATTCATGGAATTTCTTTAAACTAATATATATTTTTGGACAGCTAAAATTTTTCACCATTAAAAGCTGTTGCTCATTAAAATTCGACTAATATAGAGTATTAATGACATGAGGGAATCTAATGAGGCAGCCAGACAGAAAGATTCTTTTCTCCACCCCTCTTTGCATTATTCTGAGTAAATACTTTAGATTCTCTAATTGCGGGAAATCTCTTACTCTGAATTTCTGATAACTGAGAAAAATGGAAAGAGAAGCATTAGACTGGAAATACTGCTTTCACATACATTAAATTAACTTTTCGTAATGTAGCTAACAGAGCGAGATTTATATATATCACTTCTATTTCTTACAAAGTTTAATTAGGAACTTTTCTGTTTTTGTCAAAATGATTTTTTTTTTTTTTTTTTAATGTTATTTAAAAAATTGTTAAGGAAAGAATTTCGAGAACTGTTATTTTTCATTAAGAACCTTGCTAGTAATTTTCTGTGATTAAACAAAAATGAAATTTTTTATTCAACAATAATTCTTTTAAAACTTTTGAACATTTTTTTTTAAATAATTTTTATAAAAATTGGGGTATTATAATGATAGAAAGAGAAGATTTTTCTACCGTCCGAGCAAACATTTTTAATTTTATACTTATATTTTTTAACCATTTTTTTCATTTTTTATTTTTTTTTCTTTAATAAAAAAAAAAAAGAAAAAAAATAATTAAAAAAATTAATAGTAAATAAAAATTAAGGTTTTAATGAAAAGTAAAAAAAAAAAGTACTTCATGTCTAATTATTGGTATCCGGAATGATTCTGGACAATGAGTACATACGAATCCGTGAATAAATTAGAACAAATTCCAATAAAGTACCAACAAACATGGAATGGTACCGACAAATACCAATATATATTAGAAACATTGTTATTGATTTGCTAAAGTATTTTTTATAATCAATATATTACAGGGGTTGTAGTCTCCGCCCTTTTTCAGGATACTCTATGAGATTTAAAAAAAAAAAAAAAAAAAAAAAAAAAAAATCTGCCTTTTTGCGACTACTAATTTCATGCAGAAATATTTCTGATATATTTGCCATGATTATACAGGGTAAAGATTATTTTATAAAAGAAGTAGAAGCATAAAATTTGAAAAATTCTCATTCATGAGAGTGTCCTGAAAAGAGGGCGGAGACTACAATCCCTGATATTAGCATATACTTTAAAAATACAATAATTCATCGTTGTTTGGAAAGTAATTTTAACTAATGAAATTTAAAAGCAAACGCCTATAATACATATTTGTAATTATTTTTTCTCCAAACATTTTTAAAAACTTTTGTAAAGTAAGCTTTAATTGAATTTTTGAAACTAACTCAAAACAAAAAATACTTTCTTATGTAATTTAAAATCTTTTTCACAGACAAAGATAAGTATTTTTTATGAAGTAAATAAATTAAATTTTGGAACTTTCTTTTCATTTTAATAAAATTTCATTGGTAGTTTCTAACGCAAATATTTAACACGCATTCATTCTTTTCTAAAATTACATTATATTACTTTCTATTTATTTATTTATTTTGTTTATTTTTTGTCTTTTTTTCCACACTTAATACAAACTTTTATTAGCCTGAGTAGAAAGTTTTGTTTGAATTAAAATATATAAATAATATTTTTGTTTTTTGTTTTTGTTTTTCAAAGAAAAAGCTAATTAGAAGTAATAAATTAAAAATTAGCATGTATTGAGAGACTTGTATATATAGTTACTAATAGTAATAATAAAGCACCACAGAACTGGCGTTTTAAAGTAACAATTACAGAACTTTGGTTAAACACCATAAAATGCAAGAAACTCGCAAAAATTGTTTCTTTCGACCCGAAACAATTGTTGCGAGTTTCTTGCATTTTATGATGTTTATCCAAAGTTCTGTAATTATTATAGTTACTAAGGTTTACTATTTTTTAATACTCGAAAGGTTTAAAAGAAATTTTCTTTCATTGATTTATTAAAACATGACACAGAAATATTACCGCATTTTCATGCATATAATCCGAAGATTAGGTAAATCGATTTTAAAGCAGAAATTTTAATTTACAGACAAATGTGCACTTGTAGGAGACAAAAACTCGTTTTAAAATAGCTTTGAACGTTTATTAAAATTCCACGTGTAAAACTACTTAATACACCTGCGGATTATACGCATGAAAATACGGCAATATTTCTGGAACACTCTTTACTGATTAAATAAGAGAAAAATTTCTACTAAAATTTTCTTGTTTCCAAAAAGCTTAAAAGTAAGCAATTTTGCTTGCATACTATATGCAGAGTATTCCTGCCAACATTCTAATTAATATTCCGTAGTATTGTTAGTACCCACCCGTTTTTCCACACCACTTTATATTTAGAGTAATTTTATCAAAATATAATTAAGATTAAATAAGTAAAAACAGACTAGTGCGGAAAAAATTGTAGGTTCTAACAGTACTACGGAATTTTCATTAGAATGTTGGCAGGTACATGCAGAGTTATCACGTTTTTAATTTACAGACTTGTCAACATTTTAATTTATTTCAGAGCACAATTAGACCCACCTCTTTCTTTACACCACTTTATTTGTAATGAAATTTTCTCCAAAATGTAAATACACTTGAATAGAAGAAAAATACCCTTTAAATAGTGTGCTGGGGAAAAAAGTGCGGATACTAATAATGCTCAGGAATAAATTAAAATGTTGGCAGGTCTAAATTTATTCTTTAGAACTGTAAGTATACGTCTTTTTTTTTTTTTATTATTTTTTTAATACCACTAATTTTGAAAAGTAATTTTTCTTTTATTTAATTGTGATTATATATTGAAAAAATTACTCTACAAAAAAACTTGTGTGATTAAAAAGGTGATAACTAACAATGATACAGAATGAATTGGTGACGTTGACAACGCCGACTATAAACAATATTTTTAAATATTTATTTTAAAAAAAATTATAAAATCAATTAAATAATAATAATAATAAACATTGTATGGCTTTTTATTATTCATTTATACAAAAAAAATTGAATTTTTAAGAATTTAAAATCGTTTTTATTGAAATACTTAAGTAATATAGCATGAAAGATAAAAAATGTGTTCAAAAGATGACATTTAAAAATTTTAAGCGATTTTTTAATAAAACAGGGAATTTCATTGAAATATCTAAAAATCGAAATATATATATATACAGAGCTACCAACCAAATCCGGCAAAATGTAAGTACCGTCCCTTTTCCTACACCGCTTAATTTTTAGAGTAATTTTCTTCAAATATATTTACGATGAATGAAAAAAAAAAATACACTAAATATTAAGTGGTGTAGAAAAAGGGGCGGTACAAACAATTTGCCGGATTAGGTTGGCAGCTCTGTCTATATATATATAATATCGGAATTGGGAAAAGTAGATTTAAATATCTAATTGTCGGTAGCCGTGTCCTGTTTGTATAATTTTGTGTAACTGAGACCAATATTAAAGCCAATTTACAGTGTAAAAAAAAAAAAAAAAAAAACTTATTAAAATTAATTTTCTTTAAGTGACATTGCTGACTGACTGTCAGGAAAGAGGATGAAACGTTCCCATTTTTCTCTACAATGATCCGATACAGAAACCTTAATCATGTTTTTATAGAAATTTTGTGCTTTTTTTCCCCTTTAAATTTCGAAACTGAAATACATTTAGGTGCAAGGGTGCAAAAGTATCAGTCTCACGAAGGAATTAATACACCAGTATTTTTTTATCAATAATTTCTATCATATTTGTGCAGCAATTTATTGCGATTGAATATAATAGAATTTATTGATAGAAAGTATTGGCATAGGTAGCATGTCT
Organism: Salticus scenicus; assembly: GCA_963930645.1. NCBI lineage: Eukaryota > Metazoa > Arthropoda > Arachnida > Araneae > Salticidae > Salticus > Salticus scenicus. The sequence continues at coordinate 260,030,019 of OZ005659.1, forward strand.
CCGTTTTTTTTTTTTTTTTTTTTTTCAGGTAGATTTCATACCGGAAAATTTATATAAATGCTTTCAATTTATTTAATTCGTCAAAAGTATATGTGACAGAATAAAAAAAGTACTAGAGATAAATCTGATTTAAAAAAAAATATATATATATAGAAACTATTAAAAGTTTTAAATTATAAAATTATAAAAATTTCACGTGTATAAATAATATATAAAAGGTAACAAACCTCTTTAAAACACGTAGATACAATATTTTTATTAAAAACTACACAAAGCTTTTCGCCATCATAATAATAGCATCATCAGGTGTAATTGCGTTACATAGAACCAACAATATATAAATTAAGAAGTTAAAATGGTTTAAAGTTACGGTTACAATAAAAAAATTTTAAAGTTACAGTTACAATAAAAAAATTTCATTTCAATATCATTTTCAGTATTTTTTTTTTTTTTTTTTTTTTTTTTTTTTTTTTTAATAGAAAATTATAGAATTATAGGAATTATAGAATTTTTTATTTTATTTACTTTTGTAATGAGTTTTGTGATAAGTATAAAATAATGTTTTACATTAATTAAACTTAAAATAAAAAATTACAATATAAGATTGTCACCAAAATACATGGAGGATCAATTTATTTAATTTTATTCATTCATCAAAAGTATATGTGACAGATTAAAAAAAGTACTAGAGATAAATCTGATTAAAATATAAATAAATAAATAAAATAAAATAAAATAAAAATAGAAAAGTTGGTAACTATGTACTGGTTGTCAGTGTCTGAAACTCTTTTAGGACCAACTGCTTAGGAATTGCAGAATTTTTTATTTTATTTATTTTTGTAATGCGTTTTGTGATAAGTATACTATATAAATAATATTTTACATTCATTAAACTTAAAATGAAAATTACAATATAAGATTGTGACCAAAATACATGGAGTATCAAAAGTAAAAACAAAAAAATATTAGGTTTAAGGGCGTGACTAAATAATATTTTGTTCAGATATTTTTATACTAATATATATATAACTACAGTTTTATTCAGTTTTAAAAACATATGTACAAAGAATTACATTCAGTGAACTGATCTCGAAATTTTACTTTATAAAATATTATTTTCAAAAGAAAATGAAATAAAACGATGGATTTCGCTCACAAACGTTTGTTTTATTCTGTCTCTTGTGCTATTTTCCAAACCACTGGATTAGACTCGTAAATTCCGGAATACCTCATTTTGGGAGAAGTTTGCTGACAGCTGAAAGAGATGAAGAAAGAATAGTAGAAGCCAAATGGAATTACTGTTTTCCTAGGCGTTAAATTAACTGTTCATCAACATGCTTGCGTCATGGAATAAATGTCGTATTACTTGTATGTATCAGACTTTATGAACAGACAATCCTGACTAGATAAAACTTTCGACGAAATTATTAGTTGGTATAAATCAAGGAAGTCCAAATAAACGATTTTAAGAAGATTTGAATGGAACTAAATAAAGTATTTCCTAATAAAAATTTAAATATTGTCAACTTATCGCAAAAAGCATTCATTAACTAAAATATATAAACTTGCAAATCAAATATCATAAAGAACCTTATAATACTATTCAAAAAGAAGTTGTTTGATTCGAAAATAATAATAATAATAATTATTATTATTATTATTATTATTATTATGATATTGGATTTGATATTATTATTATAAAAGACTGTATTTCTAGCTTTATTCATATTGCAATACTCTGCAGATTATTAAATGTAAAATATTTAATAAAATAATTCATTGCATGAACAGCTGTTATGTATAGGTGAAGGTGTGAAAATTTTTAAAGAACTGTCTTTAATTTTACTTTTATTATTATTTAAATTGTCAAGGTTTATTGAAGGTAAACTAATTTTGGATTGAGTCCTTGATTATTATAATATAGTTAAATTTATATTCTTTGGTTAAAAAAAAAAAAAAAAAAAAAAAAAAAAAAATGTGTGGTCGGGGGACTACCGTCAGGAACAAAGTTATTTACGCCTTTTCTCCAATTCAGAATGTGATTTGATATAGAGATCTATATTTTCATGCTCTCTCTCTCTCACTATTTTATTGTTTATTTTCTATCTTTTTTCCCCCCAGTGCAAATAATGTAAAGTAAAGAGACAAATTAAAAAGTTGTATTTAATATTTTAGCGAAAATATTTGTTGATTAAATAAAAATAAATAAATAAAATAATTATATTAAAAAAAAATAAAATACTGAAATAAAACTAGTATTTTGTGACCGCCACGAGACTTTCTTCTATATTTTCCTATACAAATTCACTAAGGGCAAATAGCTTATTAAAACTGTTATTTATTAAAATTATCTAATATGATGAATGCAAATGATTTTCATCTTAGAGAAAACTAACACTAAATATCCAAAAAAAGACAGTTTTATTGTCTATAAGTAACATCTTAAACTAGAACGTTGTGGCCACCACATGACTTTCTTCTATATTTTCCTGTGCAAATTTACTCAATAAAAATAATTTATTAAAATCAGTATTTAATTAAATTATTTTCCATGATAATGCAGTACGATTTTCATATTAGAAAAGTAGTATAACACTAAATATCCAAAAAAAGTTAATTTTATTCTTTATATTATACTATTATTATAATTGTTATTATTATTATTATTATTATTATCTTATTAATAAATTAATTTATTTTTTTATTTTTTTATTTATTTATTTTTATTTTTATTTTTTTTTGTTAAAAAAAAAAAAACATCGATAATTTTATTTTAAATTATCGCACATCGATGGTTCAACTATTCATTTTAAAGGTATTGTCGAGCTCTTTTGAAATACACCCACCACGAAAATTTATTACCTTAGGGGTGACTTGCCCCCTCCGCCCCCACCCCCCCCCACCCCCATGGGGGAGGCGATGCTCCTACATACGCAGTTTTTTTTCCCCAGTTGATTATCTCTATTATAAATAATTCATGCAAATTTCATAATGATTATAAAAAAATAATTCTCTTTATGCCCATTTACACAAAATTTTGTCCTATACCACCATGTTAAAAGTTTAGAAAAAGCGGTATGGCAACGCAATCAGTCAGACAATTTTTACCAAACGTTGATAAGCACTAAGTTATGTCAGGGTGTAACTACATACCAATTTGTGTGAAATTTTGTGCAATAGTTTCTGTAATACGGTTGCCACAAAATTTTGTCCCACACACACAAACAGATCGACAGACATTTTTTTTTAATTGGTCAAATAATGTTCTACAGCTCCCAAAACGTGTAAACCCATCAAAAAACGGAGGTCGAAAAATTTTACGAATCCAATACTTTCTTCTATTGAATATAGAAGAAAGTAAAAATGCGTTTTTATAATGGTTATCTGACATATCAAGTTTCGTACTGTTTTATGCCATACAAGTTGAGATACAGCCTTCCCGTTATCGAGAAATTTTTCAGTAAAGCAGCTCCATCTATTAGTCTATAAGCATCTAACTTGAATCAGCATAATGTCTTATAATGGTCTTCTCACATATCAAGTTTTGTTTGATTATACGCCATCGAACTTGAGATATACCGTTTCCTTAAATCGCAGAAATCGTTGTGCGGCAATGACACCTGTTGAGCGGTTAACACCAAAAGTTGATAGAAACAAATTTATGCGAAGGTACATTTACATATAAATTTTTATGCAATTTTTGTGCAGTAGTTCCTGAGATATAGCCTTCCCTTAAATCGCGGAAAACGCTTATATAGTAGCGCCACCTATTGGCCGATAAGCATTCAAATTGAATCCGCCTAATGTCTCATAATGACCTTCTTACATATCAAGTTTTGTTTGATTATACGGAATAGAACTTGAGATATAGCGTCCCCTTAAATTGCGGAAATTGCTGCATAGCAGCGCCACCTGCTGAGCGGTTGACATCAAAAGTTGATAGGCACTAATTTAGGTCAAGATGCATCTACATATAAATTTATATACAATTTTGAGCAGTAGTTCTGCAGATGCGGTTGCCACAAAATTTTTGCTTCACACACACAGACAGATAGACATTTTCGAAAAAGGGTAAAATTATGTTCTAGACCTCTTAAAACGTGTAAATCCATCAAAAATACGAGGCTGAAAATTTTTACGAATCGAATACTTTCTTCTATTGAATATAGAAGAAAGTAATAATTTTTACTTTCTTCTATATCCAATAGAAGAAAGTATTATAGATTCGTAAAAGTTTTCAACCTCGTGCTTTTGATGGATTTACACGTTTTGAGAGCTGTAGAACACGATTTGACCATTTTTAGAAAATGTCTGTCTGTCTGTGTGTATGCGTGTGTGTGACAAAAGTGTGTTTGTGGCAACTGTATCTCAGGTACTACTGCACAGAATCTCATACGAATTGGTATGTAGTTACACATTGACGTAAATTAGTGCCTATCAAGTTTTGGAAAAATTGTCAAACAGGTTGCGTTGTCATTCCGCTTTTTCTAAATTTTTAACATAGTGGTATAGGACAAAATTTGTATGAATGTGCATAAAGAGAATTATTTTTTAATAACCATTATGAAATATAAAAGAATTACATATAATAGAGATAGTCAACTGGAAAAAAAAACATTGGAATCTCGCTTCCCTCCCTAGGGGAAAAGCCCCCCCTCGAGGGGGAGTAAATTTTCATGATGGGTATATTTCAAAAGAGCTCGACAATACCTTTGAACGAATGGTTGAACAATCGATCTGCGATAATTAAAAATAAAGTTATCATTTTTTTTTTTTTTTTTTTTTTTTTTTTTTTTTTTTTATGTAATATAGAGAATAAAATTGACCTTTTTTTTTTATATATATTTAGTGTTATACTACTTCTCTGATATGGAAATCGTTTGCATTATCATGGAAGACAATTTTTTAAAATTATAATTTTAATAAATTACTTTTACTGAGTGAATTTGTATAGGAAAATATAGAAGAAAGTCGTGTGGTGGCCACAATATACTAGTTTTTAAATGTTATCAATTCTACCATGGTAATTATTGATGATAACTAGAATAATATACATATGTTTGAGATTCAATTTTTTTCCAAGTATCTCGAAAAACAGCATCAATTGTAGTACATTATTTTGTTGTGAACTGCGCTGGATCATTATTAATACTTAAATCAAATGTATCTGATAAAAGGGACATGAGTTGTTCAAATTTTTCTTTATTATTGATATTAATGTCGAAAGCTTCAGCCAATATAAGTAAAAGTTTATGAAAATTTTGTTTAAGCAATTTAGAACCTCCCTATCAGTATATTCTGATATCGATCGATGAATAAATAATGTTATATCTTCAAGCTTTTAATTTGGGGATATATAAGTAGTTACTATAACTAGTTCAACGTCATCTCCTAATTTACAAACAGTTAAACAGATGTCACCAACTGATGAATACGTAGTGCTTAAATCACTAACATTTGGCAAAATCTGTCCCATGTTTTGTTTACAAATGTGGACGGGATCGTACGTTCCTCCTTAGCAACCGTAACTTGGGAGAAAAAGTAGAAATTGCTGGGGTTCTTCTTTCTGGCGAGAGAAATTCGTATGGAGAGAAAGTAACGGTTTTTCCTTACGTGATGTTTTCTACTACTTAGCTCCCTACCGCAACCCACGTTAAGGAACTTCGTTCCAAAATTTATTTTTTTTTTTTTTATGGATAATTATTTCTTAAGACCTTTTGGCTTCTTCTTCTTCTTTTTTTTTTTTTTTTTTTTTTTTTACATTGTATTACTCTGACATTTATATACCTAATTGCGTAGTTTCTAATATTATTGAAATTAGTGGAGTTTCATTGCCCTATGCAACAAATTTTAAAAATTAATCCATGTGTAACAGCATTTTTTAAACAGATTAAACAGATTTTATTTTATTTTCCTAAAACCATTAAACAATATACTTTTTCTTTTTATAACATAATACGGTCATAAAAAGTTATAAAAAAAAAAGTTTAGAAGTTAAAAACTTTCTTCACAAAACCACAAAATAAGGAATTCAAATATTTTTAATGTTTTGATTTTAAAAGTAATTCTCAAAATAAAATTTAAAAAAATATATAAAGCTGGAAATTTCTACTGTAAAATGTTTTTTCGATGAAGAATAATATCGAGATCATACTAAGTAGTTTTAGAAAGTTACCTTACTCTTCGTGACCAGTTGGTTTAAACTGATAGAAAATAAAGCTCTAAAATCTGCAGACAGCGTAGCATTTCGATTTATTCCACAGAACTTTTAGTACCCATCCTATTGTGTAACATTTCATTTGTATTGAAATATCTTCCAGTAAGTAATTTTGAATGAGAAAGAAGAAAAATACCCTTAATAAAAATGGCGGGTATTTTCAAAGCTTCAGAACATATTAAAGTGTTGATGACATGTCTGAATCTGTATTCTGATTTTTTGACAAAATCATTATACGCTTATTGAGTACCTTAAAACTAAGATTTTTTTATTATTATTATTTAATCACTGAAAACTGTTACAGACACATATAAAAAATTTCTATAAAAGGCTTATTCCAGTGACAAAACTGTTGATAATATTTTAGGAATACAATTGATTTAAAAATTACACCATAACTTCCTAAACTAGATGCCTTCCGCGTGGCTCGGAAATTTGGTAACAGTTCAAGCGGTAGACGGCGCCACCTGGTACAGATTGCACTCTTTTTTATTCAACTGTCACCAATAATTTTAAGAAGTGATATATGATAAATATAATTGACGTTTCTTCGATTCTATACACCTTTTATGTATATCATATCCCACTTTTAAAATTTTTTTTGTGGCTGTAGAAGAAAAAACTAGCGCAATCTGTACCAGGTGGCGCTGTCTACCGAAAAGTTTCTGAGCCACACGGAAGACTTGTCTAATTTAGGAGGCTGTGATTGCAAAGCTGCTAATTTCGCATAAGATTTTAAATAAATCATTTAAATAAATCATTCCGGTGATGAATATAAACCATAATAACAGAAAAAATGTCGTAATAATATTGAAATACAAAATTAAAGAATACTTTTTATTAAAAAAAAGCGAATAAAAATTAATTAATTTTATATTTCAGTTTAATGTGAAAAATTTTTATTTAACTTTGATAAAATAACATATGTTTTACATTATATTTTTCTTTTTATAATAAATAGAAAGTCAGTTTTCCTTTTAATTTATTCCTTTATTTCATTTTCTTCAGGCGGAAAATGTAAACTCTCGTACACACACAAACAGTTAATAAAATTAATTAAATATTAAAAAGCGAGACTTTAATATTATTTAATGATGAAATATTTCATATATTATTTTAATTTATTTATTTGCAATGTAAAGAAAAATCAAAACTTCTTCGTTAATATTTTAATACTGTTTGTTTATGCTCTGACATTGCATTAATTCTAGTTAGCTTATTGTAATTTCCAATTAATAGAAAAGAAATTGAATAATTTAATATAATTTTTATTCATTTTCTATGACTTGTAATTATTTTTATGACAAATACTGATACAGTGTTGCTTACAAAATGAATTATTTTAATTGAAACAATATTATTTAAACAAAGACGATTATCTACAAGAAATTTTTAATAGTTTATTTCTTTAAAATTTGAGCATTAATTTTATATTAACTTTGCAATATGTAGCTTAAGTTTAAACCTATTCTGACGGCAAATTTTCTAATTTGAACAATAAGCTCTGCCAGACTTAAAAGAAACTTAAAGTTTTATTAACAGAAATAAATGTGATAAATTCTTTTTCTGTGTACACTGGTGGACAAAATTAAAGCAACAACCTGTTTTTTCGTTCTCTTCTTTTGCACAGAATTGTTAAACAAATAAACATATGAACATAAAATTTGGATGGCTTGTTCGTTGTCATATTGTTAACCGAATTTTATGTAACTTAAGCATAAGAATAATTTTTAAGTTAATAAATATTCATTTTTTTCTCAAAATAGGTGAAGATGCACACGCATCCATATGTTAGATTACAATTAAATCTTTCTACCTGTATTCACTTTTCTGTTTCTTATTATTTCTTCTGTTTTACGCATGTGAATAGCTTTTTTAAAAATTTACATACAAACATGAAAATTGAATAATATGTTCATAATAAAACTATTTACCGACCTTTTTATTATTCCGGAGATGCTCATAGTTTACAAACTATTAATCATATATATATATATATGTAAAAGTCCGTTATAAAAGTAAAAGAAAAGTTAATACAGAAAGAAAAATTGTGATTTAGTTTAACATTTCAAGGCATGGGCGTCTTTACCTATCTCTAATGCATCCTTAACACCACTTTTTTTTCACTTTTCCACCATCCTTAACACCGCAAGTGTTCTTTCCCAAAATTTATTCAAATTTTTCATTTTTTCCAAAGCTTACATTTGAAAGAAAAATGAATATTTGTTAGTTTAAGAATTCTTCTTATGCTAAAGCTACGTAAAATTCGTTTAATAATTGGATAACGAACAGGCCACCCGAATTTTATGCTCCTATGTTTATTTGTTTAAAAATTATGTGCAAAAGAAGAGAATGAGAAAACAGGTTGTTGATTTAATTTTGCCCACCAGTGTATATGCACCGACATCATTTAAGGAGATAAAAATAAAATTTAAGTAAAAAATAATTTTTTAAGGTAAGAAGCTTTTTTTTTTTTTTTTTTTTTTTTTTGTGAAGCCCTAAAAAGCAAAAAATAATATGTAGTCTGGCAAAGATATGCTACAAAGAAATGAAAGTTTCAACACTAAGAAAGTTTTAGAGAAAAATATAGGTACTTTCCTTTTGCAAAAGATGAAAAATTTTTAATGTTCAAAATATTTTAAAAACCTTTCGAGACCAATGTTCTTAGTTATTAGTTTTTGTAAAGTCATTCATTAGGCCAGAAATCTCAAATGTCTCGAAAGCTTTTTAAAATATTTTGAACATTAAAAAAATTTCATCTTCTGCAAAAGGAAAGTACCTATATTTTCCTCTAAAATTTTCTTAGTATTGAAACTTTCATTTTTTCATAGCATGTCTTTGCCAGAATACATTTTATTTTTTGCTTTTTGGGGCTTCACAAAAAAAAAGCTTCTTACCTTAAAAAATTATTTTTTTACTTAAATTTTATTTTGTGCTTTTTAGTTACAAAAAAAGGAAAAAGCTTCTTTAGAAAACTAATTAAATTTTCTTAGGATATTTCGTAGACAACGGAAGATTTTCGTTTATCAATTGACATTTTTTTTTTGTATTATTTAACTGCAAAAAAAGTACAATACAAATCCGGGATCATCGCGTTATCAGCATGACGCTCTAAACAAAAGTCTAAGAACTATCCAGAAAAATCATAGAACATTCTAGAAAAATCTAACAAATACTTATACAAAAGAAATATTGTTCTCGGATGCTTTTAAAATATTTGGAATATTTAAAATTTTTCATGTTTTGCAAAAGTGAAATATCTATATTTTTCTTTAAAATTTTCTTGTTGTTGAAACTTTTATGATTTTATAGCATGTCTCTGCAAGAATAAATTTTTATTTTAGGCTTTTTAGGGCTTCACAATAATAATAATAATAATAATAAAAACTTTCAGTGTTATTTTTATTTATTTATTTACTTACTTATATTTTTATTTAATTATTTATTTTTATTATTATTTTTACTGAAATTTTTATTTTGTGCGTTTAGTAACTGAAAAAGAAGTTTCTTTAAAAAAACTATCAAAATTCCTTGGGACACTGTGTAGGCAACGAATGATTTTCTTTTATCAATTGACATAGTTTCTATTAATTATCTGCAAAAAAGTAACACATTGGCTTGCGAGGATCGAACCCACGAGCATCGCGTTATCACCATGACGCTCTAACTAAATGCGCTGACAAGCGACGAAAAAGGTTGTTTAAATTTACGTTAAAGGGGAGGCACCTTCTTTTTCAGAATGACACAAAGACACGATGATAAAAATCCAATTTCAATAAAAAGCTTCTAAACGAATACACACACACACACACACACACACACACACACATATATATATATATATATATATCTGTATTTAACTTTATATTTTGTGTTTTTTAGTATCTAAAAAAAGGCTTCTTTAAAAAAACTCTTCAAAAATTCTTAGAATACTGTGTAGACAATAAAAAATTTTATTTTATCAATTGGCATATTTTCTATTACACATTTCATCTGTAAAATTTAGCACACCGATCCTTCAGGGATGGAACTCACCACCATCGTATTAGCAACTTGCAGCTCTAACCAACTGAATAAACGAGTGACTGTAAAGACTGCTGATATTTATTTTAAAGTTGAGGTGCCTTATTTATTAGCGTGACATGAAGACGCGATAACAAAATACAATTTCAATAAAAAGCTTCTAAAATAATGTTTATTTATTTCTTTATTTTTATTTAAATTTTTATTTTGTGCTCTTTAGTTACTAGATAAAAAGCTATTTAAATGAAATCTTCAAACATTATTAGGATACTGTGTACACAACGAAATGTTTTGTTTTATCAATTGACACTTTTTCTATTAATTATTTGCAAAAAATAACGCCTCGGCCCGGCGAGAACCGAACACACAACTCTCGCACAATCAACATGACGCTGTAACCAGCTGATTTATTAAAAGATACATATAGATGCTTACATTTTTTTTTTTTTTTTAATATATATATATAATGGAAGCGTCTTGGTTTTTTAACGTGACAAAAAGCCGATGACAAATCCAATTCCATATAATAGTAATATATAATATACATATATACATATAAAGCTTCTAAAAATATTTTTTATGTATTTTTTACTTAAAACATTTTATTTTGAGCTCTTTTAATATCTAAAATGTTTTGTGTTTTCCCAATATCTAAATAAATAAATGTTTCTTAAAAAAACTCCTCAAAAAATTCTTAGTGTAAGCAACGAAAAATTTTCTTGTATCAGTTGACACCTTTTCTACTAATTATCTGCAAAAATTAACACGCTGTACCTTCCGAGGACCGAACTCATGACCACCGTGCTACTAACGGGACGCTCTTACCAACTGATCCACAGAACGACAAACGAAATAGCTTACATTTACTTTAAAATGAAGTAAATGTAAGCTAATAATAATGCCTTGTTTATTAGCGTGGCACGAAGACACGATGACCAAGTCAATTTCAATTAAAAACCTTCTAATAAGAATACACAAAATACGTTTTTAAAAATAATGTATTGTTTTAGGACCGAAAGGCGATCCGAAAAAAAAGACAAAGGCGCCTATTTTTTTATACTCGTCTGCAGAGAGTGCAGAATCAGTTTTTTGGTAAAATTATCGTACTATAAAATAAATTTCTACATAGAGTCAAAATAATATTTATTTATTCTGAAATATGCGAACACTGTTGTTACGAAAAATTTTCTTGTGTGCGAAAGTAGTTCGTAAGGAAACAGGCAGGTTCTAGTCGATGAATGCACTTTATTCTGCGTAACTTCTCGAAAGTGTACAACAAAACGGTTATTACAATGAATATCCTCAAAAACAAACCAATAGTGCTGTTAATTCTTCGAATGATTTGAAAACAGTTCTATGAAGCTGCCACTCGACCTGTAATAGTCTCTATTCGATGAATGTTCTTAAACAGTACAAGAAAACAGTCAGTTGTTTCACAGAAATAAAGCAAAAAAAAACATATAATACTTCAAAGCAGACATTTTCGATAGCTCATGAACAGAGTTCAGTGGCTTGAAGAACAATCTCCAAAGTGCGATCGCTCATAATAGCTTTCTGAACAATTACGTATCGCAGTGACTAAAGACATTCTCGCAGAAGTCGACTCACTCCTATTTATACCTTTTGGCATTGGTGTTTGGCGGTATTTCAATCCGGAGACCCATGGAAAGTTAAAGAAATAGACCCCGTACATACTAGAACTTCGAAACTTCGGAACTCTAAAATTCTATTTTTTGACAAATTTGGTCACTAAGACGCCAACGCTGACCACACTGAAAAAGAATGAACTGCCTCTTTATTTTTACTTTGCCTGTAAAACTACTTTCACTGTAATAGTATAAACGATGCAATGAAAAAGAGTTTAACCGTTTAAACAATATTATTAAGCAAATGAAACTAATTTTATTACTGATATACAAAAATGATGATCGAGTGATTTTACATAATTTTTAGAATTGAGTTTTATGTTATTCACTCATTTTATATTAATAATTGGTTTTTGCAATAAGCCAGCTTTTTCGATGATTTTTTTTTTTTTTTCTTTTTTGATGAAATCGGAACATGCATTTCGAAATATAAAGATAAGAAGTTTTTTGATTAATTACTTAAATTTAAAAATATTGTTGATAATGTTAAAAATTTTTGTTGTACACGTTTATATAAATCGTTATTTATCATTCATTTAAATTATTAATCAATAGGAAATCAATAGTATATTATATTTATTTAATTGTTTGTACATTTTCCTTTTATTAATAATCATTTTCATAGTACAATTACTGATATAGCATGTTAATTTAAATGGATGTATTTCAATAGAAGAATCATTATTCATAGGTATTTTAAGAAAGACTTAATGCTGGAAAATTTGTATTATTGTTTTCAGCTTATCGTCGAAAGTCTGTGTAACATATTCCATGTAAAAAATAATAATGATGCGATGAATCTGGTAAAAAAATAAAAATAGAAAAGTTGACAGTTATGATTATTTCAATCGACAACAAATTGTATCGTTATATTATATGACAGTTATATTATACTTATACTATTATATTATTTTTGTAAAGTTATATCATAGTTATACTATTTTATTATATTGTATAGCTATATTATATCATATAGTTATATTAATAGTCGATTGTTTAATTGTATTATATTTATATATATAAACCATCATTTGATTTTAAATTAATTTTGCATCGAGCATAGGTTTAAAAGTGAAATTTCTAGTCAAATTTATCATGTGAGAGGTTAATCTATATATATATAAGAGCCGAGTCTGTCTGTGTGTCTGTCTGTCTGTCCGCTATAGAATCTTAGGCCGTTTCACCGAGCGGGACCAAATTCGGCACGGTTAATGTTTACGACCCGAGAAACTCAACGCCGCAAAAATGAAAGTTGTAACTTAATTAGTTTTGGAATATTCATTAAAATGTCCACTCATGTCTAATTTAAAAGCGATCTCAATGACTGAGAATTCACCGCCATTGGATAAAAAAAGATATTTTAACGGAGTTAAAAGCAGAAAAAGTGGAAAATAAATTAGAAATATTTGTCTGATCGTTACGATTTCGGTACCAAATGAAAGGTGAATTTTTTCTGAATCTAAGTGTGCAAGCGGCTGATCGGAACAACAATTAGATTTTTTAAAATTAACTAAAGTATGAATTTTTTGTGGCAACATCATTTCAAATGACAGATGACCGTCTGCCATGAAAAAGGAAATGATTGTAACCGATCAAGATGTCACGTGTTTTGCAGTGGGGGGGGGATTGCAATTTTCAATTTTTTTTCAAATTTTCATTCACGTTACATTTGAATTAATATTCGGCCTAGATTCGGAGATAAAAAGCATACCGTCTTCAGTGCAAAAAAGAGATTTTTGCACTGAAGATGGTACGCTGTAGGCTACCGAAACCGCTGTATGCATTTCCAATATTTTTCTTTGGCGTTTCTGACGTAGTAGTTGATTCGACTGTTATATTATATTGTATAGCTATATTATATTATATAGTTATATTAATAATCGATTGTTTAATTGTATTATATTTATATATATAAACCATCATTTGATTTCAAATTAATTTTGCATCGAGCATAGGTTTAAAACTGAAATTTCTAGCCAAATTTATCATATGAGATGTTAATATCCTACATGGCATTAAAAGATGATTTATTATTTCCGTAATATATGAAGGAGAACATTATTATCAGGCAAAAGAATCGAAATAAACCTAAATTTATCAATGGAATACAAAGTAATCATTGCGTGATCTGGTGCAACGCTCAATATTAGGTCTTATGTTACCCAATCATTTCATGGAAATAATTTGCACGAAATGATTTCTTTATTAAATTATTTGTATACTAGCAGGTTACGCCCGCTTCGCTGGTCACTATTTTTAAATGAATCATTATAATTAATGAATTCTCAAAATTGCATTAATTTTTATCATGTGAAACAAAAAAAAAAAAAAACTCTGATCGGGAAAAATGTCGCACCGGGTCCCCACTGCCTTCGGCAGCGTAGACCCGTGCGCGATGCACACGCACGAATGCATATGTATGAGCGCTGCGCGCGTATTCCTTCATCACACTTATGATTTCTCAAAATTCTATGTTATTACTCATAAATTTCGATTCTTAAGAAAAAGAATTTAAAAAAAAAAAAAATCATTTCTGATCGGGTAAAAACTCACACCGGGTCCCCTCTGCCTTCGTCAGCGTAGACCCGTGTGCGCGCAGTGCTCACGAATTCATATATACGCTCGCTGCGCGCGCGCATTCCTTCACCACCCTTCTTGTCCCTCCTTAATCTTACACTTTCGAAAATATCCTCATTCGACTCATAGGCACCCAAAACCTATATATACCAATTTTGAAACGGTCTAACTCAATTTCTAATTTTTTGGCCCCCTTGAGGATATCTTAAAACATATAAATCAGGTGAAATCTCGAATAATTGCCATTAGCGCCCTCTATTGGATAAATTTAATGTAGGTTATTCGATAATATAAAAGTACTCTGAAATAACTTTCGAATGATGTATTAAAAATAATTTAATCATATTTAGAATTCAAAATAATGAAATCATTTTAATTAGTAGCTTAGATACAAAAGAAAACCTAATCAGGAGACCTTAAAACGTGTAAATCTGGTGAAATCTTGAATTCCACTTTCGATAATATAAAAGCTCTTTAAAATATCTTTCGAATGATGGATTAAAAATAATTTAGTCATATTCAGAATTCGATATATTGAAATTTTAAAATATTACAGCGCCATCTGGCGGTAGAAAATTCTGTAATCTACTGTTCAATTCCAAATCAACAAAGCTTTCAAATAATGCATAGTAGTTAAGCTGCAAGAAAAAAAAAAAAATCAGGACACCTTAAAACGTATAAATCACGTGAAATCTCGAATTCCATTACTTACGGTAGTCGGTTAATGGAAGGTGACAAAAATTTGTGGCGTCTACTCTTGAAATTCAATTCAAATAAGTTTCAAAATGACATATTACTTTTGAAATTATGCTAATTAGAAGCTGAGATACAAAAATGATATAAACACTATTATAAAACGACTTATGTCTGACATTTTCGTGATTTTCTCCGAAACTTGCGTAATTCCGAGCTAAATACTGTTAAAAATCAATAGTATGAAATGTGAAAGGAGTATCAGAATTCGAAACTCTGCAAAATATAAAAGAATAAAGGCGTTCTGGGTTTTCCGTTGTTTTCTCAAACAACCGTTCCTTTTCTACGTTTTTGCCCGTCCCCCTCCCCTTTCCGTCCCTTCTAATAATTTTACAGTCGAAAATATTCGCAATCGATGTATCTTTCCTTAGAACCTAATAATACCAATTTCAAACGCTGTAACTCTTTTTTTTTTCCTTCGCCCCCCCCCCTCCCCCTCAAGCCCTTCCTAATAATTCTACACTTTCAAAAGTATTCAAAATCGAATTATCGGGCGTTAAAGCCAAATATTACGAAATTTCAACGGCATATCTCAATTTAAAACTAGTTGGCATAGGTGGACTCTGCTCAGTTCCCCATCATATTTATGTTCTCAGAAATTTCTAGTGCGAGACATATTATAATCATGTTAAAAGAAATGAATTTGACCAAAGCTTGATACAGTGACAGAATGAAATCCCCGCCTAATAGGCTATCCACTGTTCACTTCGATATATTTATCTTATTCTAATCTATTAATTTATTTTATCGGGGTCGATTCCGTTGTTTAGTTTTCATGCTACTATTTCCAATGCAATAATCCTCAAAATTCATATTTATATGAAAAATTTAAAATTTCGCTATGTTGATAAAATCGTAAATTACGAATGATTTACGAAATTTTCCTGGTAGAATATTTGTATTCAATCATGTTCAAACAAATATCATAAACGTAATTTTGAAGTTGTCTAATGTATTTAGGATCCTCAAAATGAAAGTTTATGCTCAATTTTGCCTTATTCTGACACGTTAAGTAAATCGTAAATTCCAAATAACTTACGAATTTTTTTAATTGGAAAAATCATAGTCTATGATATTCATGCCAGTATCCTAAATAATATTTCGAAAGTGGTTTGACATCTTTATGACGAAAATATCCCTCAAGATTGACGTTTATGTAAAATTTTGCTCTATTCTTCCATGTTAAGAAATTCGTAAATTTCCAATAACTTACGAAATCTTTATATTGGAAAATTCATAGTCATTAATATTCCCGCCAGTGTCCTAAATAATATTTCAAAAGTAGTCTGACATCTTTACGATGAATATATCTCTCAAAATTGACGTTTATGTGAAATTTTGCCCTATACTGCCATGTTAAGAAATTCGTAAATTTCCAATAACTTGCGAAATTTTCAAAGTAGCATATTTATAGTTACTGATGTTCATTCCGGCATCAAAACTGATATTTTAAAACTGGTCAGACATTTTTACAGTAAAAAGTTTCCATTTAATGCGCGTTTAAGTGAATTTTTGTCCTATTCTCCCATGTTAAGAAAATCGTAAATTTCTAATAACTTACGAAGTTTTTAAATTCGAATGTTGCAAATGAATAGGGTTCTTGCTAGTGTCGAAAGTAATACTTTAAAACTGATCTAACCTCTCTGCGACAATTTGTTCTTGAGATATCGTGTACACAGACTAACAAACTAACGGACTAACACACTAACCCACTAACAGACTGACACACTAACAGACTAACAGACACCCTACAGACAGACACCATACAAATTTTTTCATTTTCGGATTCCTCACACCTGAAAACGTGTAGAAACGTCAAAAAACCGAGGTCGAAAATTTTCACGATTACCTAAGTTCCCCATACCTATAGTATGATGGGGAACTAATATATACTGCAAAATATAAAACAAAATTTAATCTAATTTTTTTGTTTATCCGGATATTTTCATGAAAATTGAAGAGTAGCTTTATAATATGCTGTCTAAGCCGAATATTAATTCAAATGTAACGTGAATGAAAATTTGAAAAAGTTTGAAAATTGCAATTTTTATCCCCACTGTAAAACACGTGACATCTTAATCGGTTACTATCATTTCCTTTTTCATGGCAGACATCTGGCATTTGAAATGATGTTGCCACAAAAATTCATACTTTAGTTAATTTTAAAAAATCTAATTGTTGCACCGATAAGCCGCTTGCACACTTAAATTCAGAAAAAATTCCCCTTTCATTTGGTACCAAAATCGTAACGATCGGACAAATATTTCTAATTTATTTTCCACTTTTTCTAATTTTAACTCTGTTAAAATATCTTTTTTTATGCAATGGCGGTAAATTCCCAGTCATTGAGATTGCTTTTAGATTAGACATGAGTGGACAGTTTAATTAATATCTCCACAACTAATTAAAATTTTTAAATTCTGTTTCGAGGAGGAACTCGGAAAGGCTCCAGTGCATCAGTATGTCAATTCTTGTACTTCTGCGTTCAGTAGGGGCTGAATGTATAAAAGAACGGACAGACAGATGGACAGACAGACAGACAGACAGACAAACCTTTCCTTTTATTATTATAGATTGCAAATATACAGTATTTGCAATATACAAATAAATTTTTCTCAATTTTCATTATGAAAGCTCGAAATGAATTTAGAAGTATTAAAGAAAAAAAAAAATTATAAATTGCTTTAGTTTACAAATTTAGTTGACGATGCTCCATAGTTTTGCATATTCACGCGCATTTGTTCTATGATATATGACGTATTTGTTCTATTCTTCATAACGAAGAATATATTTAATATACTTCCTCTTTCATTTTATTATTTTTTCAAATAATGACTTTTTGTTTTGCCATAGAAATTAATGCTAATTGTTTTGATAAATCGGTTTTCTGTAAATATTAGGCGATTATTTTAGAAAATATTTGCATATTTAAACTTATTTATTCACACATTTGTTATATAAGCTTTATTTTATTTAGGTGAGTTTTATATTTTTAAGTCTGTGTTTTTCCCCTTAATTGACTATGGAATAAATTGCAAAACCTTGACAGAAATTTGTTGATAAAAAGCGGAAATTTGGCAACTACAGCGATTGTATTTATGATTTTCATTGTTTTCAGTGTATTATAATATTGCTTGCCAATAAAAAATAGAAATCCGGAAAAAATTTCATATTTTCAAATTACTGCCAATAAAAAATGTGTAACAACTAAATTAGAGGTATATGTGTGAGCGAAAGAAAAACAGAAAGAAATATCGACCGAACTATTAATTCGTTTAACTGAAATAATAGTTCGGTCAAATACATTTTTTGACCTTTTATTATTTACTAGTATACAACCCGTCAAAAATGACGGAATGTGAAATCAATTAAGGTAGTGAATCAACGAATGCTTTGCCTGCTTCGCTGGACACTATATTTAAAGGGGACTAATGTGCAAGCTGCAACTGACGGGACTAATATGCAAGTTGTACCTGACGGGACTAATGTGCAAGTTGCACCGAGCGAACAAACTATTTCTTTTAACGAAAATACCTACTAATAACCCAGGACGATAGGTCTCATATAACGTATCATATTATCTATCGTATTTATCGTAATATAACTCAGTACTTATTTCACTTCCTTCTTCGACTCGTTTTAATAAATATTTTTTATATGCATGGGCAAATTTAATATTTTTTAATTTTTCGCGTGAAAACTTTATTTCATCTTATGCCCCCCCCCCCCCCCCTCAAATATATATATACGAGGGTTGTAAATTAAATAGTAGCAACTTAACCTTGAAACTCGCAGAAAAACGGGCATTCGCAAATAGGATATGGGAGCGGTGAGGTGGCGCTGTTGATGTGTAGAGTGCAAAAAACAGTCGATCTGCTAAGAAGGGTAGTTGTTGTGTGGCGTTAAAGTGAAGAGTTTCGTTTCCATCGCTCTAAAGCATGTTTTCAAAAGGTGAACAGCGGTCGTGCTTTAAATCGAAGTTGCCCGTGGCAAAAATGCAACAGAACGCTATTGAGGATTAATGGAAGCCTGTGGCACAAATGCTTTACCGTATAGAACAGTAGAACGATGGGGTAGCACGAATACTTCGATTTTAAGCCACGACCGCTGATCACCTTTTGAAAACATGCGCCACACAACAACTACCCTTCTTAGCAGATCGACTGTTTTTTGCACTCTACACATCAACAACAGCGCCACCTCACCACTCCCATATCCTATTTGCGCATGCCCGCCCTTCTGCGAGTTTCAAGGTTAAGTTGCCACTATTTAATTTACAACCCTCGTATATAACAATAACTGGTAAATTTTTTTGGCAACAATCATAAATTGAAATGTCCAATTTTGAAATTATTTTCATATTTTAATTAATTCTAAAATATCTAATCAAAACTTCGTTACAAATAAGGTACCAAATGAAAGGTACCATATTTGTAAGGAAGTGACCTTGGGTACCTTATTTGTAACCTTATTCATTTTAACTAATTTGATAAATATGACGTTAGAATCAACTGTTTGTTTATATCAGATAAGTATATTATCATGACTGCAAGAACATGATGTAATAACTATTAGCCCATATTTTTAGGTTGATTTCTTTAGAAATCGACCTATTGCAATCACTTCGTTTATCTATCTATATATCTATCTATCTATCTATAATGAAAATTTTGTCATCACGATAACTCCCGAAATAATACTCCAAATCGAACCAAATTTGGACAGTGAACTGATCTTATAAATATCTTGGATGAGTTCGTTAACCAAGATGCTCTGACTTTTTGTTTTCAAGTGGCAGCCACTTGAATATTTCTAACCCACATTATAAAAAGCGTATTTAAAGCAAGATTTGCTTGAATTTTTATGTAAATCTAGACTACATAAGGGTCTAAATGAACTTTATTAATGAAATTTATCTGCCATTTTTAATAAAGTGACGGATATCTTAAGTTAAGTGGGGCCACTTGAAATCAGGCTACCACTTGAAAATTTAAAATCACGATAACTTCCGAAATAATACTCCAAATCGAACCAAATTTTGACAGTTTCTTAACTTGTGTTATGAATATCTTGGATGAGTTCGTTAACCAAGTTGCTCCGACTTTTTGTTTTCAAGTGCCAGCCACTTGAATATTTCTAAACCACATTTTAAAAAACTTATTTAAAGCAAGATTTTCTTGAATTTTTATGTAAATCTAGACTACATAAGGGTCTCAATGAACTTTATTAATGAAATTTATCTGCCATTTTTAATAAAGTGGCGGATATCTTGGGGCCACTTGAAATCAGGTTACCACTTGAAAATTTAAAATCACGATAACTCCCGAAATAATACTCTAAATCGAACCAAATTTGGACAGTGAACTGATCTTATAAATATCTTAGATGAGTTTGTTAACCAAGATGCTCCGACGTTTTCTTTTCAAGTGGCAGCCACTTGAAAATTTCAAACCGACATTGTAAAAAGCATATTTAAAGCAATATTTGCTTGAATTTTTTTGTAAATACAGGCCACATAAAGGTCTCAATAAAGTTTATTAATGAAGTTTATCCGCCATTTTTGATAAAGTGGCAGATATTTTAAGTTAAGCGGGACCACTTGAAATCAGGCTACCACTTGAAAATTTAAAATCACTATAATTTGCGAAATAATACTCCAAATCGAACAAAATTTAGACAGTGAATTAACTTATCTTATAAATATTTTAGATGAGTTTATTAACCACGTTGCTCCGCCATTTTGTTTTCAAGTAGAGACCACTTGAAAATTTCAAATTCAAATTGTAAAAAGCAACTTACTAAGCCTCTTTGAAAGAATTTCTACAAAAAAAAGAAAAAAAAAAAAAGAATTATTTTCAAATTTCCAACAATATCTTATATTAGTTAGTTCACTGAGCAACTTTCTCTGCCATTTTGAACCAAGTGGCAGCCACTTTATTTTTCAGCACGATTACTATTGAGATTCTGAATTAATTCCAACTATATTTGTACAGCAGTCTTATCTCACAAATGCATTTGATATATTTGTCAACTTGGCCCACCATCTTCTTTCCAAACGCCGGCCACTTGAAATTTTTAAACACACATAAAAAGGTATTTATGAACCGATTTGCTTAAAAGTCCATGTGTAGATAGCCTACATCAATATTTCTACTAATTCGTTAATAATTTGTAGCCGCCATTTTGAAACAAACTGACGGCTACTTCATAAGAAAAAAGAAATCAACCTACCCTTCCGAATAAGCCGGAAGGACTTGTTTATGATAGAATTTTATATTACATTTTAATTTCATCATCTATGGGTATTTCAAAATTGCAATGGTAGTTATAAACTTTCGTTGAAATCTTTTTACATATTGAGATCAAGGGAAAAGTGTAAGCACAAAAAATGTTCAGTTTTGAAAGATCTTTCTAATGACGTAACATTTATGCAGATTAATAATTTAAAAAAAAAAAAAGAAAAAAAAAAATAGCATTTCTAAGGGGGAAAAAAAGACTACCAAAAGTCTCTGTTTTGAAGCGGTCTAAACCGGAATCGTTCCTGACAGAAGATGGTCATTATTATTATTAATTAATACTTGATAATTAAAATAATAAATCAAATATTGTTGAATGTTAATAAATTTTTACATCTGAATTTTATAAAATTTTCGACCACGTTTTCGAAAGATTTAGAAGTTTTGAGATGTTCTGAACACGATTCGACCCCTTTTAGAAATGTTCTATATCTGTCTACGTGTCTGGATGTGTATGATAAACATTTTGTGGCTACTTTAGACTAAGAACTAATGAACAGAATTTCATGAAAAAATATGTATTTAGTTGTACGCCGATATAAAATGGTGTCTGTCAATAAAGAATTTGCACGTTTTCTGATTTCATTCTTATATAACAGAATATGAAAAGGTAAGAAAATAAATACAAACATTTTCTTTTTTTGAAATCTAATGACTTATTATAACAATTTTAACATCGCACTATTTACTCTATCGAGAAAACGCAGTATAATATATCGTGACGTCACTCTTTATGACAACAAACGGGAGTCATCGTTGTTTACATTCGATTTTGTGCTTTGCTTTGCTTCTTGAATCAGTGAAATAGTTTTGTATTTTATAATAATGACGGATATTAAAAAATCGTAGTATAAATATTGTATTGTACCACTCTGCTCTAATACAACGGCTAAATTCTTCTCAAAAGCTATTCTTCAGCATTTCACAGGATCTTATTAAACGAAAACATTGGACAACCGCCATGAAAAGAAAACAATTGAAAATAATGATAAGGAAATATTATGATAATGGTATTAAATGATTATAAAATAAAAAAGAACTGCTCAGAAATCACCATAAATTATTGATAATTACAAAAGTTAAAACGAATTGCTGCTTGCTAACTAGGCTAAAAAAATGTAAACATTGAAGCATCATAAAGTGTGACGTCAGGCAGCGTTTTGAAGTCACGTGATTTTTGGTTAATTTTAAAGTTATTTTTTAAATTGATGATCACTTTTTTGCATTTTTAATAAACTTTTTGAAATTTATGAACCCAAAACTACCAGAAAAATAAGATTTTGTTCAAATCCCCCATACGTGCAAATTGCCCATTGGTAGTGTTTTCAACTTGTAACGCTGTCGTCCAGATTTTTAAATTATTTATGGCGGTATAGGACAAAGTTTCCTTAAAATGGGGGTTGTTTTTAAACAATAAACATGAAACTGACAAACATCGTTTATAATAGTCATTTTTTCTATGTGCAGAAGCATAATTGCTTTTCCCCGTGGTGTAAATTTTTAATAATATATATATATTTTTTTTCCTTTCGTTTAAACTCTTCGGTAAATTTTAAACGAATAGTTGAAGCGTCTCTGAGTTACAAAGTTATCGAACTTTTTCCATAAAAAAATGATTTATTGCCGTTTTTTTATCTTTTTCTTTCTCTCGTTTTTACGATGTAAAATGTTAAAAGGAGTGGCAAGGATTGCCTTAATCACACAAATTTGTATTAGAAAATAAAGAAGAAAATTTTGTAATGACCATAACATACTAGTTTAATTACTCTTACAATTGTATAATACTGTTAATTACAAATTTAAATAAAGGTAAAAAAAATTCCATAGACTCTCGAAATTCTTTTGTGATTCCAAATAAACCTTAAACATTGTATACACGAGTAAAAACTGTTCAACTTATTCTATGTTTTTCATGAATAATTATTCGAAATTTGACATAATTTGGATGATTATGTGACACTGTCGGAACACTTTTGTAAGATCCTGTACATTAATTAGGAAGCCTACGCACACACATTTTCCACAGAAAACATAAGTTTAAGCATGTCTGTAAAGTACGCTAATTTTATTTTGTGGAATGCAGAGTAACGATGTTAAAATGCATTTAAAGGAAATTTACCCAACAGGACGTAATGATAAGAAAAACTTTGGTGTGTCCCTGTGCATAATCCATAAACAATATTTATACAGCTACTCCTATACAGATCCTAAACGCATGTGCCAGATTGCAAGTCAATCGGAGGATTTTTGCTGCTGCTATTGGGAGACATAAAAATTCTGTCCATTGGTTGTAATGATAAGAAAAACTTTGGTCTGTCCCTGTACACGAACTACAAATAGAATGCACACTCAAAACTATACGGCTAATTCTGTGTGGCTCATGATCATGTGTACTAAATTGCACGTCCATAGGGGGATTTTTGCGCCCGCTATTGCGGTACATGAAAATTCTGTTTATCATAATGATAAGAAAAACTTTGGTGTGTCTCTATATACGAACTACAAACATAATGCACACCTAAAACTCTACAACTAATTCCATGTAGCTCATGAATATGCGTACCAATTCTGAAGTCCATTGCGAGATTTTTTTACCGCTGTCGTGAGACAGACACACAGACGGATAAACAAAACCCAAAATCTTTTTGAATCTTCACATGGAGGCCTCCACTGACGTATCGGCAATTAGTATAGCAGAAGAAAGTCTGTACGGTATATATATATATTTCTCTCTCTCTCTTTTATTTTCTTTTAATTTATTCGTAAATTCTGGTAGCTTTCCGTATTACATGAGCATAATTAACTTGTTCCTCAAAGTTTTAATTGAATTATATGCCAATTTATTGTACGTTTTCTATTTTCAATGCTTATTGTGTTCTAGGTACACGTTTTAAAAATTGTTGAGAACAATTCGCTTAAAATACCATGTTTAACAAAGAATTCTTCTAGTTTCATGGAATAAAATGAAGATATTTGTGGCAAAACAAATGCATGACATAACTATTGTTTTCTGTTAGGCATTAATAAATTCATAGTTGCCAACTTTTACGCTATTTGGCCACCGAAAAAAATTAATAGACAATTTATTTATTATTTAATAAATGATTTCGACTTCGAATGATGAGGGATAGAAGTAACCATGACCAAATCACGCATCTTCCCCTGCATAAGGGGATTGCTAACGGGATGCATAAGGTGGCGGCTAACAATGTTCGAGCAACGTGTCCAAGAAAAACTCTGAAATGTGAAATCCCATTGACAAAGACCTGCCTATAAGACAGAAATGTATAGTTAGAAAACTTAGCCAAGATTCTCCGGACACAGCTCATTTCTTTGGGATACTCAAATAGCTGGAAGTATAGTTGATCACCACGCGGTAATTGGACGGTGTCATACCCGTTAAACTTGGCCTGGTCCAGGTAAGTAAGGCCGTCCAGAGGTTTCTAGGATTCCAAGATGGCTAATGGGGTGGGGTATCATGAAAATCAATTACACTGCCAAAGGCGAACATCAAACGTGAAAGATACACTGTTAAAAATTTCTGTAAATTTAATGTAAATATTTATCCAGAGTCTGTAAATTTATAGTAATTATTATTTAAAAGTGAATAATCGAGATTCTCAATCTTTATTCTGTATTTTTACCAAGTTTTATTATTTAATTTTTTAATTAAAATTAAAAATGACTGTTTCTACTTTAGATAAAACATTCCAAGTCCGAAATATATTCTCACCAATAATTAATTAAATTGATATTAGTTATTAAAATGAATGTATGAAATAAGTTTTTTAACATGTTCGTTTATTTTTCTCTGTAATTTTACGTAAGACTTAAGATAATAGATTACACAGAGTTTTCTGTTGAAAATTTTAACAGTGCATCTAATCAGCGAAAACTGATTATCTATCTTTTATGCTCGATGTTATAAAACTATATAAACAATTTCCATTAAATTTTTTGGTAGCCATAAAGCGTAAAATTTGGCAATTATGTAAATGCCTACACTTTAAATTTCAGAACTAATTATGGATTTTAACATATTGTAATAAAAAATATCACAAAACCATAAAGCGAAAATAATATTGAATGCAATTTAAAATTTTAAAAATTGAAATTTCTGTTTTAATTTTATTTATTATGTAAATGGCTATTTAAAGACTTTTTTTTTATTGCATTACATTCTTTTCTCGGGCTAGTTTTTTGAATGACTTTATAATTGAGATATGTACAATAATTTAGTCCTGCAATGACACATTTTAAACAATTATTAATGAATAAAGAAAAAAGAATGAGCGCGCTATGTGTATGTATATGATAAAATAAAATATATTTGAATTGAAAAATATAGTTACTGAAGAAAGCGTCATTAAAAACATTTTATAAAGAATTGCAGATAAACTAAATTGCTTCACTAAATTTTCGTGAAATAAAATAAGGAAATTCAAGCCTAATTAATATATATATATATATATATATATATTTATAAAAAAAAAATCTAACTAACAAACATTGTTTTATTGTTCATTATTATTTTATATCTCAAATTTCAAACACTGGTATCCATTCTGTTTATACATATCTTATTAGTTTTTAAAGATTCAAATTAAAATTCTCGAGGGTTATTTATATTTCAAGTTTGATTACTTTCTTTTGTTAATTCAACTGGAATTTTAATACGGTATGTATAAAGAGGCCTTTTTGTTATATGCATGAAATAAATAAATACAGGAAAATTAATTTTCCTTATTTCTGTTTCATATCTACGGCTGACTGGTTACATTTTCAGTTTCGTAAATAATATGAAGGGATATAGAGAAAAAGCATTAGAAATGGAATTTTTAAACTCCTTTGAGATAAGTAAACATTATATCTAAAAAGACTTTTTTTACATAGCACTTTTAATAATGTCTGTTATATATTTTTTTCCCCCTCTTCACTTCGTAATTACAGATAATTATTATTATGATAGAATTATAATTTTATCTCTGTTTTTTTTTTTTTTTTTTTTTTCAAAAAATAAAATCATAATTTTTAAGACTATGATAACACAGCGCTGAAGGAAAAAAAAAAAAAAAAATCGAGGCCTGATGCCTAATTCAGTGGCGACCATTGCAGATCTTAATAGCATAAGAGCTAAACATACATGCTTTGTCCTGGAATCGAACATAAGTGCTGTTGTGTGGTAGTCAGGAACGCTAACCACCATACCACACGGGCAGCTTTTTACATTTTTGATACAACTTTATTTGAATGTAAAAATTTTATTATAATTAATCAGTGTAAATTATTAAGAAGGTTTATACAAGATTTCTCTTAAAATTTAATGGTAGCTAAAAAGCGTAAATGTTGGTAGCTGTGAAAGTTTGTGACATAATTCTTACCAACATGATTTTAATCTGACAAATGCTCTATGGTAAAAGCAAAGCAATGAAAATATTTTAAATCTATCTGTAATCTGTGACATAGATATAAGCGTAGGTGTTTCTTATTTCCATGTAATTAGAAACATCTTAATTTTTATCTATTTATTTTTTATTTTTTTTTAAAAATAATTATGTGTTTATATGTAATGCATACAAATTTCCAGGGTTAAAAAATAAAATTAACATTTATTATGACACACATGAATGACAAAAATGACATTAAAATAAATCGATGACATTAAAAGAGAAAACTTCTCATTTTGCTATGAAAATAAATCCAAATCATGACAAAATCTAAGCATCACTAGGATCCGTAATTATAGAGAAATCAATTAAATTCACATTAAACAGAAACGAAAATTCAGTAAATCCCAATCAATAACTGGCGTTGGATTCCTTGATTAATAGAGCAGGAATATACAAATTACGATATATTTATCACTAAATTGTCACAAATATTATAAACAAAATCTATGTTTAGAAATGAGAAATGATTTACATATTCATAATCCGGAAAGCTGTTTCTGGTATTGAGTTATTTAGAATTTCGACGGTTTCATTATTAGCATAGTTTATTTTCTTTCTTTTTTTTTTTTCCTTATAATTATTTCAGTAATATAATTTTCACTTAATTTATTTGTGAATTACTATCACTGAAAAGATTAATAATTGAAAATAATTGAACAGAAATCAATGTGTAACTATTTTCGTCAAAATAAGAACGTAAAGCTTTCTAAATGATCAAAGAAATCAAATTACAACATAATTACTTGTGGATGTGTATCATATGAATTCTCCATTAAACATTTTATTCATTTAAAATCGATAAACTATGTAAACTTTTTAATAGCTATATTTTAAATAACTATTATTTTTATTTTTATTTTAACTACTTAATGTAAAATATAATGTGCTTAAGTAAAAAAATATATATTAATAAAATAAAATAAAAAATACTGCGATAGTGGATTATTATAGTAAATTCTACACGAACAGGCGCGCACATACGCAGACATATTTATTTATACACATGAAAACCTTTTCAAACATATCGCAGGATGTAATAAGTAATAAATTTTTAAGCCTTAAATGCATGAATTTAAAACAAAACGAGAAATCGGTGTAGTTAATGGAAAAAAAAAAAAAAAAAAAAAAAAAAAAGAGATGTAGATTTACATCATAAAAAAGCTACGTTTTTCTTTCATAAATTTATCATTATATGCAAATATATAAATCTTATCGTTATTTTTACCTTGTTCCTATCCGAAAACTTTTTTTTAGCATGTTTTTATCACTTTTTATGTGAATAATCGTAATTCGTGTCACCCCGCCGAAATGACATTGTACTCAGATAGCTCGAAAACAAATGAAAATTGTCACAGATAAAGTAATAAACCATAAAAGGTTGTAGTTGCGTTCGAAAATGATAAAATAGTTTTGATAAAATTAAAATATATATATAACACTATGCAAAGGGTGCTACATGCTGTGAGGTTTTGAACATACAATGTAGATCTATATCGCTAGGCATTTAAGGGATAATGTGAAAAAACCTGTAATAATAAACAAAGTGCACATACAGTAAGAATTAAAAAGGAATGCATGCCATAAAGGTAAAAGGAAAACAGGCAAAAGAAAATAAAAGTTTATACAAAACCCAAAGAGTATTGAAACTGTCTTCTGTGTGTAGTCCTTCAATGCAGGAGAAACAAAGATATGTTTCCAATGCTGCTTGTTAAAACAAAAAGTAGGATATCTCCCTTAAATTTTACCACGAGGAAAGAATAAAAAGTTCAGACTACAAGACTGAAAAAGAAAATAGGTAAATTAAAACGATTGAAAAACAGTTTGGTAAAATATGATCCAATAAGCATTTTTAAACTATAAACGTTGACATAAAAAATGCTTAATATTTAAAAAAAAAAAAATCCACATAACTTGGCAGATATAAACTAACAGTTACGGTTCTAGTTAAGACCAAAAAATGGTAACCAATAAGTCTAGGAGTTTCAAAAAAGTTCAGAAATATCCCATTAAAACGTTATCCCATTTATTACAAATTCTTTTAAACCGAGAAATTTGCGAAAACAAAATATTTTTCATAACTTTCGTTCTAAGGTACTATAACCAAATTAAACTAATAACTCTTAATGAGAAACTACATAGTTAGAATTGTGAAATTCTGCGTTATTATAATTATAACAATTATTATTTTTATTAATCTGTATATCTTGCATTTTTCTTCCTAAATAATGCAAAATTTGTGTTCTTAATAGTGTATTTTATAGATTTCTAACCTTATAATTAATATTTTTTTAAATACATTAACACACACACACACACAAGCATATAAGTATATGGAATGGAAAATATCTAAGGAAGAGATTTTTAGAATTATACTACCATTTAATAAGTTAAAATTCCACGCGAAATTAAAAAATATAAGCGAAATAATAAAAATAATAAAAGCTTTAGTGTAATCAACACTGTTCTGGCGTATTAGTTGAATTATTGTAAGCAAAAATAGGTAAATTATTGTTTTTGAAAGCTTAAAGTATTTATACAGGATAATAAATTTAAAAGAGTACCTGCTGGTTTTTCTTATTACCCTTAAATATGACGGATGTGGAAACTATTCTAACACTGAACTATAATTGTTTGAACCTTTTTTAAGTGTGGAAGACAATTTCCAATACTGTTGGACTGTTACAACTTTATTTGTGAGGTAAAACAGAAAGGGAGACGCAAATTTTTTTTATTCCTGTAATAATTTTATTTATGAAAAACAAAATGTAATTAAAAAGTTTTACATTATCATTCCTACATTACATTTACATTATCATTATCATTTTTACATTATCATTTCATAGGCATTTCCAGAGAAGTCCTGCAAACATCGATGAATTAACACAGGTCATAACTGAAGAAATCTCGTCAATAATACCAACAATGCTGCAAACTGTGTCAAAAATCTGGTTCGACGTGTTCACGTTTGCATTCAGAATGGTGGCGAACATTTTCAACATTTTCTGTGAGAAATGATAATGTAAAATAATTGAATTAAATTATGTTTTTCAAAAATAAAATTATTACAGGATTAAAAATTTTACGTCTACATTTCTGTTTTACCTCAAAAATAAAATTGTAACAGTCCAACAGCGTTAGAAATTTTCTCACAAACGTAAACAAGGTTCAGATAATCATACTTCAATTTTAGAATAGTTGCCACATCCGTCAGATTTAAGGGTTATGAGAAACACCCACGGGTACTCTTCTAAACTGAACACCCTGTATAATGTCTGATTTAAATCTCTGTCAATCTCTCCCTGTCTCTCGCTCTATCTATCTATCTATCTTTCTTTCTTTCAATCAATTATTTACATAAGAGTGTAAAATAAATGGAATCCAAGCATTATAAGAAGGTAAAATTTAAGAGAAAGAAAATCATTCATTTACAAAAAAAAAAAAAAAAAAAAAAAAAAAAAAAAAAAATCCACTGAATAAATACTGGACGTCAAGGAAAATCAAAATTAATAAATGTCAACGAAAACTGAAGCGAATGCAGTCTGTTAAAAAAGGTACATATATATGTTTTGAAAGTTGATATAAACTTAATAAGTAGGAAAAAGTAGCTTTATAATTAATCAGAACACTAATACACCATAAAAATATAGTAAAATAAAGAAATTGATATCTATAAACTATTTATTTATATAAAATAAAGATATTAATATTTAAAAAATATTTTTTTATGTATATAAAATAAAGATAATAATATTTCAATTATTCTTTTAAAATTAATTATTAAATGAATCAAGCTTCCTTCAAAAACACCCTTTTTGTAAAAGTTAAAATATATTAGAAAAAATAAAATAAAAATATTGTTATCTATTGTTATCTATTGTATAGAAGTATTGTAATCTATTTACGAAAAGAAAAAATAATAATTAAAAATTAAAAGGACTAGTAATTCGTTGCATATAAAAAAATAAAATAATAAAATAAAACAGAAGTCACAGCTCCTATTGTGAACTAATATGATTCCCTCTTTTTTTTTTTTTTACGTATTAATATTTCTTTTTGCAGTTGTAAATTTTAATATATACAACATTGAATATTTAATATATATATATATATGTGTGTATGTGTGTGTGTGTGTGTGTGTGTGTTTTTAATCAATTTAATAGTTATTCTATTTAAAAGAATGATGTGAAATATTTTAAAACTATACCAGATTGAAATCGAATCAAATTTATTTTTAATCAATCTCTATATATATATAAATGGCTAAGAGATTTTTGAGTCTGTTTGTGTGTTGACCGCAAGTTGCCACCAGCTTTTCATACTTCAGTTAATTTTTAAAAATCTAATTGTTCGATCGATAAGTTAATTAAACCGACGGATTCAGAAAAAATGTCCGTTTCATATGGTACTTTATTTGTAACGAAATTTTGATTAGATTTTTTAAAATTAATTAAAATGTGAAAATAATAACCTGGTAAAAGCTTTAAAAACGCCCATATAAATTTTTAAATGTTGCCAAAAAAAAAAAAAAATAATAATAATACTTTTTTTTTTCAACATAAAAGGAAATATGCTTTCACGCAAAAAATAAATAAATAAATATATAAATAAATAAAATAAATATTAAATTTGCTCCTGCACATGAAAAAATTAAATATAAAAATGGAGTAGAAAAAAAAAATAATAACAATAACATACCTAAATTTTAGATTACCCTCCTCCCCCTTTTTTAAAACTTTCCAACAAGATTGAAAAGTGTTAATGACTTCGGTTTGTCTGTCTGTCTGCCTGTCTGTCCGCGCTCTAACTCCCGTAAATATTTATGGAATTTCTTGAAACTGATATATGTTATTCAAGTTCACTATCGGATGTTCCTTATAGAAAATGGAGTTTATACCTCTACTGGTTTGTGTACAGGGACCCCCGAAAATATTTCAAAGCATTGTGTTCTATGAGAGGCATTTCTATAAACCATGTTTTCATACCCTTACTGCACACAAATCTTAATGAAAATGAAATGTGTTATACAAGTTCACTATCGGATGTTCCCTGTTGAAAACTGAGTTTATGCTCTACTAGTTTGTGTACAGGGACCCCCGAAAGTATTTCAAAGCATTGTGTTCTATGAGGGGCATTTCTATAAACCATATTTTCATAGCCTTATTGTACACAAATTTTAATGAAATTGAAATATGTTATTCAAGTTCTCTATCGGATGTTTCCTGTATGACATGGAGTAAATACCACCAACTATTTGTGTACAGGGACACACAAAAGTATTCCAAACATTGCGTTTTATGAGAGATATTTTTATAAACTAAATTTTAATAACTTTACTTTGCACGAAGATGTATGAAATATAAATATGTTATTTACAAGCACAAAATTAAATGCTTTGCATAGAATGTAGCATGATTAGCATTAGATTTACAGGGTGACGCTAAAATATTCAGTTATATAAATATTTATTAATAAATATTTGCTAAAATTGTACTTTCGTTTACATTAAGCGTTTTTAACACTTTCTAACATTTTAACACTTCCGAATAAAGTTGAAAAGTGTTAATGACTTCGGTTTGTCTATCCGTCTGTCTGCCTTTCCAGATTCTAACTCCCGTAAATATTTGTGGAATTTCTTGAAACTGATATATGTTATTAAAGTTCACTATTGGATGTTCCCAATCTAAAATGGAGTTTATACCTTTACTGGTTTGTATACAGGGACACCCGAAAGTATTTCAAAGCATTGTGTTCTATGAGAGGCATTTCTATAAACCATATTTTCATACCCTTACTGCACACAAATCTTCATGAAATTGAAATATGTTATACAAGTTCACAATCGGATGTTCCTTGTTTAAAATGGAGTTTATACCTCTACTGGTTTGTGTAGAGGGACCCCGAAAATATTTCAAAGCATTGTGTTCTATGAGAGGCATTTCTATAAACCATATTTTCATAGCCTTGCTGTACACAAATCTTAATGAAATTGAAATATGTTATTCAAGTTCACTATCGGATGTTTCCTGTATAAAATGTATTAAATACCACCATTGATTTGTGTACAGGGGCACACAAAAGTATTTCAAAGCATTGTGTTCTATGAGAGGCATTTCTATAAACCATATTTTCATACCCTTACTGTACAAAAATCTTAATGAAATTGATATATGTTATTCAAGTTCACTATCGGATGTTCCCTAGTGAAAATGGAGTTTATACTTCTACTGGTTTGTGTACAGGGACCACTGAAAATATTTCAAAGCATTGTGTTCCTTGAGAAGCATTTCTATAAACTATATTTTCATAACCTTACTGTTCAAAAATATTAATGAAATTGAAATATGTTATACAAGTTCCCTATCGGATGTTTCCTGTTGAAAATACAGTTTATATCTTTACTGGTTTGTATACAGGGGCCCTCGAAAATATTTCAAATCATTGTGTTCTATGAGATGCATTTCTATAAACCATATTTTCATACTCTTACTGTACACAAATCTTAATGAAATTGAAATATGTTATTCAAGTTCACAATCGGATGTTTCCTGTACAAAATGGAGTAAATACCACCACTGATTTGTGTACAGGGACACACAAAAGTATTTCAAAGCATTGTGTTCTATGAGAGGAATTTGTTTAAACCATATTTTCATACCCTTACTGTACAAAAATCTTAATGAAATTGAAATATGTTATACAAGTTCACTATCGGATATTTCCTGTTGAAAATGGAGTTTATACCTCTATTGGTTTGTGTACAGGGACCTTCGAAAATATTTCAAATCATTGTGTTCTATGAGAGGCATTTCTATAAACCATATTTTCATACCCTTACTGTACACAAATCTTAATGAAATTCCAATATGTTATTCAAGTTCACTATCGGATACTTCCGGTATAAAATGGAGTAAATACCACCACTGATTTGTGTACAGGGACACACAAAAGTAATCTAAACATTGCGTTTTATGAGAGATATTTCTATAAACTAAATTTTAATAACTTTACTTTGCACGAAGATTTAGGAAATTAAAATATGTTATTTATAAGCACAAAATAAAACGCTTTGCATAGAATGTAGCATGATTAGCATTAGAGTTACAGGGTGACACTAAAATATTCAGTTATATAAAGATCTATTAATAAATATTTGCAAAATTGTACTTTCGTTTACATTAAGCGTTTTTAACGCTTTCTAACATTTTTAACACTTCCGAATAAGGTTGAAAATTGTTAATGACTTCGGTTTGTCTGTCCGTCTGTCTGTGTTTCCGGACTCTAACTCCCGTAAATATTTGTGGAGTTTCTTGAAACTAATATATGTTATTCAAGTTCACAGTCGGATGTTCCCAATTGAAAATGGATTTTATACCTTTACTGGTTTGTATACAGGGACACCCGAAATATTTCAAAGCATTGTGTTCTATGAGAGGTATTTCTATAAATCATATTTTCATACCTTTACTGTACACATATCTTAATGAAATTGAAATATGTTATTCAAGTTCAGTATTGGATGTTTCCTGTATAAAATGGATTAAATATCATCACTGTTTTATATACAAGGACACTCAAAAGTATTCTAAAGCATTGCGTTCTACGAGAGCTATATCTATATTTCAAATTTTAATAACTGTACTTTCCACGAAGCTTTAAAAAATTGAAATATGTTATTTACATGCACAAAAGAATGCTTTGCATAGAGTATAGCATGATTAGCATTAGATTTACAGGGTGACACCAAGATATACTGTTATATTAAGAGCTATTAATAAAAAATTGCTAGAATTCTACTTTCGTTTACATTAAGCGTTTTAACACTTTTCAACATTTTTTTAAGTGGGAATTTGATATCAATTTGTGTATCTGTCTGTCTGTCCGTCTGCCTGTCTGCCCGTGCTCTAACTCCCGTAAATATTTATGGAATGTTTTGAAACTGATATATGTTATTCAAGTTCACTATCGTATATTCCCTTTTGAAAATGGAGTTTATACCTCTACTGGTTTGTGTACCGGGACACCCGAAATTATTTCAAAGAATTGTGTTCTATGAGAGATATTACTGTAAACCATATTATCATACCTTTACTGTACAATATCTTCATGAAATTGAAATATGTAATTTAAGTTCACTATTGGATGTTTCCTATTTAAAATAGATTACATACCACCCCTAACTTATGTACAGGAACACTCAAAAGTACTCCAAAGCATTGCGTTCTTTGTGAGATATTTCTATAAATCAAATTTTAATAACTTTACTTTCCACGAAGTTTTAGGAAATCGAAATATGTTATTTATATGCACAAAAGATTGATTTGCGTAGAATATAGCATGGTTATAATTAAATTTACAGGGTGACAGAAAAATATTCAGTTATATTAAGAGCTATTAATAAAAAAAAATGCCAGAATTCTTCTTTCGTTTACATTAAGCTTTTTTGACACTTTCTATCATTTTTTCAGTGTGAATATAATTTCAATTTGTGTATCTGTCTGACTGTTCTTCTGTCCGTCTTTTTGTCTCTCTGTCTGTTTTTCTGCGGTCTAATTCCCGTAAATATTTATTTAATTTCTTTAATTAAACCGATATATTTTATTCAAGTTCCCTATCGGGTATTCCCTTTTGAAATTTGAGTGAATACCTCTTCTGGTTTGTGTACAGGGACGCTCAAAAGTATTCGAAAGCATTGTGTTGTATGAGAGGATTTTCTATAAACCATATTTTAATACCTTTAATGTATAGAAACTTTAATGAAATTTTAATATGTTATTCAATTCCCTATCGGATGTTTCCTATTTGAAATAGAGAACATTTCTAACTGGTTTGTGTACAGGGGCACTTGAAAGTATTTTAAAGCATTGTGTTGTATGAGAGTTATTTTTATAAACCAAATTTTAATAATTTTATTTTCCAGAAAGCTTAATGAATTTGAAACATATTATTTGTATACACAAAAGAGTGCCTTCTATGTAATATAGTATAGTTAGCATTAGATTTACAGGACCACACAAAAATAATTAGTTACATTAAGAGCTATTAATAAAAATTTGCTGGAATTGCACTTTTGTTTACATGAGCGTTTTAACACTTTCTAATAATTTTAGTGGTAATATGATTTCAATTTCTGCATCTGTCTGTCCGATTGTCTACCTTTGTATCTGTTTGTCTACGGCTCCTATCATCCGTGAATATTTTGAGAATTTTTAAAAAATGATACACTCAAGTTCACTATGGAATGTTCCCTATTTAAAATATCATTAATAGGTCCTGTACAACTAGTTTGTTTACAGGTACAGCAACAATAACAATAAAAAAAAAAGCCAATGTATTACATTTTAGGACAGAATTTTTTTAAAGTTACATTTAAAAAACTTTCTACTATAAAAATCGTAAAAACATTGACGTGTGTTATTAATATTCTAAAATATTGTTTTGTATGGAATATGATAGGATTAACTTTCAGATTTATAGGGCTACAGTAAAATATTCAGAGAGATTAAAATCTGTAATTATAATCTAACGGCTGCAATTTCTTTTGCGTTAAGCCTTATTAACACTTTCCAAAATGCCTAAGAGTAATTTTAAAATCAATTAGTCTATCTGTATGTTTTTCAGTCCTTCTGTCTGTTGTGTGATAACCGAGGCAAAGAATATTAAAAGTTATTCGTTACAACAATTTCGTACAGTTGGAAAGTGTTACTAATCGATGCGTACTGCATGATTTTTCGTTCTTGTTTGTTTAAATAGTATGTTTTGTGCACGGACAAATCGCGCCTGGCATGAAAGCTATTTCAGCATTACTTTAAAGAGCTTTACTTATTGATAATCCTGGGTAATTTTTTTAATTTTGATGCTCAAATAGATCGGACATTTTTCGCCAAGGATTCCACTTTCGTAAAAAGCACTTTAAGCCATGTAAGCGCATAAAAAATATAAATAAGTTATAAAATACTGAAAAACAGAAAAGATAGAAAGGGAAGGAAAACGAAAAGAAAAGAAACAAAAAAAAAAAAAAAAAAAAAAACATAAATTATGTATTTTTGTCTATAGTGACGATAAAAATTCAAAAGTCGCCAAGGGGAGCTACATTAAGTCTGTACCATGATCAGGTTTACATATTTCATTATTTCATTATTTATTTTTCTATATACCAACTTACTGTTAACTAACTCAACTACTATAATATCCACAAAAATTAATTGTCTTATGCGATAGACGTAGCCGATCATAGCCCATTTTAATATTATATTTGGTGTGAAATTGTCATCATTTTATGGTTGATCGAATAAATCAAATAAATATAGAAAATAACGTGAGCGAAAATATTATGTACACCACGGTGTTGTTCATATGTCACTGGGATTCAAACATAAAATGGGTACTTCATTTTTTTCACTACTGTCCGTTTCGAAACTGTCATCTAATAAGCACCCAAATAGAAGCCCTCTGGTAAGCTATTGTCACAGGCAATAGGGAGAGACACCCGAGAATCTGCGAATAAGTGGGTCGCTGCCGAAGTCAGCGGGGAACCAATGCGGGCTTTAAAGCAATTTCATGATTTCTTTAAATTTTATTTATGTTTGTAAAGCGATATAGAAAAGAGTTTCCTTTAAATATAGTGGCCAGCGAAGCGAGAAAAGCCTTCGTTGATTAACTACTTTCATTGATTTCTTGAATTAAAAAATGGTTTCGTTAACAAACTTTGATCTATTGGCACGCAGGAAGCATCAGGTCGAGTTTCGTACATTTCGAGTTTGATTTTGAAAGTTTTTCCGCATTCGGAATTCGGTTCGTTTCCGAACCGGGGCTTTGCTAGTTTAAAATAATTCATTACATGCATAATTCATATTTTAATAGATTTTTTTTTTTTTTTTTTTTTTTTTTTTTTTTTTTTTACGCTGATTATTAGGGTCCATAACATGGTTAATGTTTTTCTCTAATATTATTAAGTTTAGCTCATATAAAAATTATTTTAGTATTATTCAGTTATGAAAGTATAGGGTGGTTTCAAACAAAAGATAAAGATTTTAAAATCAATTTTTCTAATTCCGCTATTACGTGATCAATTATATTGATTTTTTAAAGTATATATTTACTACTCATCCAATAAATATAAAAACTGTTTTCATTATTAGTTAAGAGTTTCTCTATTCTCTATTATTACTATTTTCTAAAATTTTTATTTTTTGCCATTTTTTCCAAAGACATTTTTTCTATTAATGAAAATATTAGTATCTTTTTAATAAATGTTTCTGAAGACGGTAGAATTTCTTCAAGTTGGATGGTTGTGTTGGGTTTAAAGTCAATGTAGTACTGCGCTATGGGTAATTAACGACGGTCTGAGGCACACCACTAAATATGGTCCGGAGACATGCCATCACAATTTTGATCCACCGGAGATGGAACCCCGCTTCAGTGACCTTCAGCTCTCTAAACTATGAAGAGTGAGATCTGACTCTAAAAGAGTGGAACATGACAAAATAGAGCCAACCTCTAAAGAGTGAAAAGTCTCTTTTCGAAAGAGTGAGATTTCTCACTCTTTATTAAGAGTGGGATTATTCCTAGTAATTTGAAAGAATATGACTGTTTATGTTTCCTAAAAAAATTCGGATACGCTAGATGGAATCTTTTTTTTATTAGCAATATCTCTACTTTAACGAACGAAATAATGCAAATTGGAACTGAGGGGAATCGAACTGAAGCCGTCTCCGTGGCATTCGAGCGTCTTACCACTGAACCACTGGGGACACACAGAGCTCACTTAATTTACAGTGATAAATCATTCACATAAGAGATTAATCGCATTTATAAACTTTTACTTCATTTATTAAAAATATAAAATTACAGAATTCTAATGTACATTTTTAAATTAAAATCAGAATTATTTTAAATTACTAAAATTAGAATTATTTTTAAATTATTAAAATTAGAATTATTTTTAAATTATTAAAATTAGAATTATTTTTAAAATCAAAATGTTTACTTGAAAAGAAATTCCCTAAGACAAATAGTTGTTTTTAAAGTAGTTTGGGGGAAAAGAAAAATTCTTGAGTGTGAATGGTTAAAAAAATAATTAAATATTTACACACAAATCTA
This sequence comes from Salticus scenicus, assembly GCA_963930645.1. Taxonomy (NCBI): domain Eukaryota; kingdom Metazoa; phylum Arthropoda; class Arachnida; order Araneae; family Salticidae; genus Salticus; species Salticus scenicus. The sequence continues at coordinate 260,069,080 of OZ005659.1, forward strand.
CAGTTTCTTGAAAAACTAGTCTGTTCAGGAGTATAAATCTTGCTGGTGATTTTAATTTTTAGCAAAATATTATAGCCAGCTTTATAAATATTTCACATGCATTAGGTATCAATGAATATAATAAAAATATAAATTCCTATAGATTTTAAGACGTTATGCATTAAGTATTTGCATTAATATTTTCTTTTCTACCTTATATATTTCCGAATAAAACTACTTGCTTTCATTTACGAATTTCCATAACTTTCTTACGATTTTCGATTCTTTATTGATAACACTTCGATTTTATCAATTGTATAAAAAATTTATATTTACCAAAATAGCTTTTTACGTAATTATTTACCTTTTTTATTCTCAAATATTTTCAATAAGTTCTGTTAAACAAATCACATGCATCAGATCATCCAGAAATTGACTTTTATATTTCATTCGGAATATGGAAAGTAGATGGCGCCAGCAATTCTTCACTCTTCAGAAGGTTGATCTTGCAATAGATGATGACTTCACTCTTTGTGACAGAGTGACTACAAGTCTCTCTTTAGCGAAAAGTGAGAAATGTCACATTTTCAAGAGCGACAATAATATTTTCTCACTTTAATTCGTGTCAAAATAGTGGTCACTTTCTTAAGGATTGAGATTCCCACTCTAGAAATTTTAGAGAGAGGGGTATAATTTAGATGGGAACATGAAGAACATTACGGACACGACGGATTTTACGTGCGCCAGTCACCAAGGTGTACACGATGATATTTGTTCTGCTCGAGTATCGAACCCGCAATCTTCTAATTATGAGCTCGGAGCACTACCGACCGGGATACCGCTGCCGTGTAGGATTTGTTAATAAAAAATTACATAAAGTAGAGTGGGATAATCGTAACGGGTAGTAAGCATAAGCTCGCTTTATAACTCAACCGATAAGCTTAATTTATACAAACATCAATTATTTAAACAAACATCATACTTGTTTGTTTAGACCTCTGTTTATTTTATTCACTTTTAGGAAACCAAATCGAATAGGGCCCTCCATGGTCGAGTGGTTATGTCACCACACTGCTAATCGCCTTCGAGCGTAGGAGAGCGGGTTCGATTCCTGCAATGGACCTGGGTGTTTTTTCCATGTCTTCGTATTGTAATTCTGTCATGTGCTATCTGTAATCTGACGAAGATTTACAAGCTGACTATACAAGTCAAGCATACAAATCTGATATATATGTTATCAATAAACAAAAAAAAAAAAAAATTAATATGAAAAAATGATAATTTCAGAAATTTGTAAAATTGCTTATATATATATAACCCTCTACAACAGAGTTGTCTCTTAAAATCTGAAGTTTTGCTTTTTGTACTTCCGTAATATATATAATATATATACAGATGTTTATAAGAAACTATATAAGAAGTTTTGCATATAGATTTAGAATGTAACTGTAAACTTGTTTTATTCCTTAAAGAGACTCGACGCCACTGAAAATTTTATATAAAAGCTTATAGTATTATCACCTAATATTTAGAAACTGAACTTTATTAGGTTTGTTCAATAAAATGTATATTCAGACAACCTTTTTTATGATTTTGACATGTATATTTTTATAGATTTGAAACTTTTAAATTGTGTTTGCTCAATTTCCATTTTTTTTTTTTTTTTCATGACTTCATAATATGATCTTCGAAATACTAAAACGTCTTCAGATATTAAAGACGTAATACATACATACATATATATATGTGTGTGTGTGTGTGTGTGTGCTTGTTTTTGGATGTATTTATATTGGAGTGTTTAAAGGTTTAAGATATGCAGTGCTAGTATAGGCAAACGGAAAAGTTCGTAACTCTATAAAGAGTTGAGAAAAATTATTAAAAAAATTGATTCGGTTTCGCGAAAGTTTTCCTTTTCCGGAAACTCACTGAGAAAAAATTCTGTAACTGACGTCTAGAATCTAAATTGTGGCTCTAGAATAAATAGTTCCATGTTATCTTTATAAATTCTAGTCCCCTTGGAAAGCGAGTTCCAGAAGCTCCTATTAGAATTCTAGAGCGTTTGCCTATATTCTCGAGGGCAAAGTTATTTAAAAATCTCTGCAAATAAATGAGACTACAAGAGGCGGGTTTCTGCAACTATAATCTTGGTTTGTTACCCAATTCTAGAAAATCAAGCGAGAATTTCTCGCAATACAAATGATTCAGAATATTTAGAGTATTCAGAATATTGTTTCACCATCTAGAAATGTGTACACTAGAAATTCTCGATCATTTCATCTATTCAGTTTATGGGCATGTCTTATGCGCATAGCTCGGAAATCTATATTTCCAGTTAAAGGATTTATAAAATGGCCACTTATTCATTCTAGAGAAAGGCGGCATATTTTTTTTTCAGTGTATGACTTCCCTTTTTCCCCCAGTGTCTGACCTCCTTTTTTTTTTTTTTTTTTTTTTTTTGTCTGACTTCCCTTAATGTATTGTATATAGGTATGTCCGAGGTAGCACTTGTCCCAAACTATGGGATAAGAGGAAGTACGAAATACAATTTTTCCTTAATGGTTTTTTTCTTTTAATAGCAAATAGGTAAATTATTTAGAAAAAAAAAAGAAAAGAAAAGAAAAAATAAAAATTATTTTTATCAACTTACAAACTTCTCAATATTTATTTTTCTATAAATGGCACATTGTTAAATTATAAAAAACCTAAATAAAAAATTAAAAAAAAGCAATCATTGAATTTTGTGCCTAAAAAATTTCAGAAGTGTAAGTCTAATGGCAACTGAGCAAAACGAAGTCAAAATTGAACTTTGCGAAAACGTTATTACATTTATAACACTTCACTCTATTTAAAAATAAATTATTTTTTTTATAGACAGTTATTATATGACACGCATAATATTGATTTTTTGAGTATTTATATTTTCAAAAACTATCTGATATAATCCATATAATTTTCATGTTTGTTTTATAGTTGTAGTCCATATATTTTTTAAATTTATTTTACTTTAATTCGTTAAGAAATGCTTCAGTGTTAGTCAAAATTCATTATGGAAAGTCATGTAGAAGAAATCCTATGCAACGAAAAATACTTTTTTAAAAAACAATTTCTACTTTTATGAAACGTAATATTCTACCTTAATTACAAACACATTTTTCTCCTAGTTTAAAAGGAATATACTGTGCCATATCCTCCTTTTTTCATACTTTTTATTTTTTCTTCTTCTTTTTTATGTAAATAAAAGAAAGTCGGGTATTGAAAGTTTTGTACCATCCTTACATAAAACTTTAAGAAAGTATTTTGAGTTATTTAGATTTTTTTTTTTTTCCTGGAAAAGGATTTTAAATTAGTTTTTTTCTTCTTTTTTAACATTATGATTCCCTACACTTTTTCTGTTTTTTCCAAAAACTTGTTAATGTACTTGATTTTATAATATGAATAAAGATTTTAGAAACAATCGCTATAAATTAAAGATAGGATAAGAACATTTTTTTATTTATTTATTTATTTTTTTTTTTAACTTATGCTGACAATATTTTTTTTTTATTCTGTTTCCATTCTTTTTCTCCGGTGCGAATTTAATTTAATTTTTATTTTTATTTTCATCTATATTTAATAGAAGAAAGTATTGGATTCGTAAAAATTTTCACCTTCCGTTTTTCGACGAATTTACACCTTTGGAGAGATCTAGAATACGATTTGACCAGTTTTTAAAATGTCTGTCAACCTGCCTGTCTCTCTCTGTGTTTGTGTGACAAAAGTTTGTGGCAACTGTACCTCAGGAACTACTGCACAGCATTTCATACAAATTGGTATGTAATTGCACCTTGACATAAATTAGTGCCTATCAGCTTTTGGTAAAAATTGTCTTACAGGTTGCGTTGACATCCCGCTTTTTCTAAATTTTTAACATGGTGATATAGGACAAAATTTTGTATAAATGTGCATAAAGAGAATTATTTTTTAGTAATCATTATGAAATTTACAAGAATTATTTATAATAGAGATAGTCAACTGGGAAAAAATTTTTGTACGTGTAGGAGCCATGGGGGAGGAGTCCCCCCTCGAGGAAAGTAAATTTTCGAGATGGGTATCTTTCGAAATGTCTCGTCAATACCTCTAAAACGATTAGTTGTTCTATAAATCTGTGATAATTTAAAACAAAGTTATTGATTTTTTTTTTTTTACTTTTAACGAAAAAAAACTATTTTTTTTTTTAACGAAATTTAACCAAACTTGGTATTTTTTGGCCCCTGACATTAACTGGTACTGATTAGATTTGGGAATCAATTGCTCAACAGATGGCGCTATGATCTATTTTTTCTAAATTTTTGACATGGCAGTATAGGACAAAATTTCGTATAAATGTACATAATGATAGTTATTCTTAACCTGTGATTGTAAAATTAATATGAATTATTGATAATAGTAGTAGTTAATTAGGAAAAGAATTTTGTGCATGTGGGGGCATCGCTTACCACCCGGGGGGGGGGGGTAAATTTTCAAGATGGGTATCTTTCAAAAGGTCTCGTCAATACCTTTAAAACGAATGGTTGAACTATAAATATGTGATAATTTAAAACAAAGTTATCGATTTTTGTTTTTTTACTTTTAACAAAAAAATTGGGGAATTTCTTTTTGTTGTTGTTACTGAGTGGATTTGTATAGGAAAATATGGAAGAAAGTCTTGTGGTGGCCACAACATACTAGTCTAAATTATTTTAATTTATTTTACTTTAATTCGTTAAGAACTGCTTCAGTTTTAGTCAAAATTCATTATGGAAAGTCATATAGAAGAAATCCTATGCAACGAAAAATACATTTTTAAAAAAACAATTTCTACTTTTATGAAAAGTAATATTCTACCTTAATTACAAACACATTTTTCTCCTAGTTTAAAAGGAATATACTGTGCCATATCCTCCTTTTTTCATACTTTTTATTTTTTCTTCTTCTTTTTTATGTAAATAAAAGAAAGTCGAATATTGAAAGTTTTGTACCATCCTTACATAAAACTTCAAGAAATTATTTTGAGTTATTTAGATTTTTTTTTTTCTTGGAAAAGGATTTTAAATTAGTTTTTTTCTCCTTTTTTAACATTATGACTCCCTACACTCTTTCTATTTTTTCCAAAAACTTGTTAATGTACTTGATTTTATATTTTGAATAAAAATTATAGAAACAATCGCTATAAATTAAAGATAGGATAAGAATATATAATTTTTATTATTTATTTATTTATTATTATTATTAATATTATTATTTTTACCTATCCTGTAAAAAATTTACAAATATTTTTTCTTCTGTTTACATTCATTTCCTCAGGTACGAATTTAATTTAATTTTAATTTTTACTTTCATCTATATTTAATAAAAAAAAAAAATAAAAAAATAAAAAGTATTGGATTCGTCAAAATTATCGACTTCCGGTTTTCGACGGATTTACACGTTTGGAGAGATCTAGAACACGATTTGACCAGTTTTAAAAATGTGTGTCAACCTCCTGTCTCTCTGTGTGTGTGTGTGACAAAAATTTTGTGGCAACTGTATCTCAGGTACTACTGTACAGAATTTAATACAAATTGGTATATAGTTACACATTGACTTACATTATTGCCTATCAACTTTTGGTAAAAATTGTCCAACAGCTTGCGTTGCCATCCCGCTTTTTCTAAATTTTTGCCACGGTGGTATAGGACGAAATTTTGTATAAATGTGCATAAAGGAAATTGTTTTTTAATAATCATTAAGAAATTAAAAAAAAAAATGTAATAGAGATTTTAAACTGGGAAAAAAAAAATGTGCATGTAAGTACCCCTCGAGGGGAGTAAAATTTCATGATGTGTATCTTTCTAAAGAGCTCGCGAATACCTTTAAAACGAATGGTTGAATCATCGATCTGCGATAATTTGAAATAAAGTTATAATTTGTTTTCATTTTTAACAATAAAATAAAAAAAAAAAAAAAAAAAAAAATGAAGAAGAATTTTTTTTTTTTTTTTTTATTAGTATTTTACTACTTCTCTAATATGGAAATCTGCATTATCATGGAAGATATTTTTTTTTTTTTAGATAATGATTTTAATGAATTATTTTTGCTGATTGAATTTGTATAGAAAAATATAGAAGAAAGTCATGTGGTCGCCACAACATAGTAGTTTTAGTTCCCCATCATACTATAGGTATGGGGAACTTAGGTAATCGTGAAAAATTTCGACCTCGGTTTTTTGACTTTTCTACACGTTTTCAGGTGTGAGGAATCCGAAAATGACAAAATTTCTATGGTGTCTGTTAGTCTGTTAGTCTGTTAGTGTGTTAGTCTGTTAGTGGGTCAGTCCGTTAGTTTGTTAGTCTGTGTACACGATATCTCAAGAACAAATTGTGGCAGAGAAGTCAGATCAGTTTTAAAATATTACTTTCGACACTGGCAAGAACCCTATTCATTTGCAACATTCGATTTTAAAAACTTCGTAAGTTATTCGAAATTTACGATTTTCTTAACATGGGAGAATAGGACAAAAAATCACTTAAACGTGCATTAAATGAAAACGTTTTACTGTAAAAATGTCAGACCAGTTTAAAAATATCAGTTTTGATGCTGGAATGAACATCAGTAACTATAAATATGCTACTTTGAAAATTTCGCAAGTTACTGGAAATTTACGAATTTCTTAACATGGCAGTATAGGGGAAAATTTCACATAAACGTCAATTTTGAGAGATATTTTCATCGTAAAGATGTCAGACTACTTTTGAAACATTATTTAGGACACTGGCATGAATATTAATGACTATGAATTTTCCAATATAAAGATTTCGTAAGTTATTGGAAATTTACGAATTTCTTAACATGGCTGAATAGAGCAAAATTTCACATAAACGTCAATCTTGAGGGATATTTTCATCGTAAAGATGTCAAACCACTTTCGAAATAATATTTAGGATACTGGCATGAATATCATAGACTATGATTTTTCCAATTTAAAAAATTCGTAAGTTATTTGGAATTTACGATTTATTTAACATGTCAGAATAAAGCAAAATTGAGCATAAACTTCCATTTTGAGAATCCTAAATACGTTAGACAACTTCAAAATTACGTTTATGATATTTGTTTGAACATGATTGAATACAAATATTCTAATAGGAAAATTTCGTAAATTATTCGTAATTTACGATTTTATCAACATAGCGAAATTGTAAATTTTTCATATAAATATGAATTTGAGGATTATTGCATTGAAAATAGTAGCATGAAAACTAAACAACGGAATTGACCCCGATAAAATAAATTAATAGATTAGAATAAGATAAATATATCGAAGTGAACGGTGGATAGCCTATTAGGCGGGGATTTCATTCTGTCACTGTATGAAGCTTTGGTCAAATTGATTTCTTTTAACATTATTGCCGAAACGTCAGTGGAGGCCCTCTGTTGAGACTCAAAACGGTTTGGGGCTGTGTCTGTCTGTCTGTCTGTCGCGCGATAGCGGCCGCCAAAAAAGCGCTATTTACTTGAAATTTGGTACACATGTTCATGAGCCCCACGAAATCAGCTGTATAGTTTTTGGTATGTATTCCATTTGTAGTTCGTATACAGGGACACGCCAAAGTTTTTCTTATCATTACGGCCTAAGGGAGAAATTTATATGTATCACGATAGCGGCCACAAAAATCACGCTATTGACTTGCAATTTGGTACACGTGTTCATGTGCCCCGCTAAATCTGCTGTATAGTTTTGGGTGTGTATTCCATTTGTAATTTGTGTACAGGGACACGCCAAAGTTTTTCTTATCATTACGGCCTATGGGAGGAATTTGTATGTACCGCGATAGCGGCCACAAAAATCACGCTATTGACTTGCAATTTGGTACACGCGTTCATGAGCCCAACGGAATCAGCTGTATAGTTTTAGGTGTGTATTCCATTTGTAGTTCGTGTACCGGGACACGCCAAAGATTTTTTATGATTACGGCCTATGGGAAGAATCTGTATGTACCGCGATAGCCACCGCAAAAATCAAGCTATTGACTTCCAATTTTTGCCGAAATGTGAATGGAGGCCCTCTGTTGAGACTCAAAACGGTTTTGGGCTGTGTCTGTCTGTCTGTCTGTCGCGCGATAGCGGCCGCCAAAAAAGCGCTATTGACTTGAAATTTTGTACACATGTTCATGATGCCCACGAAATTAGCTGTATAGTTTTCGGTGTGCATTCCATTTGTAAGTTCGTGTACAGGGACACGCCAAAGTTTTTTTTACCATTACGGCCTATGGGAAGAATTTGTATGTACCGCGATAGCGGCCCCCAAAATAACGCTATTGACTTGCAATTTGGTACACATATTCATGAGCCCATTGAGCTCAAGCATTTGACGAAACTGATATAGATCTGAGACTGACCTCCTTGGCGAAAATAATGCTCCTTTAATACTTTTCTATCGAAAACAGACTGTTCTGGAAAATTCTCGTATCACATCAGCCAATGAGATTAGAGCTTCCATATTTGGTATATCCCTAATAAGGATTTTCTCGCCAAGATCGCCAAAAAATCGCCAAGGAGGGAAATAGTCGCCAAATTTGGCGCCAAATTTATTTCTTCCCTTATAGGAGCTTTTTAATGCGTTTTTAAAGGAAAATTTGGCTATTTTAACGCTAAAACGACTATAAAGGCACAAAATTAGCATTTTATCAACTTACTAAACCTCTTTGAAAGAATTTATACAAAAATAAATGCAATTATTTACAATTTCGTCAAACTTTATATCATATACAAATAGGTATACAAAGAGAGATACAACGGGGGGTTGAGGGGGGCTGCCGCCCCCCTCAAGAATGTATCTGATTATGGTAACAAGTCGATCGAATCAATATATACTATTATATAATAAGGAATAAATAAAAATGACCTATTGAATAATGTCTGATGCAAATAGGACGTTGAGGCTCCTGATCTGCAGATCCACTAGTAATATGTCTCGCACTAGAAATTTCTGAAAACATAAATATGATGGGGAACTGAGCAGAGTCCACCTATGCCAACTAGTTTTTTTTTTTTTTTTTTTTTTTTTTGCTTATCTTTTGTAATTTTAAAGTTCGATACTGTATACTTCTTTTTGCATAAACGCACATTTTTTATCTAATATATATATATATATATATATATATATGCATCTGATGGTACAAAAATTTTTAATCAGCACAAGGATGCAAGAAGTTCCGTGTCAGGACGGAACACTTACACCAGTATTTTTTATCAATAATTTCTATCAAATTTGTTCAGTAATTTATTGCGATTGTACAGGATAGAAATTATTGGAGATGGAAACTCTTGCACAACTTCTGCACAGTACAAATAATTACAAAGTCACATATTAGAAGAGACGTGGCTAAGCCACATCGACAGAACCAGATCATTTCTGCCCACCTGTCCCAAGCCCCGGGTACTTTTCCTCATCCATTTTTCTTGCATTTCTCTCTGATATTATTATTATTATTATTATTATGTTTTCATCCCATGCTATTTTAAATGAATTTTTGTGCACCCCCCTCCCCCCTCTCCCTCTCTTTTTTTTTTTTTTTTTTTTTTTTTGTATCGTTGAAATAATGAAACTTTTTTTCTACGAAGACAAAATTTATTTGATTCATATTTCCCCCCATTTTGCCGTTTTGTTTGACACGGAAATATTGTATAAAATTTTACTTTCACGAGATTCTTTTTTAACAATTTAAAGAAGAGCAAATTAATAGAATGAAAATTTTATACGTGTTGTAGAAAAATTAACAGCAAAAAATCTGCAGTGACACCACTCGACTTTCTGACCATTAAGCAATTACAGGGATGGAACACGGGCGCAGAATTCATACCACTACCAATGTAAGAAAATTTTCTATATCTTATATCAACGATATTATAGGTAGAGAAATTTCTTACACTGATTCCGGTATGAATTCTGCGCCCATGTTCCATCCCTGCAATTAACGATTGCTTAAAAAAATGAAAGTAAGACAAGTCGTTAAACAAACAAAAGTGAAAGTTATAATAGGGTGTTTCAATATTTCTGTCCACTATTTAATTTCATGCTATTGTACTTCAAATAATTTATGCCCAAAGATCATAATGATAAGGAATTTTTCGTCGTGTTCCTGTAAAAAAATTTAAGATTTAGATTCACCAAAATCTATACAGTACGACTGTGACCTATAATATGAGTATAAAGTTTCATCTCAATCAAATAAGGCGTTTAGACGCTATCGCACTTTTAAAAAAATTGGGCCCTTAGACCATAATGATAAAGAATTTTTCTTTGTGTCTCTGTAAAAAACTTATAAGTACTAGATTCACCAAAATCTATACAGTTGGTGCAACTGTGACTTATATCATGCGAATAAATTTTTAGCTCCATCAAATAAGGCATTTAGACGTTATCGCACTTTTAAAAATGTGGACCCATAGGCCATAATGTTAAAGAATATTTATTTTATCCCTCTAAAAACACTATAACTGCTAGATTCACCAAAATCTATAGAGTTCGTATGACTGTGACCTGTAACATGTGTATTAATTTTCAGTTTATTTTAATAAGGCGTTTAGACTTTTAATAATTTGAACCCATAGATTATAATGATAAAGGATTTTTGTTATGTCCCTGTAAGGAAACTATAAGTGCTAAATTCACCAAAATCAATACAGTTCGTGCGACGGTGACGTATAAAGGTGTAAAAATTTTCGGTTTGATTGATTAAGTCGTTTAGACACTATTACTCTTTAAATAATTTGGGCCCATAGGCCATTATGATAAAGAATTTTTCTTTGTGCTCCAGTAATAAACCATAAGTACTAGATTCACCAAATTTTATAGGGTTTGGGGCTGTGGTGACCTATAACATATGCACCAATTTTCAGCTGATTCGAACAAAGCATTTAGACTTTATCGTGTTCACTCACATACACACATATATACACACACGCATGCACACAGATACATACATACGTCATAGTAAAAATAGTAAAAATGAGGCACCTCAAAACATATAGAAACACCAAAGTCTCAAAGTCGTATTTTTGACATGATTACAATACTTTCCTTACATATATGTATTCAGAAAGTAAGAAATAGTCACTACTACAGGGTTGACTCAGTGATCCATGACTATTTTTTAAAATTAATTAAAATCTTGAACTTCCATAGCTGTCAACTTTTTAAATTTATTCTGTCATGTAATTAGTACCGCACTTTCGTCGCACCACTTTATTTGTAGAATAATTCTCTCGAATGTGTGATTATAATTAAATAAGTAGAAAAATCTCTTCAAGAAAAGTGGTAGGAAAAAATTGCGAGTACGAAGACCGTTACGTAATAAATGAAAAATTATGTCATCTTCGATTTCGCAAAATTACATTTGCAATATAGACTTTGGCTTCGACTTCACATTACACCAACATTACATAACGTAATGAAAATATTAAAAATTATGAATTCATTGAAGATGGAAACATAAAATAACACGAAAATATATATATATATATATATATATAACAATAAATTACGTTTGTACTAAATTTTTATTATTTCACATGATATTCAATTTCATGCGAAACATAATATTGTTTCTATGCAAAATATCGTTATGCTATCCATGTTTCATTAAAAGTATGTACGATATTCACTAAAATTATTAGTACAGAACACCATGTATTTCTACTAAAGGAAGTCGATTTCAATCTTAGATTTAACGACAGACATCCCTTTGTTTGTATTGAGAGATTTCGCTAACATATCGTATTTCATTCTGCTAATCAATGTAATCCTTTGGGTATCTAAAATTCTTCCTTTAAAAGCTGTTGCAAAAGCTCATTAATATGCGATATTCATGACACCAGGGAATCTAATGAGGCAAACAGACAGAAAGGTTTCTTACTCCCCCCCCCCCCCCTCCTAGCTTTATTTTGAGTAAATACTTCAGATTCTCTTATTAAGGAGAAATTTCTCACTCTGACTTTGTGGTAGCTGAGAGAAGCACCAGACCAGAAATACTACTTTCACAAACGTTAAATTAACTGTTCGCAATTTAACTAACAGCGCGAGATTTATATGTAATTGATATTTTTTACAAAGTTAAATTAGAAAGTTTGTGCTTTCGTAATTTTTGTTTTCCTTAATGCGATTTAAAAATATATTATGGAATCTCTTTTGAGAACTGTTAGCTTTTATAAGCAGTCTTATCTATTATTTTTCTAAATCAAACAAAAAGGCAAAATTCTATTCAAAATTAATTCTTTTAAAACGTTTGAATTGGGCTATTTTTTCTATGTATATTTTATATAAATTATGGGGTGGGTGGAAGGCGTTAGAAGCTTTTTCTACCGTCGCAGCTTATAATTTTAATTTTATACCTATATTTTTTAACCAATTTTCTTTATTTTTTTTCAATTTTTTTCCTTAATAAAATATGTAAAATAATAATAATAATAATAATTGTAAAATTTTAATTGAAAAAAAAAAGTGCTATAAGTCTAATTATTGGTATCTGAAATGTTTCTAAAAATGAGTACAAGAATCCAAGAATAAATTGGAACAAATACTAATAAGACCCCAACAAACATGGTATACGTAACAACAAATACCAATTATACAAATATCAATAAGTATTAGAGTCATTATTTGTCAAAGTACGTTTTATAATAAATATATTAGTATATATTTTAAAAATGCAATAATTCGTCGTCGTTTGGAAAGTAATTTTAACTAATGAAATTTAAAAACAAAGTTTATAATACATATTCGTATATATTTTTTTCCCCAAAAACATTTTTAAAATCTTTGGGAAAGTAAGCTTTAATTAAATTTATGAAACGAACGCGAAATGAAAAATACTTTCTTATGTAATTTAAAATCTTTTCACAGACAGCGATATGTATTTTTTTTTTTTTTTTTTTTTTTTTGTAAATGAAAACGTTCGAACACCCTCTTTATTTTAATAAAATTTCTCAAATGGTTTTTAAAGCAATTAAACACGCATTCATATTTTGCTAAAACTACATCATAACATTTTTTGTAATGTATTTTTACTTATTTATTTATTTTACAGGTTTTTCACATTTAATACAAACTTAACACGATTTAAAGGTGTTGTTTGAATTAAAAACAAATAAATACTTCTTTTACTTCTTCTTCTTCTTCTTCTTCTTTTTTTCCAAATTGCATTAGAAGTAATACACTAAAGATTAGTTAGATATTAAAAGAATAGCTATGTTAACTAAAACTTCCGGTGTAAAATCGATTTGGTAGACCTGTGAGATATACGCATAAGAAAACGGTAATATTTCTGCAACACTTTTAATTAATTAAATAAAAGAAAAATTTCTGTTAACATTTTCCGTTTGTGAAAATAACCTACAAAAGTTGACAACTATGCTTGTGTACTGTATGCAGAGTTATCTCATTTGTAATTTACAGACATGCCGCATTTTAATTTATTCCTGCATTTAATTTTTGCCCCTTTTGTACACTACTTTGTTTGTGATGAATTTTTTTCCCAATATGTAAGTATTCGGTTGGCAACTAAGTTCCTGCCGTTTTCTTTAATTGGAAAAATCTGTATGGCATTAAATACTTTTGACACGAAGTTGTACATCATTCGAAAGAGAATATATTGTTCTACCTAAATATATGTTTCGTTGTTACTAAGATACATTTTCTTGTTATTTACAGATCATTAACATGGAATGTCAAGTTGAGAAGAATGAGCATTTTCGACACCTCCTTCTTTTTGCCTTTAATCAAGGTTCTAAAACCACAGAAGCTTCTCGCAACGTTTGTGCTGTGTATGGAGTTGGTGCTATAGCTGAAAGAACCGCCCGTGATTGGTATGCAAAGTTCAAAAAAGAAAAAATTTGACCTCAAAGACGCACCGCGTTCTGGCCGTCCGAGGTATTGAAAAACTTGTTGAACGTTGGGAAAACGTTGTAAACAACAAAGGACAATACATTCTTGAATAACTATTTGTATATGTTTATTGAAAAATAACCTTTTAACAAACATCATTAAAAACGGCGGGAATTTAGTTGCCAACCCAATACGATTAAATAGGATGTAAAACACCCTTAAGTAATAGGATGTGAAAAAAGCACGTATATTAATAATGCTCTGTAATAAATTAAAATTAAATTGGCATGTCTGAATTCAATCCAGAGGACAGTCAGAACCCACCCTTTTTTATACAACTATTTTTGAAAAGTAATTTTCCTTTATTTAATCGTGATCATACTTTAAAAACATCTGGGAGGACTCAACTCGAATTTTCGAACTTAAAATAATTAAAGGTTGTCTAAATAAATTAAAGTAAGGGAGTCATTGAATAAACAAAAGTGAAAATTATAATAGAATATTTGGGTATTTTTCTCCATATAATATATTGTTTAATTTCAGGCTATTGCACTTTGAATAATTTGAGCCTATAGACAATAATAATACAGAATATTTCTTTGTTTCCCTGTAAAAACACTATATGTACTAGATTCGCTAAAATCAATAAGATTCGTGCTACAGTGACCTATAACATACGTACAAACTTTGAACCCATTCAAACAAAGCCTTTAGAAGCTATCTTGTTCATTCACACACGCACATACAAAATGAATTCAACAAAAGTGAACTCAGAGGACTTTAAAACGTACATATTCACAAAATCTCATAGTCGAATTTTTGCCATAATTACAATACTATAGCCTCCTAAACTAGATGCTTGTCACGTTGCTCGTAAACTTGGCAACAGTTCAAGTGGTAGACAGCGCCTCCTGGTACAGATTGCGTGACTTTTTTATTCAACAGCCATCAAAAACTTTTTAAAGTGAGATTTGATATACATAAAAGGCTCGAAAAAACGTCTATTACATATATCATACATCACTTCTTAAAATTATTGGTGACAGTTGAATAAAAAAGTCGCGCAATTTGTACCAGGTGGCGCTTTCTACCGCTTGAACAGTTGCCAAGTTTACGAGCAACGCGTCAGGCATCTAGTTTAGGAGGCTATGACAATATTTTCTTGCATATGTATGTTGTTCGTAAAGTAAAAATTATTCTAGAAAAAAAAATGGTGTGAAAAAAAGAGATTTTTAACAATGATACAGAATAAACTAGAAACGTTGGCAACGCTGACTATATGCAATAGATTTAAATACTTATTGGAAAAAAATCTTAAAATCTATTTAATAACAACAATAATAAAACATTGTATATCTTTTTGTCATATATATCTTAAAATTAGAATTTAAAAATTTTTTAATTGGTTCTTTATTGAAAAGCTTAAGCAACATGGTGTGAAAAGTAGAAAGTACGTTCCAAAATTAACATTTAAATTTTATTAGAATTTTTTTTTTATAAAACAGAGAATCAATTATGTATCTATTTCACTGAAATATTTAAAAATCTGAATACACATGTATAATATCGAAATCGTGGAAAGTATATTTAAATATCTAATCGTCGTGAAATATGTCATATTAGTATAATTTTTAATAATTGAGACGACAAAAAATTAGTATACAGCTGTGCATTTATTAAGTACAAAATCTAAATAATAAATCGTTTTTCAGGAAATGCGTAAAAGAACCCCTAAAAATTAAGGTTTTAAAGTGACATTCCATATTGGCGACAAAATACAACTATGAGAAATTTTCATTATTCGATGTAAAAACATTAATGATATTTTTGCAGTAATTTTCTGTTTTTTTTTTTTGTTTTTTTTTTTTTGTCTGACTGCACTCTAACTTCCGAAAATATTTTTAGAATTCCTTCTCTGTTATATGTTATTCAAATTCACTATTGGATATTCCCTATTGAACATGGGGAACGTACTGCCACTGGTTTGTGTACACGGACATCCGAAAGGAATCCAAAGCATCGCGCTGTACGAGAAGTAATTCTATAAACTATATTTTAATACCCTTATATTGCATAGAACATTATGAAATTTAAATTTATTATTTACATGCACAAAATAAATAATTTCTATGGAACTTAGATTATCAGCTGTAAAATTTATATGGCCACACAGATACATTCAGGTACATTAAAGGCTAAACTTGAAAATTGCTGGAACTGCATTTTTGTTTTCATTAAGCACTTTTGACATTTTATAACGATGTTTAAGAGAGATTATAGACACAGTTTGTCAACCCCTGTCTATCCTTCTCTTTGCCTGTCTATATATACTTCTTCCGCGCACTAGCGTCCGAAAATATTTTCAGATTTATTTCAAACTATTAAATTTTTAATTTGGAAATCTTTTAACACCTTGAAAATGCATTTTCGATAGAATGGAGTAGAAGGTTGAGGAAAAAGGAGAAGAAGGAGTTGTGCCAAGTTCAGATTTGTCCCTTGATATAGCTGCTCTAATGCAAACTCGGTGACCTTGCCAACGTATATTATGTGAGAAGTGCCGAGCTGGTTATCAGCCTGGTTACAGCATCCGCGCGTTAAGCGGAAAGCCGGGGTTCGATTCCCGGCTCTGGTACTTTTCACATATTTGGTAAAAATTCAACCTTCTACTCCATCCTTCTACAACCTTCTACTCAAAAATGTTAAATTTTTCTCACGTTCACTGTGTTATCTTCCCTATTTAAAATCATATAAATAGCGCAGCTCGTTTATATACAGGGATACTCAAAAAGAGGCCAATCCATTGCATTCTCTAAAAATATTATCAAAAATCTTGTTTAATTAAATTTGTACTGTACAAATCGTAGTGAAATTGACATTTGTGAGAAAAAATGTTTGTTATACAACATGATATGATTGTAGTTAAGATTTACAGGGTCACACTAAAAAACTGAAAAGCATTAGGTTTGTAAATGCATTTTTGTTTGTATTTAGCATTTGCCAGTAAAGCTTAACAGTGGTTAAAAACTGAATTCTATAAGTCTACCTGTCTTTCTGCCCGTCCGTCTGTCTTTTGTGTGATTGCATAGGCAAAGTTGGTTGAAGGTTAAACGATGAATCGAGTATGCACTGTTGGAAAATGTTAATAATTTAGCGAATTGCAAGATTTTTCATTCTTGTTTACATTTCAAAACGGAAATACATTTAAGAATTACAGAAAACTGTTGCATTTTTTTTTCTTTTGTTATAAATATTTATGATAAGTATTAATAAATGAATAATCATTTTACATTCATTAAAATTTAAGAAAATACACAGTATAAGATTCTTGCAGAAATGCATGGAAGAACAAAACTTTAGAAATTATTAGGTTTAGGGGCGTGGTTAAATAACAATTTGTCTAAATATTTTTTATAAAATCAAAAAGAAATTGTTATTTAGTTACCTTATTCTTTATTTTATAATATATTACATTTATTTTTTTAGATTTATTTATTTATTTTTATATATATATATACATATATATATACACAACTTTGTTCAATTTAAAAAGCATGCTTATATGGAAAATTATTTTTATATTCAGCGAACTGGTCTCAAAATCTTACTTTATAGAACATTATTAAAAAAAAAAAAAAAAAAAAAAAAAAAAAAAAGTAGAAAACAAAGGTTTATGTTCAAGGAAGTTTTGTTTTATTCCGTCTCTTGTGCTATTTTCCAAACCGCTGGATTAGGCTCGTAAATTCCGGAATACCTTATTTTCGGAGAAGTTTGCTGACAGCTGGAAGAGACGAGAAAAGAATAGTATAAGCTAATCGGAAATACTGTTTTCGTTAGCGTTAAATTAACTGTACGTCAACTCACTTGCTTGGTGAAATAAATGTCATATTACTTGTATGTATAAAACTTTTCTGGATACATAATACTTTCGACGAAATTATTAGATGGTATAAATCACAGAAATCCAAATAAATGCTTTGAAGAAGTTTTGAATGTAACTAAATGAGGTATAGTCTAATAAATATTTAAAAACTATCACCTTATCACAGAAAACGTTTATTAACCAAAATTACTAAAAATAAACTAAACTTACAAATCAAGCATGATAAGAAACATTATAATAATATTTAGGAATTTGTTTGATTTTTAACAATTTTAAAGAAATTGGTTTTAATATTATTATTGTAGTAGATGCTATTTGACACTTTATTTATATTACAAGATTTCACAGATGAGTAAAAGTAAAATATCAAATAAAAGAATTTGTTTCATGAAAGATTATTACATGCTAGTAAAGGTGTGTAAAATTATACAAAAAAAAAAAAAAAAAAAAAAAAAAAACCTTGTAGCTGGCATTGATGTTCTTTGCTTACAATATCACAATATCATACAACGAACAGACAAAAGGACAGAAAGACAGAGAGACAGACTAATTGAAAGATAATCACTGTTAAACATTGTTGAAAAGGGTTTAAAATGCTTAATATATACCGAAATGAAATTTTAGCAATTTCCAATTGTAACCCATAATGTATCTGAATATTTTAGTTCAGCCCTGTAAATCTTAGCGTTAAGCATATCATATTCTGTAAAAAACATTTTTTTTTAACATAGTAACATTAAATGTCAATTTTATTAGGGTTTTTGAAGAAGGGAGTTATTTAAATGTGATTTGTAGAAACATCTCTCCTAAAACGCAATACATTGACATGTTTGGGGTTTTCCTGTATATAAATCAATTGTACAGAGCTTATGAATGCCCATTAAAATAAAGAACGTTCTATAGTGAATTTGAATAGCATAGGTATATCATTTTTAAGAAATTATGAAAATAGTTACAGACGCTGGAGGTGGACAAACGGTCATTCAATGGTGAAAATGATGAACAAACCGATGGTGGTATTTACTCCATTTTCAGTAGGGAACATCCGATAGTGAACTTCGATAGCATATATCAGTTTCATAAATTCCATTAATATTTACATTAGATAGACGGGCTGACAGACAAACCGGAGCCTTAAAAACTTTTAAACTTAGTTAAAAACTGTTAAAAACGATTTTAATATTATTATTATTATTGTTGTTGTTATTTAACTGGTCATGGTTTATTGAAAGTAAACCAATTTAGGCTCGCGTCGTGTATTATTATATTATAGTTAAAAGGATATTTTCTGGCAAAATTAGATGAATATTTACTGAATGATGTTTTCTTTAGTTCCTGAAACTTTTTTTTAAAACTGTATTACTGTGTACTATAAGTTATATTGTATATTGTGTACTATAGTATTTTATTACTTATATAGTTAATTGTATAGTTTCTAACATTGTTTAAATTAGTAGAATTTCTTTGTCGTAGACACCTAATTTAGAAAATGATTTCCATTAAAGCAATATTCTTTTTTATTGTTTAATATTACACGACTATCATAAAACAAGTATAAAAAACGTTTGATGGTTAAAATCTTTCTCGCAAAATCCCCATATGAAGAATTCAAATATTTTTAAACCTTTGATTTTAGAAATAATTCTTAAAATAAAATTTTTAAAAACACAAAGCAGAAAATTTTTACTGTAAAATTCTTTTTTAGATGAAGTTTAACATCGATGTGATACTAAAGTTGTTTCACCAAGCTGCTTCTTTCTTCATGATCAGTTGGTTTAAACTGACACAAAATAAAATTCTTAAAACTGTATACAGACTAACGTTTTAATTTATTTCAGAGAACTGTTGTATCAGTAATTTTTTCACAATGCTTAATTTGTACAGAAATTTTTTTCCGATATTTAAATGAAAAAGAAGAAAAACGCCCTTCATAAAAAGTGGTACGAATTGGTAAGGCTTCAGAACAAATTAAGATGTCGGCATGTTTAAAACTGGATTCTGATTTTTTTTTTTTTTTTTTTTTTTAGCATAGCTGCCAATTTTTATGCATTTTGGTTACCATAAAATTAAGAAATTTTTAGGTTACTTAATCAGTTAAAATTGTTACACGTATGAAAAGATTATAGTAAAATTTCCCGGTTGCCGAAATTCGTAAAAGTTGGCAGTTATGAAAAAGGGAAAACTACTTCATAATGGAATTGTCATATTCTCAATGTTTGAAAAGAATAATTGACAAAAAACAAAACAGCAATGATCCAATAGTAATAATATAGTTGTAAAGCAAAATTTTTGGCAAATTATATTGACAGTACCACATTGATTTTAATTATATAAATTAGAATTAATAAAATTAAAATATTTCATAGAATATTGTCATGTGGATGAAATATGCAAGTGTGTCACTGAATATAGGAATGTTTCATTCAAATATTTCAGAGAAATGTCTTCTTGAATTGTTATAATGAAATAAGGCAAATTTAATTTTCAAACATCCTAAACAGATACAGATAAATTTAATATACGAATTTCAAGTAAATCCTTTTCTTTTCTTTTAATTTAACTTTTAGATGATATATCACGTACAATAGATAAAATGGTACCATGGAAAAAACGTCTTCCAAGTCCAAAAAAAGAAAATGGTTCAAATATTTAAAAATCTGCATCTTCCGTTTCAGTGTATACAGAATGCTATGCTAAACATTCTTTCAAAGATTGTGAAGCATTCGTCTAAAAAATATATTTCTTCTATCCTCCCCCCCCCCCACACACACACAGGAGATTCCCTATCATCACTGGAAGTGGAAAATGACGCCAGTAAATCAAAATTTACAATTATATTAAAAACACTTTAAACACACGTAAAATTAAATTTTATTTGAAAGATGTTAAAAAAATTTTATCCGAAGCTTTTCACTTTAATAGTAAAGCATCACCAGGGATTTTTGAAATCCCTGGTGATGCTTTACTATTAAAGCGAAAAGTTTCGGATAAAATTTTTTTAACATCTTTTAAATAAAATTTAACTTTACGTGTGTTTAAACTGTTTTTAATATAATTAACAAATGACACGTGTTCAATTTAACTCTTTTTTTGGAGATAATTTATCAAAATTTACAGTCGGTTGAAAAAGAACACACACTTACATTATTGAGGCACACACTTACATTTCTCATATATATTACTTTCCGAACACTATAGTGAGGAAAGTACTGTAACCATGTCAAAAATCCGAATTTGATATTTTGATGTTCCTATAAGTTTTGAGGTCCCCTGAGTCCGTTTTCCTTATTTTTACGGTGATGTATGTATGTGTGTATGTATGTATGTGTGTGTGTATGTGTGTGTGTGTGTGTGTGAGTGAGTGAATACGCTAGCGTCTAAACGCTTTACTCGAATGAGCTGAAAGTTGGTACGTATTTTGGGTAATCTAGTACTTATAGTTTCTTTACAGAGACACCAAAAATATTTCTTTATCATTATGGCCTATGGCACCAATTTTTTAAAAGTGTGATAGCATCTAAACGCCTTATTAAACTAAGCAAAAAATTTATACACATGTTATAGGTCACAGTTGCACGAGCTGTATAGATTTTGGTGAATTTAGCACTTACAGTTTTTTTACAGGGACACAAAGAATATATCTTTATCATTATGGCCTATGGGACCAAATTTTTGAAAATGCGATAGTGTGTAAACGCCTTCTTCAATATAGCTGAAAATTTATATGAATATTATTAGTCGCTGTTGCAGTAACTATAAGCATTTTAATGAATCTAGCATTTATAGGTTTTTACAGGGACACAACGAAAAACTCTTTATCATTATGATCTATGGGCTCAAAGTTCAGTAACGTTAAATTAAACATTGTATACTATATGGAGAAAAATACTCAAACACCCTATTATAATTTTCTCTCTTTTGCTTTTTAACAACTCCTCTCACTTTACTTTATCTACAAAACCGTTAATTACTCAATGTTCGGAAAGTCGAGTGGAGTCACTCCAGGTTTTTTAGTTTGATATCTAATTTTTGTCATCAACTTACAACATGTAAACAGCATAAGGCTAAGATCATGACTCGACAAATATTTACTTAATAAAACAGTATTAGGTGTGTTCATATTTTAAATAGGTTGGTTGGTTGATTGGTTGGTTGAATTTTTATTCGCACTAGTGCTGCGCAATGGGCAATTGGCAACGGTTTGGAATTCCTCTCTAGAGGTGGTCCGGAAACATGCCATCACAATTTCGATTCTCCACTATTTTAAATAGGAGTAAGAATTATTGCTAGTGCTTCCATTATTTTGCTGGCTACATCCTGGCTGCTTCTTTTCAAAAAAAAAAAAAAAATAATAATAATAATAATAATAATAATAATAATAATAATAATAATGAAGTCTCGTTAAGAGTGATCAATAACTAGTTTCATTACGCGTGTGTATTTACGCGTGTGTATAATTTTGACAATTTTGTGTTGCTTTTTTTTTCAGATTTTTTTCTCTTGCTAAGCGTCTATTCACTTCGATGTTAGCACAAAAACTGTGTACTGTCACATTGCAAGTTTGACAGTACTCAAATCCACCCTATTCGCTTTCTGTTAAAGGGTATGGCGGGGTACGCATAACCAGAGAATGCCCATAACACGGGATATTTCCCTATATTAAACAGAAACCTTAAAAGGAATTCCAGCATAATATGGACTACAGACATTAAGTGATTTTTTGGTTTGTAAATGACTTTTTTAATTTAATGCATACCAAATGCATTATACTTTTTTTTTCTTCTGGAGTAAAACGAATCGATTCGGTAACTAAGGTCTGGATGGTAAATTTTTGTAAGCAAATTTTGCATGTTAAAGTGAAGCTTGTAAATTGTATGCAAATTTACGACTAAAATTCCTATTTATGATTCCTTGAGTTCTATATTGCATTATTATTTCCCCTTTTTACGATTTTAGACACAAATAAAATTATTGGTCTGAAATGCTTTCCAATCAAGTAATTTTTTCTTAAGTGGTTACAATCTTTCATTTGAAACAAAGAACACAACGGGGAGCCCGGAACAGGAAAAGTTACTCCTTATCTCAAATATAAATTAATATAAAAAAAAAAATTACATAAATAAATAAACTTAAATCAAGAAAAACTTTATCGTAAAGCAAAAGGAAAAAGGGGGGAGGGAACAAAGAATTTCATCTCAGAATAAATAAAAGTCAGATTGTGAGCCCCCTCCCTCCATGAAAACTTTAAAAGTAGGCGCCTATGTTTGAGCATATTAACCACGATTATAAAAAATATACACTGATGGAAAAAAAAATCCCAACACCAGGAAGGAGCTATGCTAGATAAACGAAATTTGACAGGCGTGTTTATACATCTGAAAGATGACGTCGATTCAAATTTCGAGCTACGGGCATAAGTGTGGCGCTAGTAGCGAGACTAGGAACATGTAAATGAGGTTTCCTTTAAATAAGTGCTGTAAGGTTCGTGATCGTTATTTACAGTTGAGATTTGACGTAGTGGGTTAATGTTAGTCAAGGATGCCTCTAAGAAGACGAAGAAGCCATTATCAACAGCTCACTGAGTTTGAACTAGGTCGTGTAGTAGGGCTACGAGAAGGTGGGTTTTCTTTCCGCGGTATTGCAGAAAGACTTGGCAGGAATGTATCCACTGTGCATGAGTGTTGGCAGCAGTGGTCAAGGGAAGGTACTGCCTCAAGAAGACCGGGTTCCGGACGGCCACGTGGCAATACTGAGAGGGAAGACCGCCGTGTTCGGCGTATGGCTGTGGCTAATCGTACTGCGTCTGCAGCTGAAATTCGAGCTGCAGTTGGCACCACAGTGACAGGGGGTCCCTGGCCCCCGGGCTGCCACTCAGGTAGCTGGGGAGCTAGTTGCGGCGGCTGACCTCACCTCCGAGTTGGTGCCCCTGGATAGCCAGCATGACTGGTGAACTAACGAGGCAGCGCGGCCGTGAAGCTTGGCGGGTGGACAGGTGGTCCTCCGCGTTGAACTGAGCTTTATGCCTTTTTGGCCTGGGGGCCACAACCACTCGTCGCTCGTAAAGTAAAAGGTTGTTTGTTTGATGGGGATCATACCCGATGGCACGAGGCGTCTGGGTGCGTCCCTCGACCACTGCAGCCTTCTCTTCACCGCCAGGCCTTGTTTTCTCTATAGACTCAAGTGTTTACCTGGCTCCGGCCTAGCACACCCGCCGGCGAGCATTCTAGTTCAAGTGGGCGAGGGATCGAACTGTTACAAATCGGTTACTTCAAGGACAGCTCCGAGCCAGACGCCCTGTAGCTTGCATTCCATTGACTCCAAACCACTGCCGTTTGCGACGTGAGTGGTGTCAAGCTAGAGCTCATTGGATGACGGAGTGGAGATCTGTTGTGTTTTCTGATGAAAGCCGCTTCTGCCTTGGTCGCAGTGATAGCCGTGTGTTGGTTAGAAGGAGGCCAGGTGAACGCTTGCTAGCGACCTGTCTGCGGCCTAGACGCACAGAGTTTTGGTTGGAGTTATGGTTTGGGAAGCAATTTCGTATGACAGCAGGGGCACTCTCGTGGTTATCACACGCACTCTGACTGCAAATTTGTACGTCAGTCTGTGATACAACCTGTTGTGCTGCCATTCATGAACATCATTCAAGGGGGTGTTTTCCAACAGGATAACGCTCGCCCTCATACCGCTGTTGTAACCTAACATGCTCTACAGAGTGTCGACATGTTGTCTTGGCCTGCTAGATCACCAGATCTTTCTCCAATCGAGCACGTGTGGGACATCATTGGACGACAACTCCAGCGTCTTCCACAACCAGCATTTACCGTCCCTGCATTGACCGCCCAAGTGCAACAGGCATGGAACTCCATCCCACAAACTGATATCCGACACCTGTACGACACAATGCATGCACGTTTGCATGCTTGCATTCAAAATTCTGGCGGTTACACCGGTTACTAATGTACCAACATTTCACATTTGAAATGGCTCTTCTCGCCAATGGCTCTACCTGTGATCTTGAAACTTTAATCAATTAAATATGTTACCTAGACAAATGTATTGCTGAAATTTCATTACTGTACAATAATATTTTCTTGGTGTTGGGATTTTTTTTTTTTTTCCATCAGTGTATATATATAGAGAGAGAGATAGAGAGAGAAGAAAATTTTGTGAAGACCAATGCACGCAATTTTCTTCTAATTCTTCTTCTTCTTCTTCTTCTTCTTTTTTTTTTTTTTTTTTTTTTTTTAACAAAAAATAAAATTTGTCAATAATACAGGTCGACATGTAAAATTTTGATTTTATAATTTTGGCTGATCTTTATGTTTTTTGGTGTGTTGAAACCGAAAATGAAGCTAGTTTTTCTCTATCACGTATAGATTTTTGTCAATACAGGGTGCCTGCCTATACAATTTCTTCCATTACTCTTCTATCAATATAATTATATAGTAAGTTTTATTGTATTTTTCCATGATTAATTAATCACAGATGCCTACTGTTGTAATTGTGAAGCACTGGTGCGACTTACAACCATATCAACCAACCCACCAACCGATTGTTACGATGTTATATGTAAGAAATCGTGTCGGTTAACACCCTGCATTGACAAAAATCTATATGTGCTAGGGAAAAATGGGCTGCATTTTCGGTTTCTGCATATCAAAAAACATAAATATCAGCTGAAATCATCCAATCAAATTTTGTCAACTTCATTTTTTGAAGCCTGCGTAATTTTACTTGTAAGATATAAGGGTAATATTTCGAAAATTTTTGGATTTTTTTCTGGAGTTTTTTTTTTTTTTTTTTTTTTTCCGAGTGCGTTTCATCCACGTAGACTTTTTTTCAGGGGACGTTTTATGGGGGACTTTTTTTTTTTCAAAAATGTTTTGTGGGTAGCTTTTTCTAGAACCAGATAAAATATTCTAATTTTTTATTCCTGTCTTATTTGAATGTCGCATACTGATTTAAAAAAAGAAAGAAAGAAAGAAATAATAGTAATAATTATTATTATTGTTGTCAGTGTTTATTGCAGTGTACTACCGTCAGTGCATAGTACGGACGAGGAAGGATTCACAAATATTTTACTGTAAATAAATAAATAAATTTAAAAAAAAAGAAAGAAAAAAAAACTGATTAATAGTATTAAAAATTTTTAAACTTAATGCGATCGCGATGATGTTACATATTTTATACAATAATTTAACAAAGGTTTAATTTTTTTTTTTTTTTTTTCAGTTAAAACATTATTAATAATATTTTGAGAAAACAATCTATGTAATATATATATATATATATATAAACATCTGATAATTGGGTATACAATCTATAATAATAATTTTAAATAAAATATTCAATTTCATATGACACAAGCTATAGTAATAGAAAAATATTATAATAATAGGTAAATATAAAACTTAACAATAAATTTTATCAGAGAAATGAAATAAGAGTTAATTAATTTTATATTTAAATGTGGTGCAAAGATTTTTACTTAACTTTGTAAAACAAAATGTGTTACATTATAAATTTCTTTTTATAATCCAGTTTTCTGATAAATTATTCCTCTGTTTTCTTTTCAGATGGAAAATGTAAACGCTTGCATAAATACACAAACAGTTAATTAATTTGACTAAATATTAAAAAAGAGACTTGTGAAACATTTAACTATATATATATATATATATATTTAATAACTGATATATTTGTTAGACAAGGAAAAATCAAATTATTATTTTTACAAAATTTAATAATTTTATTAAAAAAAAAAAAAATC
Source organism: Salticus scenicus (assembly GCA_963930645.1). NCBI lineage: Eukaryota > Metazoa > Arthropoda > Arachnida > Araneae > Salticidae > Salticus > Salticus scenicus. Next base: position 260,095,591 of record OZ005659.1, read on the forward strand.
TTTTCGCTAATATTTTAACACTGTTTATTTATGCATCATCATTCCGTTAATTAAAGTTAGTTTATTGCAACAGACAATGAACAGTAAATAAATTAAATTATTTAAATTAATCATTTGTTCATTTTCTCACGACCAATATTAATTTTTAAGATAAAAATGATACAGCGTTTCTTTCACAACGAATTATTTTAATTGAAACAATATTATTTTAAGCAAAGACAATTATTTACAGTAAATTTTAAATAGTTTTTTTTTTTTTTTTTTTTTAATAAAATTTGTGAGTTTAATTTTATATTAACTTTTGAATAACTGACATAAGCTTAATCCTTTAGAAAAGCAGATTTTTTATTTTGAACTGTAAGCCTTGACTTTTAGCTTTTCTTTAAAACCTTATTCTATTTAACAACAAATTTTTAGGTGTATTCGAATTTAAATAATTTAATTTTTGTCCAAAGAAATAGATGAGGTAAATTGTATTTGTTTTTGCGTGCTCCGACGGTATTTAAGGGGATTCTCGCCCTATCGCCGCCGAAAGATAAAGCATTCTATGGGGGAAATTATTCATAGAATTAAACATTATAGAATGTATGTTTTTAAATTCTGCTTTGTCACGTTATGAAAATTCACAAACATTCAACTGATACTTCTTTATAGAAACTGATGATTTTAAAGAGTATGATTTTGTGAGTAATTTTCACTAAATGCACTTTTCTCGTGTTTTTGGCTGCAGAATGAAATACCAAAGAAGAACAAGTACCAACTTAATTGAGGATTGTCTTAAGGGTAAAGCGAATAAAAAAAAAAAAAAAAAAAACTACGTAATGAGTATTTTTATAAATAAATTTCTTCACAGAGTTACATGGGATTTTGTCACTAAAGATGGGGATATTACAAGAGGATGAAAAGAGCCTTAAGAGTCCCAGTAGTCAGATACCTTCCTTTCTCCTTCCCCGTGTAATTTAATGGGATGCCCTTCTATTACGCCCCCCCCCCCCCACTAGTGTTAAGGAGCATTTATCTTGTATCATTGTAATTACATTTTGGAGAAAACTTTTCTACAAGAGTAGTGGCGTAAAAAGGGGGGGGGGGATATTAACAGTACGCCGAAATTTTCAAAATTGAGTTTTATTTTATTCACCCTTTTGATGTAAACAATTATTTTTTACGATATGCAAGTTCTTTTATGGCTTTTCTTTCTTTCTTTTTTTTTCTTTTATTATTATTATTATTATTATTATTATTATTATTATTTATCAAACCGGAATACGTCTTTAGAAATATAAAGAGAAGAAAAAATTGCTTGACTAATTTCTAAAGTCTACAAATGTCATTAATAACGTTCAAATTTTTTGTTTATTTAGTCATTTTCGATTTATATTTACATATCTATTGGAATCGTTGCTTATCGTTTATTGGAACTGTTAATTAATGCGAAAGAAATATTACATTATGTTTAATTTAATTGCTTGTACATTTCCCTGTTACTAATAATCATTTTCGCTGTACATATATCGATGATAAAACATATCACTTTATGTAAATAAATGCATTTCAATAAATGAATCACTATTTCAATCGAAAATAAATAATTAAAGAAAATTTCCGATTGTTTATTTGTATTATATTTTTTATATATTTATAGATTATTATTTGATTTTACGTTATTTTTTCATTAAGCATATAAATTTAAAAATGAAATTTCTGGACAAATATGTCATATGAGGATGAGGGTGTCTATATCCTACATAGCATGAAAAGACAAATTTTTAATTTTTAAATGCATGAATGAAAACATTATTATCAAGCAAATGAAAATAAATAAATGCAACTTCATGATTAGAATGCTAAATAATCATCGCGTGATCTCGTGCAACGCTCAATATTAAGTCTTGTTTATTCAATCATTTCATGCAAATAATTTGGTAAATCTACGGTATTTGCATTATACAAATTAATTTTGTCTCAGTTTTCATTATATAAAGATTTTAGAAGCATAAAGAAAAAATATCATTTTATAAATTGCTTTGGTTTACAAATTTTGTCGATGATGTTTGATAGTTTAGCATATTTACACATGTTTGTTCCATGGTATAACTCTTCATCACAATAATTCCTCTTCCGTTTTGTTAATTTATAAATTAATATATTTTTTTATCATACAAATTATTGTTAACACAGGCCGACATCTAAAAGTTTGATTTTATAATTTTGGCTGATCTTTATGTTTTTTGGTGTGCTGAAACCGAATATGAAGGCAGATTTTCTCTATCACGTATAGATTTTTGTCAATACAGGGTGCCTGCCTATACAATTTCTTCCATTACTCTTCCACCAATATAATTATATAGTAAGTTCTATAGTATGTTTCCATGATTAATTAATAATAGATGCCTACTGTTGCAATTGTGAAGCACTAGTGCGACTTAAAACCATATCAACCAACCAACCAACCGATTGTTATGATGTTATATATAAGAAATCGTGTCTTTAAACACCCTGTATTGACAAAAATCTATACGTGATAGAGAAAAATGGGCTGCATTTTCGGTTTCAGCATATCAAAAAACATAAAGATCAGCTGAAATCATCAAGTCAAATTTTGTAAACTTCATTTTTGTAGGCATGTGTAATTATTTTGATAAATCAGCTTTGTGTAAATATTAGCTGATTACTGTAATATATATATATATATATATATATATATATATATATATATATATCTGTGTACTAAGGCTTATTTATTACACATTTGTCCGAAGCTTTATAATATTAAAATGAATTTTATATTTTTAAGCCCGTACTTTCCAGAAACACTATATTTCATAGTAGGTTTTCACTTAATTAATTATTCGAAAAAAAAAAAAAAAAAAAAACTTAACGGAAAAGTTGTTAATAAAGAACGGAAAATTGGCAGCACACTGTGATTGTATTTATGATTTTATTTGCATTAAGTATATCTTAATATTGCTTGCCTTTAATCTAAAAATAAACAGCTGGAAAAAAATTCCATATTTTCGAATTATTTCCAATGAAAACGTGTAATTGCTAAAATAGATGTATACGTGTGAGAGAAAGAAAAATAAGGAGAAATATCGACCGAACAATTAATTTGTCCAATTGAAATAATAATAAAAACAATAAATCAAGTGTTATTCAGTATTAATGTATTTTTACATTTCTTCTGTAATAAATAGAAGAAAGTAATATTGAATTTTGCAAAATTTTCAACTTCCCGTTTTCGGCAGATTTAGCAGTTTTGAGATGTCCTGAACAAGGTACGAATGTTTTTGGAAAATTTTCCGTCTGTCTGTGTGTAGATTTGTATGATAAAAAAAATTAGTGGTTCTTTTAGATGAATAGAATTTCATGAAAATATACACTGTGTCCCATAAGTCTGTAGACTTTATTAAAAAATCATAAAAATTCAAGAAATTGGTAAAATTGAACAAAGTTTGCAGGAATATATATATATATGTATTTTTTTTTAGTAAATAAAAAAATAGTTAAATTGTTTGTCGATAGAGGGCGCTGCATGTGTACGTATTCTAGGGACCCTCGATAGAGAGAGACTGGACATTGGCGCGCCGGCTTTTCTACGAAATTCTCCATTTTAGTGCCGTTGTTCCATTGTTTACTTTTACGCTGAGAAGAAATTTTGATTATTTTACAACATAATCGAAAAAGATTTTATTTATTACATTTTTACTTTGTTGGGAGATAAATTGCTTTAATTTTTAAATACTTTTAAAAGATAAAAATGCATAATTATTTATTTTATTTCATAATTTAAATACTTTGAGTTCTCTTATTGCATGCTGTTTTACGTATTTATTTCCTAACATATGAGATAATTACATTATTTATTTGCTAGCTATTAGTTTTTAAGTTCTGTTACGCAATATATTTAATATGTTAAATCTCAATGTACTTTTCTGATATATTTTAAAATACTTTTTTAAAATACATATATAAAATAACTATATAAAAATATATTTTTTGATTTTTTGCTAGTACGCAAGATGTATCAGATTTCTTAAAATAAATTAATAAAAATAAAGAAAATTAGGTGTATATTTTTTGCTAACATATGAGATATAAATTTCTTTTAAATAATAATTACCATAAAAAAAATTTATAAATAATATTTAAATAAGTAATTATTTTTATTTACATAATATTAAAAAAAAAAAAAAGAAAGAAAGAAAGAAAGAAAGAAAAAAGCAAATGTAAATAAAATAAATAAAAACATTTTTTAATTTCTAAAGATATTAGTTAATATTTTTACAAATTATTATTAATAAAATTTTTATTTTTAATATTTAAGTAAGTCATTATTATTAATAATGCGTAATTGAAGTAAATAAAATATGTATTTTTAGCATGTCAAAATATTACGTAAATATTTTTATAAAATAATAAAAAATAATTTCTGTTCTTCTTCCATAGTTTTACATTTATTCATGAATTACTTGACAAAAACTAAGATTACCCTATTTTTATTAAAAATTTTCTAACTTTTTATATATAGAATGTATGTCCTCAGAAAAAATAAGGTAGAATTACTTTCACTAAGGTAGAATTGCTTTCACAATCAACGTATTTTGTTTAATACTGAAATATACAACAAAAAATTCCTCTGTTTTCCGATAGGAATTGAAAAAGTAACCATGTCGAAGGTTAAAATAAAATTCGTTTTTCTTCAAATTATTTTTCCCTAAGACGAAAAAAAGTTCATATTTATATTCTGCATTACTTTCTGCACAAATTTAGCACAATTTCCTTTCATTTATGTTGTATAGTAAAGCGTCAATCGCGAAGAAAAAAGCATTACGTTCTACGGGGATCGCTCCGAATTGGCACTAAGATGGCCGACTTTCGGTCAATGTCCAGTCTCTCTATATATAGGGTCGCTAGCGTATGCAAATCAGAGTCCTATAAATTGCATGGTTTTACGATTAACACTGATTATTTCTTATTTTGCCTCCTACTCGCTCATACACGAAGTTTTAACTGCGATGCTGACTGGGTAGATAAAGCGTTTTTGGTGAAGACGTTTACCGTCGGGTAAAAATTGCCGTTTGAAACTGCAATTAGCGATGTTGCAACGCGTTTTCAAACTGTAATTTGCGGTAATGACGGACATATTGAATAGGACTTATGTGCATGTAAACATTTGCATGGAATAAATATAGTTTTTCACGCAAATATGTGATTTGCTCGTGTGCAGCGCTCTCTATCAATGAAAATTTTAACTATTATTATTACTAAAAACGCAAACCGTGTTCAACTTTACCAATTTCTTAAAATTTTTAAGAATTTTTAAAATATCTATGTACTTACGGAACTTCCGGTATAACTTTAGTTATACACCAGTTATAAATCGGTATCTATCATGTGTTAGTGTTTTCAACGGGTGACGCTATTCTTAAGTTATTTAATATGGCGGTATAGGACAAAATTTCGTAAAAATATTCACAATGAAGTTTATTTCTAACCAATCAATGTGAAACTGAAAAGGTTTGTTTATAATAGTAAAGTCAACCAAGTTGATTTTTTTCTATTTATAGGAACATAGCCTTTTCCCTGTGGTGTTTATTTTTAATATTAGCATTTTTCTTTCTTTATTTCATTTGTTTTCTTTTTTTCATTTTTTTCTTTTTTTTTTAAGAACTCTTTGATACATTTTAAACGAATATTTGAAGTAGTTATCTATGATAGTTCAAAACAAAGTTGCTGATTTCATTTTATAAAAAAAAAAAAAATCATTTATTGCTTTTTTTTTTTTTTTTAATATCTTTTTTTTTCTCTCGTTTTTATGATGTAAAATGTTAAATGAAATTGTGACGGTTATCTTAATCACATAAATTTGTATAAGAAAATAAAGAGGAAAATTTTTTGATGACCACAAAATACTAGTTTACTTACTTTTACAACTACAGAATACTGTTAATTACTTACTATTAAAAATACTTTTGATCATTTACCATTTTAGTAATTTACCAATTACCATTTATTATTATCATAATTATCATATTAATAAAGTGTTTCAGTTCAAATTCAAAATACAAATTCAAAACATTTGAAAAAAAAAAAATTGCAACTGTAGTATTATGGTTGTAAAAAGTCTTCAAATCACTTTATGTAGCAGCCAAGACACCCGCTTTTGTCATACCACTATTTCATTATTAAAATTAATTTCAATTTCTGCAATTAAATAGTACTAAGTTAGGTGAATAATAAAAAAAAATTCCAAAACACTGAAAACTTGTCAGCTATCGTCTTATATAAGTTGAAAATGAAATATTTTCTAGTCTAATGTAAACAAATGTGTGTTATTCTTTGTTCTTTCAATTTATATACATATATATATAACAGCACTTTAGTGTAAACATGGCGCATTTTAAAATGTTGAATAGTGACATAATTTAGCAAAATATGTGTTTATGTAAAAATGCAGTTCTTTGGGAATGAATCGCAACACTCGCATTATTTATACGAGTTATCGTGCATTATTATCGCAAATTATTTATGCGCATTATTTATCTCAACAATCGCAACACTCGCATATTTTTATGCGCAACAATCGCATAAAAATAAAATTAGAATAAGTAATATACATCTCCATAAAAATTAGTTAAAATTTCAGATTACAAAATGAGTGGCATTTGAGCTTGCAACATTATACATAACGATACAGAATTTAGCTTTTCAATAAGTAGCGTTTTCATCCCGTTAATGCAATTATATATCCCAAATGCAAAAATTCGTCCCTGAATTCTTCAACAAGATTTTAATTTACGTGGCAGAAGAAAGTCTGTACGGTATATATTTCTCTCTCACTTTCTCACACGCTTTCTTTTTTTATTCTTTTACTTTATTCGTATATTGTTTATAATTTGTTTTGTAACTTTATAGTTCTCTGCAACTTTTGTCTAGCTATTGGAAATAAAAAAAACTTTATTCGTAAATTCTGGCAGCTTTCCGTATTAAATGAGCGTAATTAACTTACCATTCAAAGGGTTAATTGAATAATGTATCAATTTATTGTGCGTTTTCTATCTGTAATACACGTTTTAAAATTGTATTGGGAATATTTCGCTTAAAATATCTTGCTTAACACAAACACTTCTTCTAGTTTGACAGAATAAAATGAAGATATTTGTAGCAAAACAAATACATGATACAACTATTGTTTTCTGTAATGCACTAATAAATTTATACTTACCAACTTTTACGCTATTTGGACACTGAAAAAAAAAAGATTATTTATTTATATTTATATTTTTTATTTAATCAGTGACTTCGACTTCAAATGACGAGGGACGGAAGTACCCGTGACGAAGTCACGCATCTTTCTCTGCATAAGGATGGCTAACGGTGGTCGAGCAACGTGTCCAAGAAAAGCAGCGAAAAGGGAAATCGCATTGACGAAGTCCCACTTATAAGATAAAAGTCTTAGCCAAGATCCACCGGACACAGCACAGTTCTATGGGAGGCTCAAGTAACTCATAGAATAGTTGGTCGTCATGCAGTGATCTCCAAAGGGGCGTTATTCGCCCCTTTGGACGGGGTTAAACTCGTTAAACTTGGTCTAGTCCAGAGGTTTCCAGGATTCCAAGGTGACTAATGGAGTGGGGTGATCTAAAAATCCATTTCACTGCCAAAGGCAAACATCAAACATAAATAATAGTAATAATAAGTAATCAGTGAAAACTGATTACCTGTCTTTTATGTTTGATGTTATAAAACTATATGAACAATTTCTATTAAAATTTTTGGTAGCCATAAAGCGTAAAAGTTGGAAATTGCGTATATGCGTATATGCGTAGACTTTAGAATGTAGAACCAATTTATGGATTTTAGCATATTGTACTAAAAAAAAGTATCACAAAATTATAAAACGATAACAATATTGAATATAACTTAAAATTGAAATTTCTGCTTTAATTTTATTTATTATATAACTAGCTATTTAAAAATACTTTTTTTTTTTTCTTTTTACTTCATACATTCTTTTTTTTTTTTTTTTTTTTTTTTTTTTTTTTTGACTAATTTTGTTGAAGGACTTTATAATTCAGATATCTACAAAAATTTAGGCCTGCAATTACACAGTTTAAACAATTATTAATGAATAGAGAAAAACAATTATTACACTATAATGTATGTATATTACATTGACAAAACAAAATACATTTAAATTAAAAAATAAAGTTATTAAAGAAAACATCATTCAAAATATTTAATAAAGACTTGCATATAAACTAAATTACTTAATTAAATTTTCTTATAGCGAGTTAAGAGAACTCAAGCCTAATTAAGAAATAATGTATTCATAAAAAAAAAAATCTTATAATTTTAAACAACAAACATTGTTTTATTGTTTATTATTTTATATCTCAAATTTCAAACATTGGAATTCATTCTGTTTATATATATCTTATTAGTTTGAAGATTCATTTTAAAATTCCCGAGGGTTATTATTATTTCAAGTTTCATTACTTTCTTTTGTTAATTCAACTGGAATTTTAATACAGTATATATAAAGAGGCCTTTTTGTTTTATGCATGAATTAAATAAATACGGCAAAATTAATTTTCCTTATTTCTGTTTCATATCTATGGATGACTGGTTACATTTTCATTTTCGTAAATAATATGAAGGGATATAGAGAAAAAGCATAAGAAATGGAATTTTTAAACTCCTTTGAGATAACTAAATATTATTTCTAAAAAGACTTTTTTTTAAATAACACTTTTAATAATGTCTGTTATATATATTTATTTCCCCTTTTCACTTCGTAATTTCTGATAATTGTTATTAGGATAGAATTATGATTTTATCTCTTTTTTTCAAAAATAAAATCATAAATCTTCAGACTATGATAGCAGAGCGCTGAAATATATATATATGCATACTAGCAGACCCGGCCACGCGTTGCTGTGACTAAGTTATACGTTGAATTATACGGCTGTAAACTATTTAGTACAGTTAAATTATTATTTACGAACAAAGACGAAAACGTTGTAGCCGATGTAAAAACCCACAGGGTTGAGATTTGAAACTTAGGTCAAAATTTGGAAGCGATTGATAAAAATTTTCGTAGTGTTGATATTAAGCACAAATTAATTTTATTGTAGGGTCCTATAAATTTTAATGGAGAAGTGATATATATTATTTCTAATGCTACTTTGGATAAAATTGCTAAAATGACTAATATATAAATTAAATTCTATTAAAATTCTATTAAAATGAAAGTATAAAAGAAACAGACGATTTTAAAATCAATTTTTATGGAGGAGTGAAATATAATATATGCTATAATGGATAATTTTACTATTAAATGACCTCATCATTTTAAATATTTTAAAGAGGGCAACAGCTGTAGTTATAAAAGGGAAAACAATAAGGCTAAACCAGAAAAATAAGTAAATTTGATAAATATTTTAAAACTTTAAAATTGGAAATCTTATGAAATATTGGACATTTAAAGTAAATACATGTATCATTTTAAATACAAAAAGATTTTGGAAAAGTTTAGTGTATTTTAACGAAGTGATGAGAAGTTTTTGAGTATGTTAAAATTTTAATAGTAAATTCAAGTCAATAAAGATGGGAAACATTGAGGATTAAGATAAGAATAATTATAAGATTTAAAAAAAAAAAAAAAAAAAAAAAAAAAAAACTTTTTATATACCATGCTTTTAAATTTTAATATACTAATAATATACAAATTAAAAGGAAAATGATAAATATTCTATCATAGTTTGAAGTCAAATTTGTTTTCAAATGTCTAAATAAAATATCTGATGTAAGATACTAATATTTTGCAGCGGAATAGATTTCATTTCTGTCATCCTTGGCGAAAAAAAAAGAATATCGCCAAATTATCTGGCGAAAATATTTAATTCCTTTAAAAAATCATGGTTATTTTAACAACTTATATTAAAAGAGTAATGTCATACATACGTACAATGAATAATACATATTACATTTCGTACAATGCATACATCTGGCATGTATATTTTCGTGTTACGCTTTTGATCGCCAAATAATAATAATAATAAAAAAAAAAGCCAAGGGCGACAGAGTTTAAAAATTTAAAATTAAAATTTTGTCAATTTGACAGCAAAATAATTCAATCTAACACCCGCGATAACTAATACATATCTATACCCAAATATAAGGATTAAAATCGGGAAATAAATTTCCTCGATTTTTAATAATTTCTTACAAAAAATCCAGTGGGCAATTAACATAGGAAATCTTTTTCTTGGCTGCACAGACGGTCAGTGAGTCACACTTCGCTTGCGTATAGAACTCATAGATATAGTATAGCATATATAGAATAGAGTGATCATTGGGGAGAAAAAAGTTATTCCTTTTCATTTGGGAAAAGACGACGTTTTTACCAAAATATGGCCGTCTTTCCCCGAGTGAATACACACGGGAATACATACTAATATTTTAGCAAATAAAATTTATGAATAATTTATTTGCTAAAGGGGAATGGAAGACTCCAGATACAGTTTCAAATTCATATTTCTTTCTTTCTTTTCTTTTTCTTTTTTCTTTTTTTTTTTTTTTTTTTCAATACCACTTAATGGCTGTTTCCAAAGCTTTTATTTTTTATCTTTTTTCGGCATCAAAAATCTTTCTACGATAACATGGGGATGAGAGATCTATATATATTACTATATCTATGATAGAACTACATTAGCACTTTATCAATGTGTATAAAATCTTTAAATTGATTATGACGTCAATTTTCGTGAGATGCATAATTTAACTTTTTATAATTTTTTAACGTTCACGTTTGATTAAATGTATTTATTTTTATGTCGAAAGAAAATGAACTCGTATTTTTTTTTTTTTTTTTTTTTTTTTTTTTTTTGGCAACAATTAAATTAATGGAACTCACAGATATTTTGGAGCAACTTTAATAAAGGTCTATAATTAACAAATAATTGCAATAAAACAATATTGTGACAATAAATTGAGATAAAAACTATCCTACCTCTCAAGTTGGATCAAACTGCACACAGTGTGCAAAATTTCATCAAAATCAGTTCCTTAGTTTAGGAGTTTACCCCGGACAAACATCGTGACACGTAATTTATATATATATACAGATTAAATTATAAAGTTTTGATCAATGAAGCACAAATAAGTAAAAAACAGGATTAATTTCACTGTATTATCTTCATTATAATATGAATTCAATTTACACTTCAGTCTAAGTAACACGTGGCCGGCTATGCTAACACCAAAAATTTAAAAAGTGGAAATAATTGAATTATACGAAATTTATTAATAGGTTAAAAAGTTGAAGATTCTTTGTGTAGATGGCAGCACCAAATATATTTCAGCTTTCATTTCAACCCAGTCGAAAGGTATCGACATCTGTTAGAATCATTTGGAGTTAACAGATAATTGTGACTGTCAAATAATAACAGACAAATAATTAGCAATAAATTAAAATTGCGACTATAATTTGAGATTTAAACTATCCTATCTCTCAAGTTGGATCGAACTGCACATGGTGTGCGAATTTTATTATAATCGGTTAAGTGGTTTAGGAGTCCATTGAGGACAAACATTGTGACACGAGATTTATATATATTAAGATATAGATATATATTTTTTCGAGCCCTGATGCCATGTTTGGTAATTCTAATGTAAAAATGACCTTTTGAATCCAAATATGACACCCATTTTTCCCAATCACCCACAATTTTCACAGGAACTACTTTCAAAGGTCACCTACTCCCCCAATTTTTATCACTGTTTGGTAATTTTCCTCTATATAAATAAAACCTGAATGCAAGTTTCTATTACCAATTCTTTGTAACCAGTACATTACGTTTTTCATAAAATTTGTAGCAGGCTATTTGTATTTAAGAAGGAGAAAATTATTTTTTTTCCGACCACTAATTTTAAGCAATAGCCTCTATCCTATTCAATCACTTTTAATTGTAAATTTACTGCAAAAATATGATGCATTTTTCTGTGTGAAAAAGGTATCAAAAATGGCTAAATTTTCTCACCCTTAGGTTTCAAAATATTAATTTTAAATTAATAATTTATGCAGAACAAAAAAAGATTATTAAAAAGTTTTATTCTTAAAAGATATTTTATAGATTAAACATTAAGTAAATGATTTCTTCTAAGGCCAAACAAAAAAAATTTCATTGCAGTTATTTATTTGATGATTATTTTATATGCCTTAAATTAAAGGCTAGGAATAACTAAGATCGGAAAAGAATTTCTAATTCTTAAATTTCCGAATGTATGTATGTAAGGAAAGTATTATAATCATAAAAAATTTCGATTTTGATATTTTGGTGTATTTATACATTTTGAGGTCTCCATACATTTAGCTATTTTTACGGTGGTACATATTTGTATGTACACGTTTATGGATGTGTGCGTTTGTAGGTGAATGATAACGTCTAAACGCTTTGATCAATTGAGCTGAAAGTGGGTACGCATGTTACAGACCTGACTTGTCCAACCCAAAATTGGATTTAAAACAGGAAGTATGTATATTAAAATATGATTTTATTCATAAAATAGCTATAAAATAGTCACAAACTTATGATTATTACGTTCATAAGTATAATAGTAAGAATCAGTTAGTGATCTGATAATATTTTATTAATATCAATCAGCGCGATATTTATTTCTTTATCTACCTTAATCGATATTTTCATTAAAAATGTCAGAAACAATTTATTAATTTTAGATGTTTTAACAGAATATGTCAAATTAGAAGAAACCTGAATTCTGTCGCGGGCCGCTGAATCTTACACGACGGGCCACATGCAGCCCTGTTATAGATCACCGTAAAAAACGAACCCTATCGATTTTGGTGAAACTAGCACTTTTTTTTTTTTTTTTTTTTTACAGGGGCACGACAAAAAAAATTCACTAATATGACCTATGGGATCAAACTATTTCAAGTACAATAGCGTTAAATTAAATAAAATACTATATTAGTAAAAATACACAAACACCCTATTGTAATTTTCTATTTTGTTTATTTAATGACTTGTTATTTGTCGACATTAGCAATTTTGGATAACGGAAAATTTTAATATATTTCTGTAACAATTTTCACTGATTAAATAAAATTAAAATTTTCATTAAAATTTTCTCATAGCTAAAAAGTGATAAAGTTGGTAACTACAGCTCTGGTACGAGATTCCGACATCAGCTGAATTACCGAGAGACCATTTTACTGTCATTACGCATATATACAGGGTGATTATAATTAAAGTTACGATTTGAAAACGCTATAATATTAAAACTACCCATCAGAGCGACATGATGTTTTACCAGACCAATTGTGAGGCAATGAAATTTTGTTTGGGGGAGGAAAAAGTAGTTCCAACATGTTCCTATAGATAGCGCTGTCAAGGTAATGTCATGGGAAACGCCTAAATGGATTCACTAAATACAGGAATGTTGTTAGCAACACAATGGAATAGCAGGAAACAACAGACATCAAGGGTTTACTACAATTTTTTTTAGCAAAAAGACAAGAATATGTGTTTAAAGAGGAAACGGTCATAGTGAAAAGAGAAAAAGAGGAGATTCATGAAACAAACAATTTACGGATAATGAACGGCACATTTTGAACTTTTTTTTTTCTTTTGCCAAACAAAATTTTACTGTCTCACGATTACTCTGGTAAAATATCAAATCGCTCTGTTGGTTAATTTTAAAATTATAGCGTATTGAAATCGTAACTTTAATTATAATCCCCCTGTATGTAGTATATGTATATTTCTCGAAATCACAATTAATAAAACATTTACAAATGCTATTAAAACTTTGATAAAAAGCTCAACAACATCTTAAAGAATAAAAAATATATATTAATTATACGAAATATGTTTATTAAAAACAAAAATAAAAGCAATCAAATGGAAACTTATTTCTATATCAAAATAAAGATCATTCCATTATTTGAATACTTTGATATGAAATATATTACGTTCTCCCGTTCAATGATTCATTGTATTATTTATTTGTTTTGTAAAAGTAAATCCTCTATGATTGTAATTATTTCAACTATGATTACTTATTTTCAATCTGTAATACATGAAATGTTTTTATTTATTTATTTATTTTTTAATTGAACGGAATACGACTTGATAAATCAGTTTTTACATTTCACATTGAAATCGATATGAAGGATTGATTAATTACATTATCGATATTCAGAATGATAGTATACTATTGGTTTAAAATTTTCTGGAATAAAATAGGACCTCGATAGCCCAGTCGGTAGATCGCCGAGCTCGTATTTCGAAGATTGCAAGTTCGATACTCGAGCTGGCCAAAGACCATCGTGCACACTCATGGTGGCTGGTGCACGTAAAATCCGTCGTGGCCGCAATGTCCTCCGTGTTCCCACCTAAATTATACCTCTGGGGGCCACCGAAGCTAGGGAGCCATCCTCTCCGTGAAGGATCAAAATTGTGATGGCATGTCTCCGGACCATCCTTAGGGGTGTGTCCCACACCATCGCCAATTACCAATAGCGCAGTACTAGTGCGAAGTTAAACCCAACCTACCTACCAATCTAGAATAATATAATTAAATACTATTTCATAAAGAAAAATCAAATTTAAATGACATCATTTTTAGATTCTTAATTCGATGAAATTTACCAATGGTTATTTTTTCTTCACGACATTGCATTTATGTAAAAGTAAAGTAAAGTTATGTTAAAAATAAATAAATAAATAAAACAGACCCACATTTTAAACAAACTTTGGAGATTTTGGACGAAATTTGCACTGAAGAGTGAAACATTTAAAGCAAAATAATTATTCTTTTCTTTAACTAACGTAAAGGACTTTATATCTCTGTAAATTAAAGTTATTTAACGATGTTGATGTGTATATCACAGACATTTTACGGAAAATTTCGTTTATATATTAATAGAGTTGAGTTTCGGCTGTATATCGCTGTACTGTAAAAAGCATTTTTTAACATCCTTATCAACATATCTACAGCACAACTAAATTTTGAATATTTTTACAATTTTTTGGTAATTTTTTTAGTTTTGCATATCATATTATTTTAAATCTTTCGTAATGTTGTTTTCCCATTAACCTTCTACTCGTAACTGTTTTCTTTTATAGGCTATTAAAACAGTAAAACAAATTTTGTTATCTATATTTTAAATAAACCTCCTAAAATTGCGAGAGGAGGAGGTATTTTTTAATACAAATTTTCTAATATGATAAAAAAAATATATATCAAATGTCCAATCCAGAACTGCTAAATATTACGATTTTTGGCCACCACTCAATATTCAAAGAATTTTGTTGTTGTTGTTGTTGTCGTGTGCCACTCGGAAATTCCGAGCCCCGGTAGTGGAACTCCGGATTTTTATTTAAGGCATGAGGGGTGCGTCTTCCGTTATTTAGGAGCGCCTCATAGGAAGGAAGTACAACTTTAGATCCAGAAGCTGGTGAAAAAAGGCAGCACCAGCCAGACAACAGGAACTCGAATTTTGATCCGGATCAGAGCGGGTACCGGAACATTAGTTAAACCCATGTTCCGGTACCCCCAGAGGTATAATTTTTATATATTATTATTATTATTTTAAATATATTTTATAACAAATTTCCATGGGTAAATAAAGTAAAAATTTTTGTTCTGAAAAGGTGATAACAAAAATTTGTAGTTGATTATTAGCTAAACTCAACCAACTTAAAAACTTACACTGATGCTATGACTTTGAAAAATTAAGTCTCTATTGAAAAGTTTAATATACTCAGCAATCAGTGAGAAAGTTTTCTTTTTTAGTTTATCGGTTAATTTCATTTATTATTCAAGAAATTATATTTTTCCTAATTGATGGGAATTGCAATTATATTTTCAAAAGGTATTATGAATATTATGATATGTAATACTTTTATGATATATATGATATATATCATATTATGATATATAATACTACCCTTTATATTCATATAACCCTTTGCATCTCACCTTTTTTTAAAGGTATAAGTAAGAAAATAAAATTTTAGTTCAAAGTCCCCTTTACGGTCAATTTACGGTCATTTTTTGTACATGAAGTTTAATTAGACAAGAATTTGTTACTTAAAGTTGATTCTGAATCATTACGAACGCATCCCTGTCTGAACGAGGATTCGGAGCTGGCGCCTGGGAACTGAAGGTCAGCCGCTAACTATTCCGAAATCCGATAGATCTTGAATAACAAAAATTTTAATCTGAACTCTGTCAATATAAACAAATTTTTGAATTTTGTAAAGTATTTTTTGTCGTGAAAAATTATTATATTTAAATGTCTTAATTATATTTTTAAAATTTATATCATAAAAAAAAAAGAGAGAGAAAGAAATTAAACGAATTATAAATGCTGAATGATGATTGGCAATTTGAATTTTATTTTAAATTTTAATTAAATTAACATTTACTGTAACAATTTACTCTTAATTGTTTCCGAATTATCAAGATTGAGATCATTTGATCAATTACAATCATCTGAGACATAATCTATTCCAATCAAAATGTATATTGAATTTCAAACTTAAAAGAAACTGCATTTCTTACGTTATTTAGATTTATTCAAGTGAAAATATACGAAAGCAATACAAAATAATACTACACACTCTTTGACAGAGAAATAAAAAAAGTATGGCTATTAACATAAAACTTTCCTTTAAATCATACTATTAAATCTTACTCCATTTTTTTCCTTGACTGATTTTCATCTTATTTAATACACTCGAAATTTTTAGTAAAATTCTTTAAGAATTCACTCCTGATATTAGAATACCTGATATCTTCAAACATATTTCTTTAAACTGATATTTTCTAAATCGTTTTCATCCAAAATATTTTCCGACTGAGTTGCATTAAACGTAATTTCTCGTTTCATTTTCTTTTCATAAAAGCATCATTAGAGCTTCAACATTAAAGAATTGAACTTTAGCTTAGCAGGGCATGAAATAATCTTTCCCTCGCTTGATTCTTGTCATTAACATTCCATTAATGCAATATTTTTCTCATTGGATTCAGTTTCTTTTAGAAATTTCTCATCAGATACTTGATCATTGACATCTTATTATGTTACATTATACGTTAAACATTTTCTGTGATAGAAATGTGGGATCAAAATTAAAGAAGTTCGGCATTTTTTTTTTTTTCTTTTAAAATTTTCTTTATCATTTTAATGTTAATGAAATGTCGCATACATATATTTTGTAATATTATTACTATTTGGTTAATGATATTAAAAAATATTCATATTAGTGTATTTTATGATTTTTCTAAGCGTTATTGCTACTGATCTTAAAGAATTAGTTGTTATTTTCAATATAGTTAATTATTATTGTTCTTAATCAATAATCATTCCTTAGTTAGAAAATAATGAAAATTTTTATTTTATTAATTGCCTTAGATTGGATTATTTTCCGTCTGACGTCTGTTTAAAAAAACAAAATTATCATAATAATAAAAAAAAAATAAGTTTATTTCATTTTATAATTATCATTTATCATTATTTAATTAACAACAATAATAAATATATATACATATGATTTTTACTCTGTATTTAAATGACTGTCGGGAATCCCCCGCTCATTCTTCTGCTTTGAGAACAAAATGCCTTTCCAGACAGACGGGCGCCTCTTTTTCGAGAAAGGTACTTTTTAGAATCAGAGGCAGAACAGAACAGGACCTTGAAGAGAGAAGGGGCTGCGCTAAGATCGTCTTGTTTACAGACGCCCCGGTCCTAAAACAGAACTATTGAAACTTTTAAGAATTAGAATAAATATTTAAGAACTAATGACAATCTAAGACTTTAATGTTAAGAAAGACTTTAATATTTAATTGTAAATACTGTAGATAGTTTTTGTTCTGATTTCATTTTCGTTTTTACATGTATGCTAACAAAGCATTAAAATTATGTTTTCTCATCTAAGAAGTGCTACGTTCATCGAGTTTAGTTTCTTTAATGGATCATAGTTGCCCCATCCACATCCGGACTTTTGGATTAGAAGTTTTGAGGTGAGACCCATCCATATTTTATTATTTAAGAAGTGAATATTATTAGAAGAATAAATATTTTATTAGAAAATTTAAGTAGTAACTGTAAGAAAAGAGTTAAGATTTAAAATATGCTGTATCGGGTCAGTAAGAAGAATAAGTTTTAGATCAGAAATCTGGTACAGCAATATTATTTAGCATCCCTGCCGGGATGTGGGCAGCTATATATCCATTATTTATAATTGAAAGCTATATTCATTATTTATATTTTAAAAGATAAATGATATTATACAATTTTAAATTTTTGCATTTATTATGGCTAATTTAGTAATAGCTAAAAAAGAAAGAGCTGTCATAAGAGACAGTATTAATAAATTTATAGAGAAATTAAGAACTTTATGTGATGATATAGATCCAGATGCTGTAGATTTAGAAGAGACTATTGAATTATTAAATGAAACTACTATAGATCTAAAAAGCAAAGATGTAGAGATAAAAACATTAACTCAAGAAAATCAATTAGAAGCCGAATTAGAAACGGCAAATGAATATCGTGAAAAAATAATTACTTGGCGATTTTGAGCCAACAGAAAATTAAAAGAACTAAAGAAAAGTGAAACAAGTATTTCATCAACCGAAATTGAAAGAAGAAATACTTCAAAAGAAGCAATACACATCAAATTACCACAGCTAGATCCTGTTAAATTTAACGGGAATGCAGCTGAATGGCTGACTTTTTGGTCGTCATTCGAAACGGCTATTCATAACAATGAAAGTTTCGATCCTGTAGATAAATTTAATTATTTGAAATCATTTTTAGCACCTGATCCCTTAAAATGTATAGAAGGATTCTCTGTCACCGCGAGTAATTACATAAAAGTAGTAGATATTTTAAAAGAAAGATATGGCAAACAAGACCTCTTAGTGAATGTACATTTGAATAAATTATTAAATATTGCCCCACTAAAACATTCAAGTGACATTAAATCGCTCAGGAAAATTTACGATGAAATCCAAACTAACATTAGAAGTTTAGAATCATTAGATGTTTCTTTGGATAGCTACGGCAGTTTATTGTCACCGATATTACTAAAAATATTACCTAAAGATTTAGCATTACAATTTAATATGGAATTTCATGGGGTTAATTATTGCGTGAAAGATATATTATCTTTCTTAAATAAACAACTCATATCGCGCGAATGCTTAATAACTACCAGACAAGAGGATAGCGGCGCCAGTCATTTCTCCCCCCGAGCTCAAAGATTAGATAATCAAAATCGTAGAGATGTTTTACCCCCCCCCCCCCGCGTTAATAAATTTGATACTCAGAACCGGAAATTGCCTACTGCTTGTGATTTATTAAATGAGAATAAAAGTGATAGGTGTAATTTTTGCTCAGAATCGCATTTAAGTAACAAATGTGTCAAAACTCGTAATTTACCATTTGATGAAAGAGTTAATCTATTGCGTAAGAAAGGATTGTGTTATTTATGTCTCCAACCTTCGCATTTAGCTAGACACTGTGTCTCAAAAACTTTATGCAAGTTATGTAATCGTAGACATTCAGACATAATGTGTAATGGAAATAAAGATTTAAAACAGGAAATAAGTAATTACGAAAGAAATGATCAATCTAAGTTGGCGTTATCGAATCATAATTTACAAGCGAATGTTTATTTGCAGACGTTAATAGTAGCAATTTCTAACAGGGATGATAGCAAATCATCATATATTCATTTAATTATTGACTCCGGATCTCATAATAGTTACATCAGTAAGTTTGCAGTTGATAAGTTAAAATTAAAAAGAATGAATAAAGAAACAATTAGACATGGTCCTTTTGGGGGCATGGAAATGTCAGCTGAACATAATCGTTATGAATTTACGATCGGGAGTTTAGATAATAAGTTTAAGTGTAAAATACAAGCACTAGATCAAGAAAAAATATGCACAGGCGTGAATTTATGTCGCGATGATAAATTAGTAAAACTCTTAGAAAAGGAAGGTGTATATTTATCAGATGTCCCTAGTAATAATAAATCCTGTTTGTACCAGAAAAATCCAGACGAAGTACATATACTTTTGGGAGCTGATATGTCCGCTAAACTGTTCACAGATGACATAAAATATTTTCCAAAATTGGGATTAACTACATTTAGAACTAAATTGAGTTGGACCATTTTGGGCAAGACAGAGGGTCACAAGAGTGAGCAGGACAATTCTTTGGCGGGTCTATCGTTGTCATTACACGTGTCAAACGCCCGTTTATCAGATTTATGGCGCCTTGACACTCTAGGAATTACTAATGAAGATAACAAATCGAAACAGGACCTTGAAGAGAGAAGGGGCTATGCTAAGATCGTCTTGTTTACAGACGCCCCGGTCCTAAAACAGAACTATTGAAACTTTTAAGAATTAGAATAAATATTTAAGAACTAATGACAATTTAAGACTTTAATGTTAAGAAAGACTTTAATATTTAATTGTAAATACTGTAGATAGTTTTTATTCTGATTTCATTTTCGTTTTTACATGTATGCTAACAAAGCATTAAAATTATGTTTTCTCATCTAAGAAGTGCTACGTTCATCGAGTTTAGTTTCTTTAATAGATCATAGTTGCCCCATCCACATCCGGACTTTTGGATTAGAAGTTTTCAGGTGAGACCCATCCATATTTTATTATTTAAGAAGTGAATATTATTAGAAGAATAAATATTTTATTAGAAAATTTAAGTAGTAACTGTAAGAAAAGAGTTAAGATTTGAAATATGCTGTATCGGGTCAGTAAGAAGAATAAGTTTTAGATCAGAAATCTGGTACAGCAATAATGACAATATTGGGTCATATTCATGTTATGAAATTAATATTCTTATTTAATCAGTAAATATGATATATATGTATATATATATATATGTATATATTACTTCCATTACCCTACTACCGTAGATAATGGAAGTATTGTATTCGGTCCAAAAATTCGAAATCCAGTTTTTACATTATTTACATGTTTTAAGGCCTCCTGAGTCCAAAGAGTAGTTTTTGGCAATTGGTCAGTGTGTGTGTGTATGTATATATTTGTGTATGAGGGGATTCTTCTAGCTATCATATCTCCGAAACTAATAGAGATAGAACTACTAAGCTTCAGAGTTGATATAGGCGTGGTGTACAGATAAGGTTTCCAAATTTTGGTGAAAATTGGAAAACTGGAAGTGGGTCAACGGAAACCAGATTTGGGACCGTAAGTCCGTATCTCAAAAACGGCTCTAACGATTTTCCTCAAATTCGCTGTATAAACACTCTATAAGATGTCCTTTTTAATGATATAGTTGATTAGTTCAGGAAAATTGATAGGCGCCCTGTATAAATAGCTCAATTTCAGGTCTCGCAGGTGCGTTCCTTTAAAAACGGCTGTTCGGATTTTTTTTTTTTTTTTTTTTTTTTTTTTTTTTTTTTTTAACTCGCCATATTAACTCCTTTTTAAATATCCTTTTGCGTGTAATTATATTTTTCCGGTCAATAATTGAGTATGCCAAGTTTTGGTAAAAGTAGGTATCTTAAAAACGCATCTAATGATTTTCTTGAAAATTGTTACATAAATCCATTTTAGATACCCTTTCTCATGTATCATGTGGTTATTACAGGAACTGTCATTCTGATTAGGTAGTTCAGTTTTAGATCTCATAAATTGGAGATTAAAAAAATAACTATCATCATTTTACCCTTATTTTTTAATTCACTGTGTAAACTCTGTTTTATATGTCGTTATACGTGTATCAAGTTTCCCTTACTGCAAAATTACAAAAAATGCATATAATATCGCCAAAAAAAGCATATAATATGTGTGTAATAGTGAGTAATGGAATTCGTGTGGTTGTTTCACACCAGATTTTTTTTTTTTTAATTGTTTTAAAGGCTGTACGTGATTTTTTATGTTTGTCAAAAAACGGTTGAAACAAAGTTAACTTACACTCTAATGCAATTTGAACAACAAATTTAAAAATTAAATTGAAAGAATGGCAAATTGTGTTTTTTCCCCAAAATTACAAATAAAAGTCCAATTTAAGGCCAAATTGAACTTAAATAAAAGAAAAAAAAAAGTATATAAACATTTATGCATTGCCATCATTTTCGTTATTGTTATTTTTCATTATTACTAGTCGGTTATCGCCGGCCTAGCGGTCGATATAAGAAAAATGATTATTTAAAATTTAACTGCGTTGTGGAATAATGCAATGGAATTCGATTCATGAAATGTAATTTAAAGTAAATTATTAAATAAAATGAACTTCACCATAAATTCATCAAAATACTCGGTAATACATTTGTCGAAGGGATAATAATTTAATATTATCTTTTGTTCGATCTTGATGACAGAAACATTCAATAATACTTTTTTTTTAAATTTGTATTTGTTATAATTTATACCATTTTTATTAATTATATAATTTTTATTATTTATTATAATCATTTTTTTTTTTTTTTTTTTTTTTTTTTTTTACATTTTCTTCGAATTTATCTAAACATTTTGACCATAATTTGTTTTTTTACAGCGATGGAAAACCACCAAATATGATAATGAAATGATAACCACCAATAAAACCGCCAAACAGCCAATTCTCAGTTATTACATAAAATTGCGTTTATAATCTTTCAAATTACCATTTAACTTTTTTTTTCCTCAAATCACGGGTAAAAGTTATTCTTTTTACAATGCATTGTTGCTACTGTGGTCCTGTTCTTTTTTCCTTCTAAATCATTGTTTTCCATTATTTTATCCGTTCCTCCAAAATAAAAATAAAAATTTATTTTCTTTATTTCAATAAATTGTTTTAGCAACGCAAAAGCTTAGAACGTTACTTTCTAGAATTTCCGGCTTTCATTAAAAAAGAAGGTTATTACCATGAGAAAGCTATTTCTTTCAATAGCGAAGGCAATCTCGTCTTCTAAATTCGCTTAAAAACGAATTTGCCTAATATTTGCATTGCAATGAATCAAGCAGAGGCTAAAAGTAAAATTTTAAAAAGTCTAAACCTTTTTTTTTTTTTTTTTGTATTTTATATCAATGAGAAAATTAAATCATGAAAAAAATAAAAAGCACACAAAAATTATGAAATATCATCCCTCAAGACTGCATCAAGTTATTGTGAAAATGAGAGGGTGTCAGGGTATGATTCAATAAACGGCATATTTTTAAAAAAGTAATAATGTATTTTCCGAAACTATATTTTATTAAAAATAATACTAATACATACGCACGCACACATATTTTGTTTATAGAAATTTTTGAAAACCGCCCGATTTTTAAGAAGGGCATGTTTTAAGCTTTTCGATATTTTCGTAGGATACTTTTTATGTATGCTGATTTTTATAGTTACGACCTTTCACATAAATCGTTTCACAAAAATGGACCCTTTAGAAAATCTGTAAGTTGTCGAAGGGTCCGTTTTTCACGTAAAATTTTCCTAGTTAATCTTTTGTAAATGTTATTTTTCCCATTGTCAGCCACCTCTCAATTTGTTATGACGAAAATTTTTGTCATACCATAAAGATAGGCATGACGATATTTTTCGTAATGAAAATTGAGAAAGTGGAAGGGGTTGATATTGCTGTCAAACAAACGAAAGCTCACAGAAATGCTTCCAGGAATATCACACAGTGAAATAACTGCTACAATTTATTTAACGAACTATTTGTATGTTCAAAACATCTCATATGTATATTTACTGCATTATGAAATAGACAAAAAATTTATATATATATATATTTTTTCCCAAGTTACTTAAGCATAATTTTTAAAGACATAAGCAAGAAAATTTATAAATATCACCTCATCATAGCAATTAATGAGGATTTATTGAGATGGAACTTTAATGTAACTTGTTACTTAAAGGTCGAAAATGGGATTAGAAACTGAGAAATGTGGGGGAAAAAAAAAAAAGAAAAAAAAAAGTTAAGTTATTCAAAGTTTTGTAACATTTACTTTTAAACGCCAGCTCTGTGGTGCTTTTTTATAATATTTCAGTATACCCCAAAAAGAGTAAAGACATTTTAGATAATCTACTTTTACATATAGTAGATATCCCCATACAAAATTACAGCATAGAAACAAACAACAACAAAAAAAAAAAAAACAATAATTCCTTAAATTTGATAAAATAATATATATTATCTATAGAGAATTAATATTTTTCTAACCCACTCAAGAAACTAATATGTTGTGATCACCACAAGACTTTCTTCTATATAATCTTGCACAAATTCTCACAGTACAAATTATTTATTAAATTATTATTTATTAAAATTATTTTAAACGATGAATTCAGATGATTTTTATATCACAGAAGTATATGACACTAAATACTAACATCAGAAAAAACGCAATTTTTTTCCTAAGTTCTTTTTTCTTTTTTTTTTTTTTTTTTTTTTTTCGTTAAAAAAATAGTCCGGTGTGTCACGCACACGACTTTCTCTTTCCCTGAAATTTAATACTATAAATACAGGTTGGAGATTAAGAGGTAAGATAACGAGTACTGTTATGTAAACCTATGTTAAACAATTCAAATTAGGCTTCAGAAGAGTTTTATATGATAATTAGTTCTGTGTGAGGACCCCGTTTCATTAATGCACCTACATTTATATAGAATTTATTTAGGTTGTTAAAAACTAATTCTGCTTTTAAAAAATAATTTATTAAAATTATTATTTAAACAAGTTATCTTTTATGATATTGCAGACGATTTCCATATTAGAGAAGTCGTATAAATTATCGTAAATCGATGATCCAACCATTCATTTTAAATGTATTGGCGAGCTCTTTTGAAAGATCCCCATCATGAAAATTCACTCCCCTCGAGGGGGGACTTTCCTCGCCCAGTGGAGGAGGCAAGGCTTCTACAAACACAACATTTTTTTCCCAGTTGACGATCTCTATCACAAAAAATATATATTCGTTTCATTTTGTTTAGTGCAGTCTATAGATGTTAAACTCTACTTACCTGCAATTCCCCCCATAGACGTAATGTATTTGAATAGTTTTGAGTGTCATTGTACACGAACGATTTGCTTCATCTCAACGAAAAGCTTAATGTAGCATCCCTATATGATACACATTTAGAATACCGAGTGTGGAATTCTTGCTACTATTTGTTCTTGAGATATGCTGATAACAGACACACAGACCATTCGCTAAGAACGTGATTTTCGTATTCAGGGGACCTCATAATATGTAAATATAACAAAAACTCACGTTCGAAAATTTGACCCTAAAACAATACTTTCTCGACCCTATGGGCAAGAGAAAACAAAAAGATATATATATATATTTAAATTATCATAGGTCTATGGTTCAATCATTCGTTTTAAAGTTATTGGCGAGTTCTTTGGAAAGATACTCAAATTGAAGTTTTATACCCCCGGGGAGGTACTTCTCACCAGAGTGGGAGGAGCGATAGTCCTATATGCAGACAATTTTTTCCCAGTTTACAACTACTACTATCAATAATTCATATTAAATTTACAATCAAGCGAATAAGTCTCATTATGTAAATTTATAGAAAATTTTATCCTATACTACCATGTTTAAAAAAAAAAAAAAAAAAAAAAAAAGGATTGCAGCGCCATCTGTTGAGTGATTGATCCCCAAGCGTAATAAACACGCGTTTAGGGCAAGGTTCAAATAAATGTGAAGTTCGGTTGCATTTCGTTCATTGCTTCGTGGTATACGGCACCCACAAAATTTGTGATACACACACAGACAGATATTTTCTTTAAAAAATGTCAAATGATCTTCAGGATATCTCAAAATGTATTAAATTATCAAAAACTAGAGTTCGAAAGTATTTACGAATCCAATACTTTCTTTTGACATATATAGAAGAAAGTAAAATTTCGAACAATGAAAGATCTATGAAATCTTATTTATCTAAAGGAACAATTTATAAATTAGAAATGTATGAATTTTAAATTATTTAAGTAATAATAATTTTTATTCTTTAAGGTCATAAATTAATGCTTTATCATTATTACTTAAAGAATACTAGATATTCTTTTACTAGTATTCCATTAAGTAATAATAATTTCTTTTCTTTAAGACGAGTGAAAACTATAGATTAAAAAGTAATAATTAATAGTAAATAAATGATAAATTCCATTAAATATGTGATTTATATATATATATATATATATATATATATATACTTTAAATATCTAAATATCAATGAGAAAATTGCGTAATTTGAAAATAATCTTGTGATAAAAACACTATTTTTGCATTTTAACTAAATAAATTCCCTATAATGACAGATATTTTATGTAACTTTTCGCTCAGCTTAGACTTATTTAAAATAGTTTTTCCAATTAAGCTTATTTAAAATTGCGAGAATACTGAGTTAAAGTATAGTTTTAAAAAGTTTTCTCTTGGAGTAAAAATGCTTAATCTTGTTTCAAACATAGTATGTTAAAACAGATGTGACTTGCTCAAAGTGTACTTAAAAAGATAAAACTAAAAAGTTTTAAAAGGATTTAAGGGATTTTGAATGAGAAGTGCACATTTTTTTTTTTTTTTTTTTTTTTTTTTTAACCACTGGCTTATTTTTTGTAAACATTAGAGATTTTTTAAAGATGCATTGTTTTTTCTTAAATATAAAATAATTCTTTTACACAGAAAAATGAACCGTGAGGAAATTAGATGTGAAGTGTTTAGAAAATTATTTTTCAGAGTAAAGAATTATTATGTTCGATTATGGGAAATAGAAGTAGTTCTTTGAAACAATGACTATTTATTCGATAAGAAATTAAAAGGTATCTTCTTTTTTTTAAATGTAATACTGTGAATATATTTATTCAAAAATAAAATAAAGGATGTCCCAAAATTAACGCAAGATTTGAATTAACCTTTTACACGCCAATGTTCCCAATTGCTAGCATGGAATTAAAAATTCATTTAAAAATGAAATATTATGAATACTGACTTGACAAAATTATCATATATAATAGAAAGATGATTTGATTTTGCAAATAGAAATTATAGTTCAATCATAAAAGGGGAAATGTACAGAAAATTATAAAAATGGCTTATTCTACCATTTTCCCTTTTACCCCACAGTTTAAGAATTCACATAATTTAGAAAAATAAGCAAATGCTTCTAAAATGGGCTGGCATGTTTAAAATAGCTTACATTATTAAAATAAAAATATAATATAATAACATTAAATTAATAATATTAAATATGATAATAATAAATTAATAATATTAAATATAATAATCTTAAATTATATTATTATTATTTTTTTTTTACACTTTTTAATGATAGAGTTCTTTAAACTAAAGCAATAGAAATCAAAATATGTAAAATAACTAATTTAAATTACCCTTGGATCTGAATAAGGCGTGTAAAATGTTAAATAAAACGCACAGTTTTTTTCTTCTTTAAATTGTTATTATCATTATTTTTTTTTATTTAATCGTAAAGCACGCAGGATAGGGTTATGGAATAAAACATAGAGCAAATAGCCCCCACGACTTTGCTGGCACATACGCCCTTTTGTCGAAATTTTTCATGACTACTTTGCATAAATGTGGCGGAACTTCGTTGATGCAGCGTTGAATTTCCTCCTTCAATGCATGCGTCCTTATGGTCTTCTTGGCATAGACCTTCGACTTCAAATAAATCCATAAAAAGAAATCCAATGATGTTAAATCATACGATTTAGGGGGCTAATTCTGATCACCTAAAAGAGAGAGTACATGGCCAGGAAATGTGTCATGCAGTAATTGAATTGTTTCAGTGACTGTATGGGATGTGACACCGTCTTGTTGAAACCACATGTCGTC
The DNA here is from genome assembly GCA_963930645.1 of Salticus scenicus. NCBI lineage: Eukaryota > Metazoa > Arthropoda > Arachnida > Araneae > Salticidae > Salticus > Salticus scenicus. The sequence continues at coordinate 260,123,458 of OZ005659.1, forward strand.
CACATCATTATCATCCAATTTAGGCAGAAAGAACTGTGTTATCATATCGCGATATCGAGCACCAGTAACATTCACTGCTTGACCAACTTCATTTTCGAAAAAGTATGGTCCAATGATGCTTCCAGCCCGAAATCCGTACTAGAGAGTGACACGTTGGGGATGCATTTCTTATTCGACAATCACATGTGGGTTCTCTGAACCCCAAATGCAGGAATTTTGACGATTAATAAAGTCATTGAGGTGAAAATAAGCTTCATAGCTAAAAATGATTTTGTTCGAAAAATCGGCATCCACTTGTTGATGTTCAATAATCCATTCAATGAACTCTCTTCACCGTGTATGGTTATTAGACTTCAGTTCTTGTGTCATTTGAACTTTGTAGACATTGAGATGCAGATCTTCAGTTAGTATACGCTGCAGAGAGCTTCTTGAAACTTGCAGTTCTTGTCCACGATGCCGAACTGATGTTCCTGAAGCTTTCCAACACTCTCACGCACTGCTTCGATATTGACATTTGAACGGCTTGTTTTTGGACGACTAGTGTGTTTAACATTTTCGCGACCGCTGACGTAGATTCACGTCATTTGAAAATCTGTAACTCCGCCAGTGGGCGTTTCTTTCGTAGTTTGTGTGCTACTTATTTCTTAAGTATGTGCCCAGTGTTCATATTTTTGCAATAAAGTTTACTGTGGATACAAATATACTGATTAGAAAGAATATAATTATAATGTATGACCATTTTTAATATAAATGTGAATACAGATAATTTTCTTCTGAAATATTCTACCCTGGGGGAGAATAACGCTCACAGGCGGACTTTTCTGTCAAAAAGATAAAATCATGCGGTCGCGAAAGTGTTAACTCCCTAATTGATCCAGCCTGCCTAAATTTTTCAATTACTCTCTTCACAGTTGACGAAGATAAATCACTATTCCGACCCTATTTTGTATACGAAATTTTCGAACTGTGACAGCCGTACTTTCATTATTTTTAAATATTGTTTAACAATGAAAACACATTGTTCTATGGTGTAACGCTCCATATTTACTAACCTTAAACTATCAGCTGCCAATTTTTTTTTTTTTTAATAGAGCTGCTAACACTTTACTGCACGAATGGTAGAGAATTCAAATCTAGCGTTAATATTGGACAACTTTTTCTACACTTACACTTTATTATCCTACTTACCCTTTATTATCGAATTTCTATATAAACACAGGTTTCAAAACAAACATTTTTAATTTTAAAAAAAGTATCTATGAAGTCATAAAAATTTTTCTTTATTCATTACATATACGCTTTCATACAATGTACAATATAATCTACAACAATGGTGTTAATATTGTACATAAAAAAAAAAAAAAAAAAAAAAAAAAAAAGAACAGTAATTTTCTTAAATTGTAAATGCAAAATAAATTATCCATGAAAGAGAGGTTCCAATTTATTACCGAGTAACCGTAACCCTCATACGAGAATTATTTATTTATTTATTTATTTATTTTATTTTTTTGGTAGTTTTTATATACGATTAACGGATTTTACTATTTCTAAATAATGGTATAAAATTTATTTTTAATTTGCCGCTTTCACTGCAGCACTCGTGCCTACTTTGTTCGCCTGATGCAGGATCGTGTGCTCTTTCGACCCGAAACAATTGTTGCGAGTTTATTGCACTTTATGGTGTTTATTCAAAGTTTTGTAAGTAATAAGTAATATATTTATTTAGAATTCAAACTTGTTATTAAGTTAAAAACTTCATTTAAAATTATTCAAACAACTTTCACACGCTTCATTCCTTGAAACTTATCAATCTTGAACAAACTTTTCTAGCAACAATCGTATTAACTTTAAAATACCTCGTTTGGATTGCCTGAAATTACTTGCTTTTAATTTACTCTAACGAACACAAAGATCAAACTATAAAACTTTACTTCGATATTCAGGAAGCCTCAAAATGTGTAAATATACAAAATAATAATAATAATAATAATAATAATAATAATAAAGCGTTAAATATTTAGCTTAAAAAAATACATTATTTACCACATGGCTATGAGGAATTAATTTCAATTCCTGATCAGCTTTCCTGGACACGGTAAAGTATTATAGTAAAGCACTTCCACTAACAAATAAAAAATAATGTTATGGCTTAAATATTGGCAACCCTGCATATATTCTGAAAGTTGTGTACACATCACATGGTGCACATAAACATAATCCTATATTACCTAAAGTACACTTCCAATAATTTTCAAGTATTGTTCCTATTATAATGTAGTTCTTTTGTGTTGCCCTGTAAAAGAACAGTGACTGTTTTCTATACCATATTCTACACGAAACATGTTTCTACGCATATAAAAAAATCTATATTTGTTTCATTTGGTTTAGTGCAGACTATAGGTGCTAAACTCTACTTACCTGCAATTTCCCCCATAGACGTAATGTATTTGAATTCTCTTGGGTGTCCCTGTACACGAACTATTTGCTTGATCTCAACGAAAAGTTTAGTGTAGCACCCCTATATGGTACACATTTAGAATACCAATTTAGATCTTAATGCTGTAATTTGTTTTTGAGATATGTTGATAACTGACAGACACACAGACAGACACACACACAGACCAAACGCTAAAAACATGATTTTTGGATTCAGGGGACCTCAAAACGTGTAAATATAACAAAAACTCAATTACAGTTTCTTCTTTATGGGTAAGAGAAAGTGAAAAGGTTAATAAAAGTTAAGTCATGGATCGTACATTCCATCATTTTTTCATCACTTTCAGGAATGAGAAATTTCCAATATTTTTCCTGCCACAATTTTCATATGAAATCTTTGTCATATTTTTATAGTAATGTATCATGGTTAACTAGAATAGTGATAACTCTACAAAAATAGTAGGAACAACAACCACAACAAAAAAGTTGACTTTTTTTATTTTTGAAAGTTTTCTTAAACTTGTATGATGTGGTCACCACAAAACTTTCTTCTATATAATTTTACAGAAATTCGTGCAGTTCAAATTATTTAATATATTATTGTTTATGAGAATTATTTCCCAAAATAAATGTAGACGATTTTTATCTCTCAGAATTATAATACTAAATGCCGAAAGAAGATCAATTTTGTGCCAAAATCAAAAGAAATGCGGCATTTTTTTCTAGTTTTTGTTTTCTTTTGTTAAAAAATGAAAAAAATCGTAACTTTTTTTAAAAATTATCACATGTCAACCATTTGTTTTAAAGGTTTTGACGAGATCTTACGAAAGATACCATACTTGTCAACATCCTAATTAATATTCCGTAGTATTGTTAGCCCTGCCTTCTTTTTTTACACCACTATCTTTTTAGAATAATTTTCTTCTTATTTGATCGTAATTTAATTTGGAGAATATTACTCTGCAAATTTTCCGGTGTGAGAAAAAGGGCGGGACTAATAATACTACGGAGTATTAATTGGGAAGTTGGGAGGTATGAGATAACCATATCGAAAATTTACACCTCCAGGGTACTACTTCCCCCCCTCCCAGAGGAGAAGCGATGCTCCCACATCCACAAACTTTTTTTCCTAGTTTACTACTATTATTATCAATGATTCATAGTAATTTTACAATCGCACGTTAAAAATAACTCTCATTATATACATTTATACGAAATTCCATCCTATACTGCCATGCTAAAAATTTAGAAAAAATGAGATCACAGCGGCTCCCAAATCTAATCGGCACCAATTTATGTTAGGGTCCAACGAAATACCACGTTTCGTTAAGTTTCGTTCATTGGTTCGTGAGATACAGCTTCCACACAATTTGTGGCACACACACACAGGCAGACAGAGAATTTCTAAAAACAGTCAAATCGTGTTCAAGATATCCCAAAACGTGTAAATCCATTGAAAACTGGAATTCAGAAATGTTCACGAAGCCAGTACTTTCTCTTTCTATATATATAGAAGAAAGTAAAAAAGAGATTGGGTGAGTACAAGGTTAGTTCAAGCTATTACAATGACACAGTTTAAAATTCAAAGTCAAAAAAAAAAAAAAAAAAAACTAGTATGCTGTGGCCACCACAAGGCTTTCTGCTATATTTTCCAATACAAATTCACTCAGTAACAATATTAAAAAATAAATAAATAAATACGATTTTTTTTCTTCGTTAAAAGTAAAAATAAATAAATAAATAATCGATAACTTTGTTTTAAATTATTGCAGATTTATAGTTCAACCATTCGTTTTAAAGGTACTGACGAGATCTTTCGAAAGATACCCATCTGGAAAATTTACCCCCTGGGCGGTACTTCCACCCCATGGGTACATATCAAAATTTTTTTCCTAGTAAACTACTACTATTAACAATAATTCATATTAATTTTACAATCACAAGTTAAAAATAACTCATTATGCACATTTATACGAAATTTTCTCCTATACTGCCATGTTAAAAATTTACAAAAAATACGATCACAGCGCCGCCTGTTGAGCGATTGATCCCCAAATCTAATCAGCACCAGTTTATGCAAGGATGCAACTAAATACCAAGTTTGGTTAAATTTCATTCATTGGTTCGTGAGATACAGTGGACACAGAATTCGTGATACACACACACACAGACAGACATTTTCTAAAAATTATTAATTCGTGTTCAGGACATTCCAAAACGTGTAAATCCATCAAAAAACGGAGTTCGAAAATTTTCACTAATCCAATACTTTCTCTATATATACATATTGAAGAAAGTAAAAAGATGAAATAATAAATAACATGCTATTACAGGGCAGCCAAATATATTGTTAACAGTGGATTGGAGAAATAAAATGACAAATTCTGAATTTCCATTCATTGGTTTCATTTCATATTCATTGAAAAGATTCTTTTTCAAGTGATGCAAAAGGAAACAAGAAAGCAATGATGATTTTTAGCTGAAGCGATTTTTGAAATGATGAAAATAATAAATACTCTTAGCACAAATATCAGAGAATGCCCTAATTTGATATGAACAAAAAATTAAATATTTCAATGAAATCAAAGTTTTTGTTATAACGCAAAATTAAAGTTGCAGATCGAAAATAAATAAATAAATTTAATGTAACGGTTGTCTAACCACTTCCAAAATTAATCATGTATTATGCATATGAAATATCACTTCTCAAAAAAAATTTTTTTTGAACTTTTTTTGTGACTATTGAATAAAGAAGTAGCGAAATCTGGCAACACCGTATGTGGGCAGGGCTGCCACAGATGACTTTTTTTTTTTGTATTCTTTCGGTACTACTATTTCCAAAAAACAAAATTTATAATATATTTTCTGAGGTAAATCTGCACTTTGCCTATGTAAACTTTATTGTATATTTTATGTTATGGATATAGTGCTACGAAATTAATAATAATAATAATAATAGTCACCTGTTGCAGCCCTATGTGTGTAACATCGAGGCATATATTAAAAATTTTAATCAATAGCTTTCATTTTTAAAAAAAGACAGAATTTCGTTTTTTTTTTATTGAAATTTTGTATAAGGCATACTTGCCAACATCCTAATTAATATTCCGTATATTGTTAGCCCCGCCTTCTTTTTTACACCAGTATTTTTTTTTTTTTTTTAAGAATATTTTTCTTCTTATTTAATCGTAATTGCATTTGAAGAGAATATTATTACTGTACAAATTTTCTGGTGTGAGAGAAAGGGCGGGACTAACAATACTACGGAATATTAATTAGGAGGTTGTCATGTATGATAGTTTTTAAACAGATAATTGGCTGATTTTTATTTATTTTTTTAATAAGTAGTCTTAGCAAGTTTAGTTGTATTTGATGTTATTTATCATATGAAATTATTTAATTTTTACTTTATTATTATTTTGTTTATCTGTTTTTGCTAAAAAAGAAAACTAAATATTAGTAAATACACTTTATAAATTTTGCATATTTTGAAAATTGTATCGTAATTCAAAGTACAAAGAAAAGAAAAAAAAAATTGTATGTCAATTATCAATTATTTTAATGAAATGTGGTATATATATTTTTTTTTTTACTTTTCTCGATTTCTTTATCCTCTCAACAAGTCTTTTGGACATCAATGTTAAGTTTAAAATTGAAAAATATGCTTCATAAAAATTTGGTAAAGAAAAAAAAAGAAGAAAAAGAAAAAAAGAAAATGTTAGAATATAGAGTAATTAGGAAGAAGTGATATTAGTGCAGCAACGTTATAGTAAAATTTCTTTAATTTGGCATTAGATATCATTTAATGGGAAACTAAATGCACTTTTTAAAAAATGACGTGAAAATTTGGATTAGATGTCCTCTGCATATTAGAATGACCGCTCATGCTGCTACCAACTTTAATTTTTCCAACAGTAACACCTTATTTTTTATTTTATATTCGATTTTTTAGAAACCAGCAATAGGGAAAAGTGCACACTTTGAATATTTTTCTTTAGTATTCATAGAGCTATAACAGAGAAAGTGTTACGGGTAATTCGAAAATCTAGAAAAACAGTATTAAGATTTAAAAAAATTAAGATTGCTCCTTTTTATAAGTTTTTATTTTGTATTGAGAAATTACATTAATATTTTCTAAGGTCTATCTTTAAAATGCAATTTTCGGTCAAAACTCCGATTTTCTATTTTTGGGTTAGTATTAAAGTCTGATATTTTAGCTTTCTAAATCAGTTTGAACTTTGTTTCTATCTTGCTTAGAACTTGCGTTACAGGCATTTTAATATTAGTCACTCGCCAGTTTTTGAAACCGGAAGTGACCGGAAATGACTCGTAAATGTTTGTTTACATAAATGTTTTACTCAATATAAGCATCAAAATTTGTTACTGAATATAAAATGAATTTTAAAAAAGAAAATAAAAGGCTTTGAAATAAATCTGGAACTTATTAAAAATAGTTTTTGTTTAATAGGTAAAATCTTGTTTTTAAATTTGTTTTCTGCTTTTCCTCAAAATGAGATTTTTAGCATTTTGCTTTATCCCAAAACATCAAAACTGCAAAAGTTATAATTGAACTGTTATGAAACTTTGACAAAATACTCTAGAGGAGTTGTGTTAGGGATTGAACTACGACAATGAATCTAGCTATTTTTTTTTTTTTTTTTTTTTTTTTTTTTGATTGAAGTTATGAACTGCCATATATATTAATGTTTTTTTTTAGCATTTAAAAATGCTATCTTCTCTAAAATGTTAAATAACACGGTTATGGTTTTGTGAGTAGTTCACTCCCTTAAGGACCTTTCAATAATCTAAATAAAATTTACAGAATAAAAATATCTTTATTTAAATTTGACTTATAATGTATTGTAAAAGTGCTGTTTTTTCGCAAATTTTATGCATATTTTGAGCCTAAATATCAAAATATTTTGAAATGTGCATATTTTTTTTTTTCAGGTTATTCACTGTTTTTCACAATATTCTATCATATAATGCACATAAATAGGCATTTTTTCAGTTATTACGAAAAATCACCTCCAACGGTAGGCAGGCACCTTAAAGTTTAAAACATATGTAACTTTTGAAAAAATACATTTATTTCTATGACACTAGTTAGTTCTTATATAAAAACTGTATAGGTTTACACTAGTACGTTTATTACATATATCTCTACTTATGAATTTGCAAATTTTTTAACATCTCCAAAAACTGTTCAAAATTAACACTCAATGTGATAATTGTAACTTCTCATTTTTAATTTAAAAAAAAAAAAACTGTAAATTTTTGTTGACAAATTTTGATATAAAATCTCTATTTTTGTCAAATATGTACTTTATAAGAAAATGTTCCTTTTTTATAAAAATAATTGAACTGAATTTCACCCACTTGGTTTCAGATAAGATAAAATCTTACAAAGTCAAATCTTTAGACAAATTTAAGTTCCTTTTAGAATTTAATCATTTCAAAGTGCTTTTTCACAGTTAAATTTCCATCCTTTTTACAAATAATGGGATTTGGGACTTAAATATACAGCAATTTAATTAACTGTAACTTTTTCTTTTTTTAATTCTGACAATTTGAAACAAGACAGTAAATAATATGGGAGAAAAAAAAATAGAAACATTTCGATTATATTTAAATAAAATTTAGTAAAAAAATATTCGGTATAAATTTTCACCAATGTTACCAGAATTTCTAGTTTCCCATTTGATTATTCTTAAGGCTCTGTTGTATAGAGAATCATGAAATAATCCTTCACTTAAAATCACTTAAAATTCACTTAGTCACGAGTAAATCACGTGACTTGTTATATATATATATATATATACATTGATAATCAGTCAGTGAAATTTAAGGATTATTAAATATTAACAACATTCAAACAATTAATTTGATCGAAAACAAAGACCCCTCAAATAAAATAAAATTGGAATAAATTGGAAATGGATGAATACATATTTGCATTCTAACGTTTTCAAGGGCCTGGTAGAACACAAATATGCAAAAAGAAAGTTTTTCTGTTTCAAAGATTGCAATAACTATGAATATCTTTGATCCGGGCCCAAAACATTCTTTTGAGCCAAAACAAGAAAAAACTAATTTCAATATGAACTCACCACAAAAAGAGGTAAACGTATAAAAATTATGAAACCAATATCACCAATAAATGTAGTAAAATTTCATATAAGAATCACTTATACAATAGTAAATAAATAAGCAACTAAAGGTTGCATGAAAAAGAGTGTTACATGTAAAATTCAGTAACCAGATAGCCGGTAAAAGTACAGTTAATCACGGCACAGAAATATCAAGAAATCATGGAGTAGATAAAGTGAAGTCATAATCCAAATCAAAGGAAATCCTTAAACAAGGATTTAGAGAATTAGAGATTATGAATTGAATAGTGCTGGCAACTGGAATTATAATTTGAAACGAATAAATCAAAATTAGGAAGGTCTATTTAATTATTATGAAAGACCATGTGGATAATCGAACTAATAATGTAACATAATTTAAAATCAAATAATTTAATTTCTAGACAAAAAAAAAAAAAAAAGGAATAAAAGTCTATTTAAAAAAATAATAATAATAATAATTAAATGTTTCGGATAACGATTTATCATTCCTAAAGTTTAAAAAAATCGAAATTCTTTATTTTTATAATTATTAGATTGTTTTATTCATAAATTAAAATTAAGTAGAATATTAACAAAAACGGATTTTTGTAAACAAGTTTTAAAATTAGTAAAAAAATTTACTTTAAAGGGAAAATTTTTACGTTTTTCATACAAATAAAATTCCAATTGGCTATTATGGTTAAGAATAATTTTTAAATCCAAGAAATTAATCACATCAGATTCGAAATCAGTGTTACTGCGAGATAGATTATCAGGATAATCAACAGGTAAATCTTGATTTGTATTATCCAAATACAATATAATTATAACATCAATATATCCTAGTTATCTAAAATTCATACATTCAATGACTCTTTCATAATAATATAAATATAGATCAGCTAACATACTAGATGCAATTCCACCTTGTGGCAACCCTAAACGTTGTTTATATGAAGAATTATTGAATAAAATATAGTTATGATATAGGATAAATTTAGCCAGAGTTTTAAAAGCTGAAGGAGATATATTATGATTTAGATTTAGATACTGCAGATTTTCAATAAAGAATTTATTTATAACTAGCCGCCTTCGGCGACCAGCTGGTTCGCGATCCTTGAAAAATCCGACTTTACAAAACTCCCGATCGGTGGCCCCTGCGGTGCCATTTTCCCGTTTCAGGTCTTTAAACAGCTTATTTACGTATAGTGAAATTAGCTTTATTGAAAAATTTAATCGCAGTAAATCCCCGCTCGGTAGTGCCTGCGGCGCTCTCTTCCCGTTTTAATATCTGAAACAGCCTGTTCGCTCACCATTTTATGACCTTTCAAATTTCTGACTTTAGAAAAGTCCCGCTCGGTGGCGACTGCGGCGCCTTATCCCCGTTTTGGAACTTACAACACCTTCCTCGCTCATTAGATTTTGAAATAGTGAAATTTTAAAATGTTACAGCGCCATCTAGCGGTAGAAATGCCAGTAATCTGCTGTTCAAATCCAAATCAACAAAGCTTTCAAATGATGTATTACTTATGAAATTATTTTATTCTGAGAGAACACCTTAAAACACGGAAATCAGTGGAAATCTCGATTTCCACTTTCGATAATATAAAAGTACTTTAAAATATATTTCGAATGATGCATGAAATATAATTTAATGATAATTATAGAATTTGAAATATTGAAATTTTAAAATATTACAGCGCCATTTGGCGGTAGAAATTTCTGTAATCTACTGTTCAAGTCTAAGTCAACAAAGCTTTGAAATGAAGTATTACTTTAGAAATTATTTTAATTAGTAGCTGAGATACAAAAGAAAACCTAATCAGGAGACTATAAAACGTGTAAATTAGGTGAAATATCGAATCCCACTTTCGATAATATAAAAGTGCTTTAAAATGTCTTTCGTATGATGTATTAAAAATAATTTAATCTTAATTTGAATTTGAAATATTGAAATTTTAAAATATTACAGCGCCAATTAAAATGTAATTTTTTTGTTTATTGACCGAAATCGATGAAATTTAAACTGCAATGTTGTCTGGTGATGTGATTTTTGTATTGTAAGTTTTGTGTGCGACAAAGGAAAATTGAAGAAATTTAAAATTTTCAATTTTCAATCGCAGTCAAAAAACGTTTAACCTCAATCAGTAAAAGATATTTTTCTTTCGCTGCACTTTCGAAATATCGTCTGCGAAATTAAAAAAGAGTTTCCATGGTAACCAATATACCAAGTATTGTTGGACCCGCAAACGAAATAAGCGCGATTCAGTATCTTATGAAAAAGTACACGGATGCAGAAAATTAAAAAAAATTAACTGATTCAGTTTTTGAAATAAACTCTAAATCTTTTGAGATTTGATTCGTGTAATCGAGATCTATAAAAAAAAAAAAAAAAAAAAAAAAAAAAAAAATGATTTATCTCTAAAAGATTTTGAGTTATAAAATGTTGAAGTTTCGTAAAATCTAAAAATATGGATCGCCAATCAGTATTTTGTTAAAATTTTCATGTGGTTCGAAAGAGGATTAAATGACCTTTCAAAATATACCTGTTGTTAAGAAATGGGACTATTACTTATTCGTACAGGGCGTTTCAAAAAAGACGATCGAGAAAAAGAGATATTTTGGACCCTTTTTAAAACTTTTTTTTTAAATATAAAAAATGCTTTTAAAAAAGGAATATATATATATATATATATATATATATATATACTATAAGAATCGGTAATAAATGCTCTTTCTCGTGGTTCAGGCGTATTTTCAATATCTGGAACCGTTAAGCTGGGATGGCTTTACAAAAACGGCGAAATTTTCTCTCTCTCTCCTTTTTCTTTTGAGGAACGCGGTTCAGGGAGAAAATTACGGTCGCCTGGCTTTTTGAATCGTTTTTTGATTAGGCATAGGTTCACATTTTAATTAATATCTCCGGATTTAATTAAAATTTTTAAATTCTTTTTTCACCATGCACTCGGGAAGGCTTCTGAGCACCCGTATGTCAAATTTTGTACTTCTAAGATCAGTAGGGGCTGAACGTGCACAGACAGACAGACAAAGAGACAGACAGACAGGCATCTTCTTTTATTATTATAGATAGATTTCAAACATATCTTTAATAACAATATTATTAAATAGGTCGTTGAAATCAAAAGTTTTAATACTAGTAATATTAGTAAGATTTTTTATCTTATTTATAAGTTGAAAACAATTTTTTATACAAAAATTATTCTTATTAATCACAATATAATTACATAATTTTTAAAGTATATTGAGCAACATAATATTTGCATTAGAAGTGTAAGAATTACAGGCAACAGTAACTGTACGAAATTTGATAGGATTTTTATGAAATTTTGGAATTAGAACTAAATAAGGATAAATATAGTTATTATTCATGGAATCTATTATTTTGTAATAATTAAAAATATGCCTATTTTTAATTTCTATATTACCAGAAATCTTAACAAAAATATCACTAGTATCCATAGTTTCAAAATAATTGCATAGTTATTATCCGCCTCTTCAAAATAAGTAATAATGAATTTAGATTGTAAATCAAGTATTGCTGAATTAATTTCTTTGAAAATGTAGTACTTGATATTTGAAAGATGGTACATATTATAGACTAAATCAAGTTTAAATTTATCAAGTAATTTTAATTTCCACTCATTAAAAAATTCCACAGGTTTACTATTTTGTAAATAAAGAGATCCAAGTCCAAATTAAATTGAGTAATGATATTAATAAAGGGCATTGCAGGTTAAGCATATGAAAACTGCACCAGCGTCGAATGAAGACTTCATGCCTTCTATTTATTGTTCTTTATCTGAAACATCTTTTGCACACAATTTTAGACTTCTATCCTCAACGATTAGAAAGTAATGGAGGTGGCAACCTAAAACGTTAAATTTAATTTTTTTAAAAACTATTCAAGATATCTTATCGAGGTTGATACTATTTATAAATGTTTATGAAATACATAATATATATTTTTTTCAGAATTTTCACTCGATTTTAAATGGTAGAAAATGATAAGTATATTTTTAATGGGCGATTTTTTATACTATCCACCAAAGTGACACTTACCAAAAAAATACAGTTTATTTGTTTATTAGTTAGCTATTACATATAAAAATTACAGAAGTGCCAAATTGCTGGAAGGTAGTGAAAATAAAATAATAATTTAAATATAATACCAATGATATATCTTTAAAAACTACTTAATAAATAAACAATGCAAGGAAATATAAAAATGCTCTATTAACATTTGTTATTAAAACGTAACAATTAGCAATAAAAAAAATATTCTATTTGGTTATTATCAGGGATCTTACATCTCGCCCTTTTTTCAACACTTTTAGGGACGAGAAATTTCCGTAATTTTTGCTACTTTTATTTTTATATCATAGCCTCTATCTTGTTTAATCACGTCATAACACTACAAAAATACTGATATAAATATTTCTATATGAAAATAGAGTAGATGGAAAAATTTAATTATTCCGGATTATTTTTTGGCCCCGCTTTTTATCCATACCACTTATTTTTTAAGGATAAACTTGTCTGATTTTATCGAAGTTATATATTTGATAAAATATTTCTATAAATAAAGTGGTGCTAAATAAAAGCAAGGCTAAATGTACTCAGGAATAAATAAAAATATTGGCATCTATGAAAATAGTTGTAGCCAAAATAAAAAAAAAAAAAAAAAAAAAAAGGGCGGGATTTCACCCCATTTAGCAGCAATATTTTACTATTTGTCAAATGGTCGATGCAAATCAAAAATTGTAAAACCAGCTGAAATATTGACTTCAATATTTGATAAAACTAGTGTAACTATCACTACTGAAGAAAATAGTGATGACTAATAAATCTCGATTAAAAATGATTCGTTTTTGTAATTTATCTTTGTTTTTTATAATTGATTCTATAAACATAAATTACTTTATGCGGATACCTGTATTGGATTTCATTTTTTTAAACTACGGTCTGCTTATTTGACACCTTTGTTATTTTTGTATGTAATAGAAATCTAATAAACAAGCAAACTTTAATATTTGGTAGGTGTCACTTCGGTGGATATATACTATAAAATATCGTCCACCGAAATATACTTCTCATTTTTCTCAGATTTAAATCGAGCAAAAATTTTGGAATATACATATATATAGAGAGAAAGATAGATAATATATAATTCACAAACATTCATAAACAGTTTCAACCTCGATAAGATATCTTATTTCGAACCATTTTATTTACAGAAAAATTTTCTCCAATATATAACTTCCATTTCATCCTTAAAAAAATAAATGGTATGGAAAAAAGGCGGGGCCAAAAATACGCCGGAATAAATTAAAAAGTTAGCATCTATAATATTTTAATACAGAAATCGTTATGTCAGTATTTTCATAGTAATATGTCGTGATTAAACAGGATGGAGACTAGTGTATAAAAGTAAAGTACGAAAAATTAGGGAAATTTCTCATCCCTAAAAGCATCTTGAAAAAAAAAGGCGAAATGTAAGATCCTTGAAAAAAATTAAACAGAATATTTTTTTATTGCTAACTGGTACTTTTCAATAACAAATGTAAATAGAGCATTTTTATATTTGCTTGCATTGTTTATTTATTTATATTAAGTGTTTTTTAGAAATAAATATTATATCATTGGTATTATTACAGGGATGCAAGAGTTTCCGTTTCATTGCGGAAAACTTACACCAGCGTATTTTTATCAATAATTTATATCATATCTGTGATTTATTTATTGCGATTGACCATAATAGAAATTATTGATAACGAATGCTGGTGTGAGTCTTTTATTTTGGATTTGAAAACTTTTGCACCTCTGTATTATTATTAAATGATTATTCTTTTTTTCACTATATTCCAGCAATTTGACACTTCTGTAATTTTTATATGTAATAGCTAACTAAGAAACAAATAAACTGTATTTTTTTGGTATGTGTCACTTTGGTGGATAGTGTAAAAAATCGCCCATCAAAAATATACTTATCATTTTCTACCATTTAAAAACGAGTGAAAATTCTGAAAAAAAAAATATAGAGATATACTATGTACTTCATAAACATTTATAAATACTTTCAACCTCGATAAGATATCTTGAATAGTTTTTTAAAAAAATTAATTTAACGTTTTAGGTTGCCACCCCCATTACTCCCTAATCGTTGATGGTAGAAGTCTAAAATTGTGTGCAAAAGTTTTTTCAGATAAAGAACAATAAATAGAAGGCAAGAAATCTTCATTCGACGCTGGTGCAGTTTTCATATGCTTAACCTGCAATACCCTTTAGAGTCTTAGTTTACGTTTGCAGTCTTTGTTTACATTTGTAGTCTTTGTTTACATTTAGAGCCTTTGTCTACATTTGCAATCTTAGTTTATATTTAGCGACTTTTTTACATTCAGAGCCGATTTAAATTTGTATTCTTTGTTTTTATTTGTAGTCTTTGTTTACATTTGAAATCCTTGTTTACATTTGTACACTTTGTTTTGATTCGTAGTCTTTGTTTACATTTGTAGTCTTTGTTTACATGTGTAGTCTTTGTTTACATTTGCAGTTCCATACAGCACAGAATGTTTCAGGTTTCAGTTATGTTGCAAAAAGCTTACAATCTTTCAGAAAAGTAACACGTTTTAGTATTCTCTCTGATATATTTCTAAAATATTTGTCCTTTTTAATTTTCTATCTGTTAAGTGATTTTAGTGTTTCTGTTAATTATCTGATTTTTTGTTACGATCGAGGACATTTCTCCGGTTTTTAAACTTGTCCGACAGCGATCTGAACGTTTTTAAACGTTTCGGAAATGTTTATAATGTTTCCCTATTTTATGAATGTTTCGTTTCTCGAACATTTTTTTCTGTTAGGGGTCTTTGTTTTTATTTGTAGTCTTTGTTTTCATTTAGTATCTTCGTTTACATTTGTAGTCTTTGTTTCCAATTGTAGTTTCTTTATACATTTAGAATCAGTTTCCATTTGTAGTCTTTGTTTATATTTGTAGTCTTTGTTTACTTTTTTAGAGTCTTTCTTTACATTTGTAGTCTTTGTTTATATTTAGAGTCTTTGTTTTCATTTGTAGTCTGTCTTTACACTTGTAGTCTTTGTTTACATTTGTGGTCTTTGTTTACACCTAATATCCTTGTTTACACCTATAATTTTTGTTTACATTTAGATTCTTTGTTTACATTTGTAGTATTTGTTTACATTTAGTCTTTGTTTCTCTTTATAGATTTTGTTTATATTTGTAGTATTTGTTTACATTTTTAGTTTTTCTTTACATTTAGAGCCTTGTTTACACTTTTAGTCTTTGTTTACATTTGTTGTCTTTGTTTAAATTTAGACTCTTTGTTTTTATTTGTAGTGTTTGTTTACATTTAGAATTTTTGTTTACATTTGTAATCTTTGTTTACATTTGTACTCCTTTCTTACATTTGTAGTCTTTGTCTACATTTTGAGTGTTTCTTTACATTTGTACTCGTTGTTTAAATTTAGAGTCTTTTATTACATTGGTAGTCTTTGTTTATATTTTTAGTCTTTGTTTACATTTGTAGCCTTTGTTTACATTTGTAGTCTGTTTGCATTCAGAATCTGTTTACGTTAGTAGATTTTGTTTAAAATTTTGAGTCTTTGTTTACATTTGTAGTCTTTGTTTACATTTGTACTCTTTGTTTTTATTTGTAGTCTCTGTCTACATTAAGAGTCTTTGCTTACATTTGTAGTCTTTTTTTACATTTGTTATCTTTGTTTACATTTGTAGTCTTTAATTACATTTAGAGTCCTTGTTTACAGTTAGATTCTTTGTTTACATCTAGAGTTTTTGTTTACATTTAGAGTCTGTGCACATTTGTACTCTTTGTTTACGTTTGTAGCCTTTGTTTACATTTAAAGTCTTTGTTTACACTTGTACCCTTTGTTTACATTAGTAGTCTTTGTTTACATTTTTAGTATTTGTTTACATTTTGTCTTTGTTTCCATTTAGAGTCTTTGTTTATATTTGTAGTATTTGTTTACATTTGTAGTATTTTTTTACACGTAGAGCCTTGTTTACATTTACAGTCTTCGTTTACATTTGCTGTCTTTGTTGATATTTAGACACTTTGTTTTTGTTTCTAATCTTTGTTCACATTTAGAATTTTGTTTATATTTGTGCTCTTTGTTTACAATTGTACTCTTTCTTTCCATTTATATTCTTTGTTTACATAGTCTTTTTTTTACATTTGTACTTTTTTACTTTTATTTGTAGTCTTTGTTTACATTAAGAGTCTTTGTTAACGTTTGTAGTCTTTATTTACATTTAGAGAGTTTGTTTTCATTTGTTGTCTTTGTTTACACTTGTAGTCTTTGTTTACAATTGTAGTCTTTGTTTACACCTAGAGTCCTTTTTTACACCTAAAATTTTTGTTTACATTAATAGTCTTTGTTTGCATTTGTAGTATTTGTTTACATTTAGACTGTTTCCATTTAGAGTCTTTGTTTATATTTGTAGTCTTCGTTTATATTTTTTGTCTTTGTTTACATTTAGACTCTTTGTTTTTATTTGCAGTCTTTGTTTACATTTTGAGTTTTGATTACATTTTGAGTTTTGATTACATTTGTAGTCTTTGTTTACATTTGTTCTCTTTGCTTTTATTTGTAGTCTTTGTTTACATTAAGAGTCTTTGTTTACGTTTGTAGTCTTTGTTTACATTTAGATTCTTTGTTTACATTTGTACTCCTTGTTTACATTTGTAGTCTTTGTTTAACATTAGAGTATCTGTTTACACTTGTACTCTTTGTTTACATGAGAAGTCTTTGTTTACATGAGTAGTCTTTGTTTACATTTAGTATTTGCTTACATTTGGAGTCTGTTTACATTTGAAGTCTTTCTTTACATTTGGATCCTTTGTTTACAATTAGTGTCTGTTTACATTTGTAATCTTTGTTTACATTTGTAGCCTTTATTTACATTTATAGTCTTTGTTTTCATCTCTAGTTATTGTTTACGCTTGTAGACTTTGTTTACATTTGTATTCTTTGTTTACACCTAGAGTCCTTGTTTACACCTAGCCATTTTACATTTGTAGTAGTTGTTTACATTTAGTCTTTGTTTGAATTTAGAGCCTTGTTTACATATGTAGTCTTTGTATAAATTTGCAGTCTTTGTTTTCATTGAGACGCTTTGTTTTTATTTCTAGTCTTTGTTTACATTTAGAGTTTTTATTTACATTTGTGCTCTTTGCTTACATTTGTACTCGTTTACATTTGTAGTCTTTGTTCACATTAAGATGCTTTCTTTACATATAAAGTCTCTGTTTACATTTGTAATCTTTGTTTGCATTTGTAGTCTGTTTGCATTTAGAATCTGTTTACGTTTTTAGATTTTGTATAGATTTTGAATCTTTGTTTATATTTGTAGTCTTTGTTTACATTTGTACCCTTTTTTTTATTTGTAGTCTCTGTCTACATTAAGAGTCTTTGCTTATGTTTTTAATCTTTGTATACATTTGTAGTCTTTAGTACAGTTAGATTTTTGTTTACATCTGGAATTGTTTACATTTAGAGATTTTCTTTACATTTAGAGTCTTTGTGCACATTTATAGTCTTTGTTTACGTTTGTAGCCTTTGTTTACATTTAGAGTCTTTGTTTACACTTGTACCCTTCGTTTACATTAGTAGTCTTTGTTTACATTTGGTCTTTATTTACATTTAGACACTATATTTACATTTAGAGTCTTTGTTTTTCAATTAGGATCTTTTTTGAAACTTAGAGTTTTGTTTACATTTAGATTCTTTGTTTACATTTGTAGTCTTTGTTTACATTTGGATCATTTGTTTACATTTATTTTCTGTTTACATTTATAAACTTTGTTTACATTTGTAGCCTTTATTTACATTTAGTGTCTTTCTGTTCATTTGTACTCTTTGTTTACATTTGTAGTCTGTTTACATTTACAGTCTGTTTAAGTTTGTAGTTTTTGTTTTCATTTCGTATCTTTCTTTACATTTGTAGTCTTTGTTTACATTTAGAGTGTTTCCATTTGTTGTCTTTGTTTATATTTAGAGTTAGAGTTTATATTTCTTTGTTTATATTTCTACATTTAGAGCCTTTATTTACATTTAGAGTCTTTATTTTCATTTGTAGTTTTTGTTTACATTAATAGTCTTTGTTTACATTTGTAGTATTTGTTTACATTTAGTCTTTGTTTCCATTTAGACTCTTTGTTTATATTTGTAGTATTTGTTTACATTTGTAGTATTTTTTTACATTTAGAGCCTTGTTTACATTTGTAGTCTTCGTTTACATTTGTTGTCTTTGTTGACATTTAGACATTTTGTTTTTATTTCTAGTCTATGTTTACATTTAGAGTTTTGCTTACATTTGTGCTCTTTGTTTACATTTTTACTCTTTCTTTACATTTATATTCTTTGTTTACATATAGAGTCTTTGTTTACATTTATAGTCTTTGTTTACATTTGTGGTTTGTTTACATCTAGCATCTGTTTAAATTTAGAGTCTTTGTTTACATTTGTAGTCTTTGTTTACATTTGTACTCTTTGCGTTTATTTGTAGTATTTGTTTACATTAAGAGTCTTTGTTTACATTTGTAGTCTTTAATTACATTTAGAGTGTTTGTTTAAAGTTAGAGTCTTTCTTTACTTCTAGAGATTTTCTTTACATTAAGAGATTTTGGACTGCATGGATACCCTCGTATCTGGGACAGTCGATGATGGGGCGCGCTTGCGTGTCACCTGTTTTTACATTAAGAGATTTTGTTTACATTTAGAGTCTTTGTGTAACAAAATTTTGTAAACAAAGACTACAAATGTAAAAAAAGAGTACAAATCTTTGTTTAAATGTGTAGTCATTGTTTACATTTAGAGTTCCTGTTTACACTTGCAATCTTCGTTTACATGAGTAGTCTTTGTTTACATTCAGTGTCTGTTTACATTTGTAATCTTTGTTTACATTTGTAGCATTTATTTATATTTAGAGTCTTTGTTTTCATTTGTATTCTTTGTTTTTATTTGTAGTCTTTATTTACATTTAGAGTGTTTGTTTTCATTTGTAGTCTTTGTTTACACCTGTAGTCTTTGTTTACATTTGTAGTATTTGTTTACATTTAGTCTGTTTCCATTTAGAGTCTTTGTTTATATTTGTAGTATTTGTTTACATTTAGAGCCTTGTTTACATTTGTAGTCTTCGTTTACATTTGTTGTCTTTCTTTACATTTAGACTCTTTGTTTTTATTTGCAGTCTTTGTTTACATTTAGAGTTTTGTTTACATGTGTGCTCTTTGTTTACATTTGTACTCTTTCTTTACATTTATATTCATTGTTTACATATATAGTGTCTGTTTACATTTGTGGTCTGTTTACATCTAGCAACTGTTTACATGTAGTGTCTTATTTACATATTTAGTCTTTGCTTTTATTTGTAGTCTTTGTTTACATTAAGAGTCTTTGTTTACATTTGTAGTCTTTGTTTATATTTGTAATGTTTGTTTACATTTGTAGTCTTTAATTACATTTAGCCTTTGTTTACAGTTAGAGTCTTTATTTACTTCTAGAGTTTTTGTTACACTTAGAGATTTTGTTAACATATGGAACCTTTGTGTCCATTTGTACTCTTTGTTTATATTTGTAGTCTTTGTTTACAGTTAGAGTACCTGTTTACACTTGTACTCTTTGTTTCCATGAGTAGTCTTTGTTTACATTTAGTCTTTCTTTACATTTGGAGTCTTTGTTTACATTTAAAGTCTTTGTTTACATTTAGTGTCTGTTTACATTTGTAATGTTTGTTTTTATTTGTAGTCTTTATTTACATTTAGAGTGTTTGTTTTCATTTGTAGTCTTTATTTACACTTGTAGTCTTTGTTTACATCTAGAGTCCTTTTTTACACCTAAAGTTTTTGTTTACATTAATAGTCTTTGTTTACATTTGTAGTATTTGTTTACATTTAGTATTTCCATTTAGAGTCTGTGTTTATATTTGTAGTATTTGTTTACATTTAGAGCCTTGTTTACATTTGTAGTCTTGGTTTACATTTGTTTTCTTTGTTTACATTTAGACTCTTTGTTTTTATTTGCAGTCTTTGTTTACATTTAGAGTTTTGTTTACATTTAGAGTCTTTGTGCACATTTTTACAATTTGTTTACGTTTGTAGCCTTTGTTTACATTTAGAGTCTTTGTTTACACTTAGAGTCTTTGTTCACATTTAGAGTGTTGTTTACATTTAGAGTCTTTGTTTACATTTGTAGTCATTGTTTACATTTGGATCATTTGTTTATATATAGTTTATGTTTACATTTGTAATCTTTGTTTACATTTGTAGCATTTATTTACATTTTGAGTGTTTGTTTTCATTTGTAGTCTTTGTTTACACCTGTAGTCTTTGTTTATATTTATAGTATTTGTTTACATTTAGTCTGTTTCCATTTAGAGTCTTTGTTTATATTTGTAGAATTTGTTTACATTTAGAGCCTTGTTTACATTTGTAGTTTTCGTTCACATTTGTTGTCTTTCTTTACATTTAGACTCTTTGTTTTTATTTGCAGTCTTTGTTTACATTTAGAGTTTTGTTTACATTTGTGCTCTTTGTTTTTATTTGTACACTTTCTTTACATTTATATTCATTGTTTACATATAGAGTCTTTGTTTACATTTGTGGTCTCTTAACATCTAGCAACTGTTTACATTTAGTGTTTTTGTTTACATTTGTAGTCTTTGTTTACATTTGTACTCTTTGCTTTTATTTGTAGTCTTTGTTTACATTCCGAGTCTTTGTTTACGTTTCTAGTCTTTGTTTATATTTGTAATCTTTGTTTACATTTGTAGTCTTTAAGTCTTTGTTTACAGTTAAAGTCTTTATTTACTTCTAGAGTTATTGTTTACATTTAGAGATTTTGTTTATATATAGAGTGTTTGTGTTCATTTGTACTCTTTGTTTACATTTGTAGTCTTTGTTTACAGTTAGAGTACATGTTTACACTTGTACTCTCTGTTTACATTTAGTCTTTGTTTACATTTGGAGTCTTTGTTTACATTTAGTGTCTGTTAACATTTGTAATCTTTGTTTTTATTTGTAGTCTTTAGTTACATTTAGAGTGTTTGTTTTCAATTGTAGTCTTTATTTACACTTGTAGTCTTTGTTTACATCTAGAGTCCTTTTTTACACCTAAAATTTTTCTTTACATTAATAGTCTTTTTTTATATTTGTATTATTTGTTTACATTTAGTCTTTTTCCATTTAGAGTCTTTGTTTATATTTGTAGTATTTGTTTACATTTAGAGCCTTGTTTACATTTGTAGTCATCGTTTACATCTGTTGTCTTTGTTTACATTTAGACTCTTTGTTTTTATTTGCAGTCTTTGTTTACATTTAGAGTACTGTTTACATTTGTGCTCTTTGTTTACATTTGCTTACATATAGAGTCTTTGTGTTTATTTATACTCACTATTTTTATTTGTACTCGTTGTTTACATTTGTAGTATTTGTTTACATTTAGAGTCTTTGTTTACATTGGTAGTCTTTGTTTACGTTTTTAGTCTTTGTTTACATTTTTAGTCTCTCTTTACATTTGTAATCGTCGTTTACATTTGTAGTCTGTTTGCATTTAGAATCTGTTTATATTTGTAGATTTTGTTTACATTTTGAGACTTTTTTTGCATTTGTAGTCTTTGTTTATATTTGTACTCTTTTTTTTATTTGTAGTCTCTTGTCTACATTAAAAGTCTTTGTGCCCATTTGTACTCCTTGTTTACATTTGTATTTTTTGTTTACATTTGTAGTCTTTGTTTACACCTAGAGTCCTTTTTAAACCTAAAATTTTTGGTTACATTAATAGTTTTGTTTACATTTGTAGTATTTGTTTACATTTAGACTGTTTCCATTTAGAGTCTATTTTTATATTTGTAATATTTGTTTACATTTAGTCTTTTTCCATTTAGAGTCTTTGTTTATATTTGTAGTATTTGTTTACATTTAGAGCCTTGTTTACTTTTGTAGTCATCGTTTACATTTGTTGTCTTTGTTTACATTTAGACTCTTTGTTTTTATTTGCAGTCTTTGTTTACATTTAGAGATTTGTTTATATTTGTACTCTTTGTTTACATTTGTACTCTTTCTTTACATTTATATTCTATGCTTATATATAGAGTGTTTGTTTAGATTTGTTGTCTTTGTTTACTTTTGTGATCAGTTTATATCTAGCATCAGTTTATGTTTAGAGTCTTTGTTTACATTTGTAGTCTTTGTTCACATTTGTAGTCTTTGTTCACATTTGTACTCTTTGTTTACATTAAGAGTCCTTGTTTACGTTTGTAGTCTTTGTTTACATTTAGAGTCTTTGTTTACATATAGTATATAGTTTGTTTACATATAGAGTCTCTCTTTACATTTGTAATCTTTGTTTACATTTGTAATCTGTTTGCATTTAAAATCTGTTCACGTTTGTAGATTTTGTTTTCATTTTGAGTCTTTTTTTACACTTGTAGTCTTTGTTTACATTTGTACTCTTTTTTTTATTTGTAGTCTCTTGTCTACATTAAGAGTCTTTGCTTACGTTTGTAATCTTTGTTTACATTTGTAGTCTTTGTTTACAGTTAGATTCTTTGTTTACTTCTAGAGTTTTTGTTTACATTTAGAGATTTTGTTTACATTTAGATTCTTTGTGCACATTTGTACCCTTTGTTTACATTTGTAATCTTTGTTTACATTTGTAGTCTGTTTACATTTAGAGTCTGTTTACGTTTGTAGTTTTTGTTTTCATTTCGTATCTTTGTTTACTTTTAGAGTCTTTGTTTACATTTGTAGTATTTGTTTACATTTAGTCTTTCTTTCTATTTAGAGTCTTTGTTTTATATTTGTAGTATTTGTTTACATTTGTAGTATTTTTTTACATTTAGAGCCTTATTTACATTTGTAGACATCGTTTACATTTGTTGTCTTTGTTCACATTTAGACACTTTGTTTTTATTTCTAGTCTTTGTTTACATTTAGAGTTTTACTTTTATTTGTGCTCTTTGTTTACATTTGTAATCTTAGTGTACATTTATATTCTTTGTTTACATATAGAGTTTTTGTTTACATTTGTAGTGTTTGTTTACATTTGTGGTCTGTTTACAGTTAAAATCTGTTTAGATTTAGTCTTTTTTTTCATTTGTACACTTTCTTTTTATTTGTAGTCTTTATTTACATTTATTTGTAGCCTTTGTTTACATTTGTAGTCTTTGTTTACAATTAGAGTACTTATTTACACTTGTACTCTTTGTTTACATGAGTAGTCTTTCTTTACATTTAATCTTTGTTTACATTTGGAGTCTTTCTTTACATTTGGATCTTTTACTTACATTTAGAGTCATTGTTTTCATTTCTCCCCTTTGTTTTTATTTGTAGTCTTTGTTCACATTTAGAGTTTTTGTTTACATTTGTAGCCTTTATTTACATTTAGAGTCTTTGTTTTCATTTTTAGTCTTTGTTAGTCTTTGTTAGTCATTTTTATTTGAAGTCTCTGTCTACATTAAGAGTCTTTGTTTACGTTTGTAGCCTTTGTTTACATTTAGAAACTTTCGTTACACTTGTACCTTTTGTTTACATTAGTAGTCTTTGTTTATTTAGTCTTTGTTTTCATTTAGAGTCTTTGTTTACATTTAGAGTCTTTGTTTGCATTTGCAGTCTTTGTTTACATTTGGATCATTTGTTTACATTTAGTTTCTGTTTACATTTGTAATCTTTGTTTACATTTGTAGTCTTTGTTTGCATTTAGAGTCTGTTCATTTGTACTCTTTGTTTTTATTAGTACTCTTTGTTTACATTTGTAGTTTGTTTACATTTAGAGTATGTTTACGTTTGTAGTTTTGTTTTCATTTAGTATCTTTTTTTACATTTGTAGTCTTTGTTTATATTTCTAGTTTTTGTTTACTTTTAGAGTCTTTCTTTACATTTGTAGTCTTTGTTTACACCTAGAGTCCTTTTTTACACCTAAAATTTTTGTTTACATTAATAGTCTTTGTTTACATTTGTAGTATTTGTTTACATTTAGTCTGTTTCCATTTAGAGTCTTTGTTTATATTTGTAGTATTTGCTTATATTTCGAGCCTTGTTTACATTTGTAGTCTTCGTTTACATTTGTTGTCTTTGTTTACATTTAGACTCTTTGTTTTTATTTGCAGTCATTGTTTACATTTAGAGTTTTGTTTGCATTTGTGCTCTTTGTTTACATTTGTACCCTTTCTTTACATTTATAATCTTTGCTTACATTAAGAGTCTTTTTTTATATTTGTAGTCTTTGTTTACATTTGTGGTCTGTTAGCATCTAGCATCTGTTCACATTTAGAGTCTATGTTTACATTTGTTGTCTTTGTTTCCATTTGTAGTCTTTGTTTACATTTAGATTGTTTTCAATTGTCCCCTTTGTTTTTATTTGTAGTCTTTATTTACATTTAGAGTTTTTGTTTACATTTGTAGCCTTTATTTACATTTAGAGTCTTTGTTTTCATTTGTAGTCTTTGTTTTTATTTGTAGTCTGTGTTTACATTTAGATTTCTTGTTTAAATTTGTGCTCTTTGCTTACATTTGTACCCGTTGTTTACATTGATAGTCTTTGTTTAAATTTTTAGTCTTTGTTTACATTTGTAGTCTTTGTTTACATTAGGATGCTTTGTTTACATATAGAGTCCCTGTTTACATTTGTTATCTTTGTTTACATTTGTAGTCTGCATTTAGAATCTCTTTACGTTTGTAGATTTTTGTTTACATTTTGAGTCTTTGTTTACATTTGTAGTCTTTGTTTATATTTGTACTCTTTTTTTATTTGTAGTCTCTGTCTACAGTAAGAGTCTTTGTTTACGTTTCTAGCCTTCGTTTTTATTTAGAAATTTTGTTTACACTTGTACCCTTTGTTTACATTAGTTGTCTTTGTTTACATTTAGATCCTTTGTTTCCATTTGTAGTCTTTGTTTCCATTTAGATTGTTTTCATTTGTCCCCTTTGTTTTTATTTGTAGTCTTTGTTTACATTTAGAGTTTTTGTTTACATTTGTAGCCTTTATTTACATTTAGAGTCTTTGTTTTTATTTGTAGTCTCTGTTTACATTTAGAGTTTTTGTTTAAATTTGTGCTCTTTGCTTACATTTGTGCCCGTTGTTTACATTGATAGTCTTTGTTTAAATTTTTAGTCTTTGTTTACATTTGTAGTCTTTGTTTACATTAGGATGCTTTGTTTACATATAGAGTCCCTGTTTACATTTGTTATCTTTGTTTACATTTGTAGTCTGCATTTAGAATCTGTTTACGTTTGTAGATTTTTGTTTACAATTTGAGTCTTTGTTTACATTTGTAGTCTTTGTTTATATTTGTACTCTTCTTTTATTTGTAGTCTGTGTCTACAGTAAGAGTCTTTGTTTACGTTTGTAGCGTTTATTTTTATTTAGAAATTTTGTTTACACTTGTACCCTTTGTTTACATTAGTAGTCTTTGTTTACATTTAGATTCTTTGCTTGCATTTGTAGTCTTTGTTTACATTTGGATCATTTGTTTACATTTAGTTTCCGTTTACATTTCTATTCTTTCTTTACATTTGTAGCCTTTGTTTACATTTAGAGTCTGTGTTCATTTGTACTCTTTGTTTTTATTAGTATTCTTTTTTTACATTTGTAGTCTGTTTACATTTAGAGTAGTTTGTAGTTTTTGTTTTCATTT
This sequence comes from Salticus scenicus, assembly GCA_963930645.1. Taxonomy (NCBI): domain Eukaryota; kingdom Metazoa; phylum Arthropoda; class Arachnida; order Araneae; family Salticidae; genus Salticus; species Salticus scenicus. The sequence continues at coordinate 260,149,693 of OZ005659.1, forward strand.
AGTATCTTTGTTTATATTTGTAGTCTTTGTTTATATTTCTAGTCTTTCTTTACTTTTAGAGTCTTTCTTTTACATTTGTAGTCTTTGTTTACACCTAGAGTCCTTTTTTACACATAAAATTTTTTTTACACTAATAGTCTTTCTTTACATTTGTAGAAATTGTTTACATTTAGTCTGTTTCCATTTAGAGTCTTTGTTTATATTTGTGGTATTTGCTTACATTTAGAGCCTTGTTTACATTTGTAGTCTTCGTTTACATTTATTGTCTTTGTTTACATTTAGACTTTTGTTTTTATTTGCAGTCTTTGTTTACATTTAGAGTATTGTTTACATTTGTGCTCTTTGTTTACATTTCTAGTACTTTTTTACATTTAAATTCTTTGCTTAGATATAGAGACTTTGTTTATATTTGTAGTCTTTGTTTACATTTGTGGTCTGTTTGCATCTAGCATCTGTTTACATTTAGTGTCTATGTTTACATTTGTAATCTTTGTTTACACTTGTACTCTTTGCTTTTATTTGTAGTCTTCGTTTACTTTAAGTGTCATTGTTTACATTTGTAGTCTTTGTTTACATTAGTTGTCTTTGTTTACATTTAGTCTACATTTAGAGTCTTTGTTTACATTTAGAGTCTTTGTTTACATTTGTAGTCTTTGTTTACATTTGGATTATTTGTTTACATTTAGCTTCTGATATATTTGTAACCTTTGTTTACATTTGTAGCGTTTGTTTAAATGTAGAGTCTTTGTGTTCATATATACTCTTTGTTTTTATTTGTACTCTTTGTTTACATTTGTAGTCTGTTTACATTTAGAGTCTGCTTACGTTTGTAGTGTTGTTTTCATTTCGTACCTTTTTTTATATTTGTAGTTTTTGTTTACTTTTGTAGTCTTTGTTTACTTTTAGATTGTTTCCATTTGTAGTCTTTGTGCATATTTTTAGTCTTTGTTTATTTTTAGAGTCTTTGTTTACATTTTTAGTCTTTGTTTACATTTAGAGCCATTATTTACATTTAGAGTCTTTGTTTTCATTTCTAGTCTTTGTATACAAAGTAGTCTTTGTTTACATTTGTAGTCTTTGCTTACACCTAGAGTCCTTGTTTACACCTAAAGTTTTTGTTTACATTAATAGTCTTTGTTTACATTTGTAGTACTTATTGACATTTAGTCTTTGTTTCCATTTAGAGTCTTTGTTTATATTTGTAGTATTTGTTTACATTTGTAGTATTTTTTTTAATTTAGAGCCTTGTTTACATTTGTAGTCTTCGTTTACATTTGTTGTCTTTGTTGATATTTAGACAATTTGTTTTTATTTCTAGTCTTTGTTTACATTTAGAGTTTTGTTTACATTTTTGTCTTTGTTTTCATTTGTACTCTTTGTTTACAATTATATTCTTTGTTTACATGTAGAGTCTTTGTTTACATTTGTAGTCTTTGTTTACATTTGTGGTCTGTTTACATTTAGCATCTGTTTACATTTAGTGTCTTTGTTTACATTTGTAGTCTGTTTACATTTGTACACTTTGCTTTTATTTGTAGTCTTTGTTTACATTAAGAGTCTTTGTTTACGTTTGTTGTCTTTGTTTACATTTAGAGTTCTTGTTTACGTTTGTAATCTTTGTTTACATTTGTAGTCTTTAATAACATTTGTAGCTTTTCTTTACATTTAGAGTCTGTGTTCATTTGTACTCTTTGTTTTTATTAGTACTCTTTGTTTACATTTATAGTCTTTGTTTACATTTAGAGTACCTGTTTACACTTGTAATCTTTGTTTCCATGAGTACTCTTGTTTACATTTTGTCTTTGTTTACATTTGGAGCCTTTGTTTACATTTGAAGTCTTTGTTTAAATTTGGATCCTTTGTTTATATTTTGTGTCTGTTTACATTTGTAATGTTGGTTTACATTTGTAGCATTTATTTACATTTAGAGTCTTTGTTTTCATTTGTACTCTTTTTTTTTATTTATAGTCTTAATTTATATTTAGAGTGTTTGTTTTCATTTGTAGTCTTTGTTTACAATTGTAGTCTTTGTTTACATTTGTGGTCTGTTTACATCTAGCATCTGTTTACATTTGTTGTCTTTGTTTACATTAAGATGCTTTGTTTACATATAGAGTCTCTCTTTACATTTGTAATCTTTGTTTACATTTGTAGTCTCTTTGCATTTAGAATCTGTTTACGTTTGTAGATTTTGTTTACATTTTGATTCTTTGTTTACATTTGTAGTCTTTGTTTACATTTGTAGTCTTTGTTTACATTTGTAGTCTTTGTTTACATTTGTAGTCTTTTTTTTATTTGTAGTCTCTTGTCTACATTAAGAGTCTTTGCTTACGTTTATAATCTTTGTTTACATTTGTAGTCTTTGTTTACAGTTAGATTCTTTGTTTACTTCTAGAGTTTTTGTTTACATTTAGAGATTTTGTTTACATTTAGAGGCTTTTCGCCCATTTGTACTCTTTGTTTACGTTTGTAGTCTTTGTTTACATTTAGAGTACCTGTTTACACTTGTACTCTTTGTTTACATGAGTAGTCTTTGTTTACATTTAGCCTTTTTTTTACATTTGGAGTCTTTGTTTACATTTGAAGTCTTTGTTTACATTTGGATCCTTTGTTTACATTTAGTGTCTCTTTACATTTGTAATCTTTGTTTACAATTGTAGCATTTATTTACATTTAGAATCTTTGTTTTCATTTGTACACTTTGTTTCTATTTGTAGTCTTTATTTACATTTAGATTGTTTGTTTATATTTGTTGTCTTTGTTTACACCTAGAGTCCTTTTTTAAACCTAAAATTTTTGTTTACATTATGAGTCTTTGTTTACATTTGTAGTATTTTTTTACATTTAGAGCCTTGTTTACATTTGTAGTCTTTGTCTACATTTGTAGTCTTTGTTTACGTTTAGACTCTTTGTTTTTATTTGCAGACTTTGTTTACATTTAGAGTTTTTTTTTACATTTGTGCTCTTTGATAACATTTGTACCCTTTCTTTACGTTTATATTCTTTGCTTACATATAGAGTCTTTGTTTACATTTGTAGACTTTGTTTGCATTTATGGTCTGTTTACATCTAGCATCTGTTTACATTTGTAGTGTTTCTTTACATTAAGATGCTTTGTTTACATATAGAGTCTCTCTTTTCATTTGTAATCTTTGTTTACATTTGTAGTCTGTTTGCATTTAGGATCTGTTTATGTTTGTAGTCTTTGTCTACATTTGTAGTCTTTGATTACGTTTAGAGTTCCTGTTTACACTTGTACTTTGTTTACATGAGTAGTCTTTTTTTACATTTAGCATTTGTTTACATTTGGAGTCTTTGTTTACATTTGAAGTCTTTGTTTACATTTGGATCCTTTGCTTACATTTAGTGTCTGTTTACATTTGTAATCTTTCTTTACAATTGTAGCATTTATTTACATTTAGATTCTTTGTTTTGATTTGTACTTTTTGTTTCGATTTGTACTCTTTGTTTCTATTTGTACTCTTTGTTTCTATTTACATTTAGAGTTATTTTTTACATTTGTAGTCTTTGTAGTCTTTGTTTACATTTCTGGTTAGTTTACATCTAGCATCTGTTTATATTTAGAGTCTGTTTACATTTGTAGTTTTGTTTACATTTGTACTCTTTTCTTTTTTTTTGTAGTCTTTGTTTACATTAAGAGTCTTTGCTTACGTTTGTAGTCTTTGTTTACATTTAGACTCTTTGTTTAAATTTGTAATCTTTGTTTACATATGTAGTCTGTTATTACATTTAGAGTATCAGTTTACACTTGTACTCTTTGTTTACATTTGTAGCCTTTATTTACATTTAGAGTCTGTTTTCAATTGTAGTCTTTGTTTACACTTGTAGACTTTGTTTACATTTGTAGTCTTTGTTTACACACAGAGTCCTTGTTTACACCTAGAATTTTTACATTTGTAGTACTTGTTTACATTTAGTCTTTGTTTGCATTTAGAGCCTTGTTTACATTTGTAGTCTTTGTATACATTTGCAGTCTTTGTTTTCATTGAGACTCTTTGTTGTTATTCGTAGTCTTTTTTACATTTAGAGTCTTTGTTTACATTTTTAGTCTTTGTTTTTAATTTTAGTCTTTGTTTACATTTGTAGTCTTTTTTTACAGTTAGATTCTTTGTTTACATCTAGAGTTTTTGTTTACATTTAGAGATTTTGTTTACATTTAGAGTCTTTGTGCACATTTGTACTCTTTGTTTACGTTTGTAGCCTTTGTTTACATTTAGAGTCTTTGTTTACACTTGTACCCTTTGTTTACAATTGTAATCTTTGTTTACATTTGTAGTCTGTTTACATTTAGAGTCTGTTTACGTTTGTAGTTTTTGTTTTCATTTCCTATCTTTGTTTACTTTTAGAGTCTTTGTTTACATTTGTAGTATTTGTTTACATTTAGTCTGTTTTTATTTAGAGTCTTTGTTTTATATTTGTAGTATTTGTTTACATTTGTAGTATTTTTTTACATTTAGAGCCTTATTTACATTTGTAGTCTTCGTTTACATTTGTTGTCTTTGTTCACATTTAGACACTTTGTTTTTATATCTAGTCTTTGTTTACATTTAGAGTTTTACTTTTATTTGTGCTCTTTGTTTACATTTGTAATCTTGGTGTACATTTATATTCTTTGTTTATATATAGAGTTTTTTTTTACATTTGTAGTGTTTGTTTACATTTGTGGTCTGTTTACAGTTAAAATCTGTTTAGATTTAGTCTTTTTTTTCATTTGTACACTTTGTTTTTATTTGTAGTCTTTATTTACATTTATTTGTAGTCTTTGTTTACATTTGTAGTCTTTGTTTACATTTAGAGTACCTATTTATACTTGCACTCTTTGTTTACATGAGTAGTCTTTCTTTACATTTAATCTTTGTTTACATTTGGAGTCTTTGTTTACATTTGAAGTCTTTCTTTATATTACGATCTTTTACTTACATTTAGAGTCATTGTTTTCATTTGTCCCCTTTGTTTTTATTTGTAGTCTTTGTTCACATTTTGAGTTTTTGTTTACATTTGTAGCCTTTATTTACATTTAGAGTCTTTGTTTTCATTTTTAGTCTTTGTTTACATTTAGAGTACCTATTTACACTTGTACTCTTTGTTTACATGAGTAGTCTTTCTTTACATTTAGTCTTTGTTTACAGTTGGAGCCTTTGTTTACATTTAGAGTTTTTGTTTATATTTGTAGCCTTTATATACATTTAGAGTCTTTGTTTTCATTTGTAGTCTTTGTTTACATTTGTAGTCTTTGTTTACACCTAGATTCCTTGTTTACACCTAGAATTTTTACAGTTGTAGTATTTGTTTACACTTAGTCTTTGTTTACATTTAGAGCCTTGCTTACATTTGTAGTCTTTCTTTACATTGAGACTCTATGATTTTATTTGCAGTCTGTGTTTACATTTAGAGTTTTTGTTTACATTTGTGCTCTTTGCTTACATTTGTACACGTTGTTTACATTGGTAGTCTTTGCTTAAATTTTTAGTCTCTGTTTACATTTGTAATCTTTGTTTACATTTGTAGTCTGCATTAAGAATCTGTTTACGTTTGTAGATTTTGTTTACATTTTGAGTCTTTGTTTACATTTGTAGTCTTTGCTTACATTTGTACTCTTTTTTTATTTGAAGTCTCTGTCTACATTAAGAGTCTTTGTTTACGTTTGTAGCCTTTGTTTACATTTAGAAACTTTCGTTACACTTGTACTTTTTGTTTACATTAGTAGTCTTTGTTTATTTAGTCTTTGTTTTCATTTAGAGTCCTTGTTTACATTTAGAATCTTTGTTTGCATTTGCAGTCTTTGTTTACATTTGGATCATTTGTTTACATTTAGTTTCTGTTTACATTTGTAATCTTTGTTTACATTTGTAGTCTTTGTTTGCATTTAGAGTCTGTTCATTTGTACTCTTTGTTTTTATTAGTACTCTTTGTTTACATTTGTAGTTTGTTTACATTTAGAGTATTTTTACGTTTGTAGTTTTGTTTTCATTTAGTATCTTTTTTTACATTTGTAGTCTTTGTTTATATTTCTAGTTTTTGTTTACTTTTAGAGTCTTTCTTCACATTTGTAGTCTTTGTTTACACCTAGAGTCCTTTTTTACACCTAAAATTTTTGTTTACATTAATAGTCTTTGTTTACATTTGTAGTATTTGTTTACATTTAGTCTGTTTCCATTTAGAGTCTTTGTTTATATTTGTAGTATTAGCTTACATTTAGAGAATTGTTTACATTTGTAGTCTTCGTTTACATTTGTTGTCTTTGTTTACATTTAGACTTTTGTTTTTATTTGCAGTCTTTGTTTACACTTAGAGTATTGTTTACATTTGTGCTCTTTGTTTACATTTCTAGTACTTTTTTACATTTATATTCTTTGCTTAGATATAGAGCCTTTGTTTATATTTGTAGTCTTTGTTTACATTTGTGGTCTGTTTGCATCTAACATCTGTTTACATTTAGTGTCTATGTTTACATTTGTAATCTTTGTTTACATTTGGATCATTTGTTTACATTTAGCTTCTGATATATTTGTAACCTTTGTTTACATTTGTAGCGTTTGTTTAAATGTAGAGTCTTTGTGTTCATATATACTCTTTGTTTTTATTTGTACTCTTTGTTTACATTTGTAGTCTGTTTACATTTAGAGTCTGCTTACGTTTGTAGTTTTGTTTTCATTTCGTACCTTTTTTTATATTTGTAGTTTTTGTTTACTTTTGTAGTCTTTGTTTACTTTTAGATTGTTTCCATTTGTAGTCTTTGTGCATAATTTTAGTCTTTGTTTATTTATAGAGTGTTTACATTTTTAGTCTTTGTTTACATTTAGAGCCATTATTTACATTTAGAGTCTTTGTTTTCATTTCTAGTCTTTGTATACAAAGTAGTCTTTGTTTGCATTTGTAGTCTTTGCTTACACCTAGAGTCCTTGTTTACACCTAAAGTTTTTGTTTACATTAATAGTCTTTGTTTACATTTGTAGTACTTATTTACATTTAGTCTTTGTTTCCATTTAGAGTCTTTCTTTATATTTGTAGTATTTGTTTACATTTGTAGTATTTTTTTTTAATTTAGAGCCTTGTATCAATTTGTAGTCTTCGTTTACATTTCTTGTCTTTGTTGATATTTAGACAATTTGTTTTTATTTCTAGTCTTTGTTTTCATTTAGAGTTTTGTTTACATTTTTGTCTTTGTTTTCATTTGTACTCTTTGTTTACAATTATATTCTTTGTTTACATGTAGAGTCTTTGTTTACATTTGTAGTCTTTGTTTACATTTGTGGTCTGTTTACATTTAGCATCTGTCTACATTTAGTGTCTTTGTTTACATTTGTAGTCTTTGTTTACATTTGTACACTTTGCTTTTATTTGTAGTCTTTGTTTACATTAAGAGTCTTTGTTTACGTTTGTTGTCTTTGTTTACATTTAGAGTTCTTGTTTACGTTTGTAATCTTTGTTTACATTTGTAGTCTTTAATAACATTTGTAGCTTTTCTTTACATTTAGAGTCTGTGTTCATTTGTACTCTTTGTTTTTATTAGTACTCTTTGTTTACATTTATAGTCTTTGTTTACATTTAGAGTACCTGTTTACACTTGTAATCTTTGTTTACATGAGTACTCTTTGTTTACATTTTGTCTTTGTTTACATTTGGAGCCTTTGTTTACATTTGAAGTCTTTGTTTAAATTTGGATCCTTTGTTTATATTTTGTGTCTGTTTACATTTGTAATGTTGGTTTACATTTGTAGCATTTATTTACATTTAGAGTCTTTGTTTTCATTTGTACTCTTTTTTTTTATTTATAGTCTTATTAGTGTTTGTTTTCATTTGTAGTCTTTGTTTACAATTGTAGTCTTTGTTTACATTTGTGGTCTGTTTACATCTAGCATCTGTTTACATTTGTTGTCTTTGTTTACATTAAGATGCTTTGTTTACATGTAGAGACTCTCTTTACATTTGTAATCTTTGTTTACATTTGTAGTCTCTTTGCATTTAGAATCTGTTTACATTTGTAGATTTTGTTTACATTTTGAGACTTTGTTTACATTTGTAGTCTTTGTTTACATTTGTAGTCTCTTGTCTACATTAAGAGTCTTTGCTTACGTTTGTAATCTTTGTTTACATTTGCAGTCTTTGTTTACATTTAGAGTATTGTTTACATTTGTGCTCTTTGTTTACATTTGTAGTACTCCTTTACATTTATATTCTTTGCTTAGATATAGAGCCTTTGTCTATATTTGTAGTCTTTGTTTACATTTGTGGTCTGTTTACATCTAGCATCTCTTTACATTTAGAGTCTATGTTTACATTTGTAATCTTTGTTTACATTTGTACTCTTTTCTTTTATTTGTAGTCTTCGTTTACTTTAAGTGTCTTTGTTTACATTAGTTGTCTTTGTTTTCATTTAGTCTACATTTAGAGTCTTTGTTTACATTTAGAGTCTTTGTTTACATTTGTAGTCTTTGTTTACATATGGATCATTTGTTTACATTTAGCTTCTGATATATTTGTAACCTTAGTTTACATTTGTAGCGTTTGTTTAAATGTAGAGACTTTGTGATCATATATACTCTTTGTTTTTATTTGTACTCTTTGTTTACATTTGTAGTCTGTTTACATTTTGAGTCTGCTTACGTTTGTAGTTTTGTTTCATTTCGTACATTTTTTTATATTTGTAGTTTTTGTTTACTTTTGTAGTCTTGTTTACTTTTAGATTGTTTCCATTTGTAGTCTTTGTGCATATTTGTAGTCTTTGTTTATTTTTAGAGTCTTTGTTTACATTTTTAGTCTTTGTTTACATTTAGAGCCTTTATTTACATTTAGAGTGTTTGTTTTCATTTCTAGTCTTTGTTTACAAAGTAGTCTTTGTTTACATTTGTAGTCTTTTTTTTACACCTAGAGTCCTTGTTTACACCTAAAGTTTTTGTTTACATTAATAGTCTTTGTTTACATTTGTAGTACTTGTTTACATTTAGTCTTTGTTTCCATTTAGAGTCATTGTTTATATTTGTAGTATTTGTTTACATTTGTAGTATTTTTTTTAATTTAGAGCCTTGTTTACATTTGTAGTCTTCGTTTACATTTGTTGTCTTTGTTGATATTTAGACACTTTGTTTTTATTTCTAGTCTTTGATTACATTTAGAGTTTTGTTTACATTTTTGTCTTTGTTTTCATTTGTACTCTTTGTTTACAATTATATACTTTGTTTACATGTAGAGTCTTTGTTTACATTTGTAGTCTTTGTTTACATTTGTGGTCTGTTTACATTTAGCATCTGTTTACATTTAGTGTCTTTGTTTACATTTGTAGTCTTTGTTTACATTTGTACATTTTTGCTTTTATTTGTAGTCTTTGTTTACATTAAGAGTCTTTGTTTACGTTTGTTGTCTTTGTTTACATTTAGAGTCCTTGTTTACGTTTGTAATCTTTGTTTACATTTGTAGTCTTTAATAACATTTGTAGCCTTTCTTTACATTTAGAGTCTGTTTTCATTTGTACTCTTTGTTTTTATTAGTACTCTTTGTTTACATTTATAGTCTTTGTTTATATTTGTACTCTTTTTTTATTTGTAGTCCCTGTCTACAGTAAGAGTCTTTGTTTACGTTTGTAGCATTTGTTTTTATTTAGAAATTTTGTTTACACTTGTACCCTTTGTTTACATTAGCAGTCTTTGTTTACATTTAGATCCTTAGTTTTCATTTGTAGTCTTTGTTTTTATTTGTAGTCTGTGTTTACATTTAGAGTTTTTGTTTAAATTTATGCTCTTTGCTTACATTTGTACCCGTTGTTTACATTGGTAGTCTTTGTTTAAATTTTTAGTCTTTGTTTACATTAGGATGCTTTGTTTACATATAGAGTCTCTGTTTACATTTGTTATCTTTGTTTACATTTGTAGTCTGCATTTAGAATCTATTTATGTTTGTAGATTTTTGTTTACATTTTGAGTCTTTGTTTACACCTGTAGTCTTTGTTTATATTTATAGTATTTGTTTACTTTTAGTCTGTTTCCATTTAGAGTCTTTGTTTATATTTGTAGAATTTGTTTACATTTAAATCCTTGTTTACATTTGTAGTTTTCGTTCACATTTGTTGTCTTTCTTTACATTTAGACTCTTTGTTTTTATTTGCAGTCTTTGTTTACATTTAGAGTTTTGTTTACATTTGTGCTCTTTGTTTTTATTTGTACTCTTTCTTTACATTTATATTCATTGTTTACATATAGAGTCTTTGTTTACATTTGTGGTCTTTGTTTACATTTGTACTCTTTGCTTTTATTTGTAGTCTTTGTTTACATTCCGAGTCTTTGTTTACGTTTCTAGTCTTTGTTTATATTTGTAATCTTTGTTTACATTTGTAGTCTTTAAGTCTTTGTTTACAGTTAAAGTCTTTATTTACTTCTAGAGTTATTGTTCACATTTAGAGATTTTGTTTACATATAGAGTGTTTGTGTTCATTTGTACTCTTTGTTTACATTTGTAGTCTTTGTTTACAGTTAGAGTACATGTTTACACTTGTACTCTCTGTTTACATTTAGTCTTTGTTTACATTTGGAGTCTTTGTTTACATTTAGTGTCTGTTAACATTTGTAATCTTTGTTTTTATTTGTAGTCTTTAGTTACATTTAGAGTGTTTGTTTTCAATTGTAGTCTTTATTTACACTTGTAGTCTTTGTTTACATCTAGAGTCCTTTTTTACACCTAAAATTTTTCTTTACATTAATAGTCTTTTTTTATATTTGTATTATTTGTTTACATTTAGTCTTTTTCCATTTAGAGTCTTTGTTTATATTTGTAGTATTTGTTTACATTTAGAGCCTTGTTTACATTTGTAGTCATCGTTTACATCTGTTGTCTTTGTTTACATTTAGACTCTTTGTTTTTATTTGCAGTCTTTGTTTACATTTAGAGTACTGTTTACATTTGTGCTCTTTGTTTACATTTGCTTACATATAGAGTCTTTGTGTTTATTTATACTCACTGTTTTTATTTGTACTCGTTGTTTACATTTGTAGTATTTGTTTACATTTAGAGTCTTTGTTTACATTGGTAGTCTTTGTTTACGTTTTTAGTCTTTGTTTACATTTTTAGTCTCTCTTTACATTTGTAATCGTCGTTTACATTTGTAGTCTGTTTGCATTTAGAATCTGTTTATGTTTGTAGATTTTGTTTACATTTTGAGACTTTTTTTGCATTTGTAGTCTTTGTTTACATTTGTACTCTTTTTTTTATTTGTAGTCTCTTGTCTATATTAAAAGTCTTTGTGCCCATTTGCACTCCTTGTTTACATTTGTATTTTTTGTTTACATTTGTAGTCTTTGTTTACACCTAGAGTCCTTTTTAAACCTAAAATTTTTGGTTACATTAATAGTTTTGTTTACATTTGTAGTATTTGTTTACATTTAGACTGTTTCCATTTAGAGTCTTTTTTTATATTTGTAATATTTGTTTACATTTAGTCTTTTTCCATTTAGAGTCTTTGTTTATATTTGTAGTATTTGTTTACATTTAGAGCCTTGTTTACTTTTGTAGTCATCGTTTACATTTGTTGTCTTTGTTTACATTTAGACTCTTTGTTTTTATTTGCAGTCTTTGTTTACATTTAGAGATTTGTTTACATTTGTACTCTTTGTTTACATTTGTACTCTTTGTTTACATTTGTACTCTTTCTTTACATTTATATTCTATGCTTATATATAGAGTGCTTGTTTAGATTTGTAGTCTTTGTTTACTTTTGTGATCAGTTTATATCTAGCATCTGTTTATATTTAGAGGCTTTGTTTACATTTGTAGTCTTTGTTCACATTTGTAGTCTTTGTTCACATTTGTACTCTTTGTTTACATTAAGAGTCCTTGTTTATGTTTGTAGTCTTTGTTTACATTTAGAGTCTTTGTTTACATATAGTATATAGTTTGTTTACATATAGAGTCTCTCTTTACATTTGTAATCTTTGTTTACATTTGTAATCTGTTTGCATTTAAAATCTGTTTACGTTTGTAGATTTTGTTTTCATTTTGAGTCTTTTTTTACACTTGTAGTCTTTGTTTACATTTGTACTCTTTTTTTTATTTGTAGTCTCTTGTCTACATTAAGAGTCTTTGCTTACGTTTGTAATCTTTGTTTACATTTGTAGTCTTTGTTTACAGTTAGATTCTTTGTTTACTTCTAGAGTTTTTGTTTACATTTAGAGATTTTGTTTACATTTAGAGTCTTTGTGCACATTTGTACCCTTTGTTTACATTTGTAATCTTTGTTTACATTTGTAGTCTGTTTACATTTAGAGTCTGTTTACGTTTGTAGTTTTTGTTTTCATTTCGTATCTTTGTTTACTTTTAGAGTCTTTGTTTACATTTGTAGTATTTGTTTACATTTAGTCTTTCTTTCTATTTAGAGTCTTTGTTTTATATTTGTAGTATTTGTTTACATTTGTAGTATTTTTTTACATTTAGAGCCTTATTTACATTTGTAGACATCGTTTACATTTGTTGTCTTTGTTCACATTTAGACACTTTGTTTTTATTTCTAGTCTTTGTTTACATTTAGAGTTTTACTTTTATTTGTGCTCTTTGTTTACATTTGTAATCTTAGTGTACATTTATATTCTTTGTTTACATATAGAGTTTTTGTTTACATTTGTAGTGTTTGTTTACATTTGTGGTCTGTTTACAGTTAAAATCTGTTTAGATTTAGTCTTTTTTTTCATTTGTACACTTTCTTTTTATTTGTAGTCTTTATTTACATTTATTTGTAGCCTTTGTTTACATTTGTAGTCTTTGTTTACATTTAGAGTACCTATTTACACTTGTACTCTTTGTTTACATGAGTAGTCTTTCTTTACATTTAATCTTTGTTTACATTTGGAGTCTTTGTTTACATTTGAAGTCTTTCTTTACATTTGGATCTTTTACTTACATTTAGAGTCATTGTTTTCATTTCTCCCCTTTGTTTTTATTTGTAGTCTTTGTTCACATTTAGAGTTTTTGTTTACATTTGTAGCCTTTATTTACATTTAGAGTCTTTGTTTTCATTTTTAGTCTTTGTTAGTCATTTTTATTTGAAGTCTCTCTCTACATTAAGAGTTATTGTTTACGTTTGTAGCCTTTGTTTACATTTAGAAACTTTCGTTACACTTGTACCTTTTGTTTACATTAGTAGTCTTTGTTTATTTAGTCTTTGTTTTCATTTAGAGTCTTTGTTTACATTTAGAGTCTTTGTTTGCATTTGCAGTCTTTGTTTACATTTGGATCATTTGTTTACATTTAGTTTATGTTTACATTTGTAATCTTTGTTTACATTTGTAGTCTTTGTTTGCATTTAGAGTCTGTTAATTTGTACTCTTTGTTTTTATTAGTACTCTTTGTTTACATTTGTAGTTTGTTTACATTTAGAGTATGTTTACGTTTGTAGTTTTGTTTTCATTTAGTATCTTTTTTTACATTTGTAGTCTTTGTTTATATTTCTAGTTTTTGTTTACTTTTAGAGTCTTTCTTTACATTTGTAGTCTTTGTTTACACCTAGAGTCCTTTTTTACACCTAAAATTTTTGTTTACATTAATAGTCTTTGTTTACATTTGTAGTATTTGTTTACATTTAGTCTGTTTCCATTTAGAGTCATTGTTTATATTTGTAGTATTTGCTTATATTTCGAGCCTTGTTTACATTTGTAGTCTTCGTTTACATTTGTTGTCTTTGTTTACATTTAGACTCTTTGTTTTTATTTGCAGTCATTGTTTACATTTAGAGTTTTGTTTACATTTGTGCTCTTTGTTTACATTTGTACCCTTTCTTTACATTTATAATCTTTGCTTACATTAAGAGTCTTTTTTTATATTTGTAGTCTTTGTTTACATTTGTGGTCTGTTAGCATCTAGCATCTGTTTACATTTAGAGTCTATGTTTACATTTGTAGTCTTTGTTTCCATTTGTAGTCTTTGTTTACATTTAGATTGTTTTCAATTGTCCCCTTTGTTTTTATTTGTAGTCTTTATTTACATTTAGAGTTTTTGTTTACATTTGTAGGCTTTATTTACATTTAGAGTCTTTGTTTTCATTTGTAGTCTTTGTTTTTATTTGTAGTCTGTGTTTACATTTAGATTTCTTGTTTAAATTTGTGCTCTTTGCTTACATTTGTACCCGTTGTTTACATTTGTAGTCTTTGTTTACATTAGGATGCTTTATTTACATATAGAGTCCCTGTTTACATTTGTTATCTTTGTTTACATTTGTAGTCTGCATTTAGAATCTGTTTACGTTTGTAGATTTTTGTTTACATTTTGAGTCTTTGTTTACATTTGTAGTCTTTGTTTATATTTGTACTCTTTTTTTATTTGTAGTCTCTGTCTACAGTAAGAGTCTTTGTTTACGTTTCTAGCCTTTGTTTTTATTTAGAAATTTTGTTTACACTTGTACCCTTTGTTTACATTAGTTGTCTTTGTTTACATTTAGATCCTTTGTTTCCATTTGTAGTCTTTGTTTCCATTTAGATTGTTTTCATTTGTCCCCTTTGTTTTTATTTGTAGTCTTTGTTTACATTTAGAGTTTTTGTTTACATTTGTAGCCTTTATTTACATTTAGAGTCTTTGTTTTTATTTGTAGTCTGTGTTTACATTTAGAGTTTTTGTTTAAATTTGTGCTCTTTGCTTACATTTGTACCCGTTGTTTACATTGATAGTCTTTGTTTAAATTTTTAGTCTTTGTTTACATTTGTAGTCTTTGTTTACATTAGGATGCTTTGTTTACATATAGAGTCCCTGTTTACATTTGTTATCTTTGTTTACATTTGTAGTCTGCATTTAGAATCTGTTTACGTTTGTAGATTTTTGTTTACATTTTGAGTCTTTGTTTACATTTGTAGTCTTTGTTTATATTTGTACTCTTTTTTTATTTGTAGTCTCTGTCTACAGTAAGAGTCTTTGTTTACGTTTGTAGCCTTTGTTTTTATTTAGAAATTTTGTTTACACTTGTACCCTTTGTTTACATTAGCAGTCTTTGTTTACATTTAGATCCTTTGTTTGCATTTGTAGTCTTTGTTTACATTTGGATCATTTGTTTATATTGAATTTAGAAGTTAAACAAACTAATTAAGCATATATCAGCAACTAATCCATATTTATTAGAAACATCGTACACTCGCAGCGACAGGTAAACAGAATAACAGCTCGACTGAGCTTGCTTCTCGAAGTAGAAGTTGAAGTAGTAAAAAAAGTGTTGCCAATACGAAAATAAAAATAAAATGTTACATACCCATTACATAGTTGTTGTTTTTCTTCTTTTAACATTATTTTTACATTATACAAAGATATAACTGCAATACTTCCCCTTGTTAAAAGAGAAAAATAAATAAACACTTTCAAGTTAGAGTTCTAAATTGGCACTTTCAAATTAAGAGTTCTAGATGTATAAACAAGAATTTAAAGTCTATACAAGTCCCATCTTCTCACAAAGTATCAACAGTCTTGGTTTGTGCAAGGGTTTTGTCATCAGGTCTGCTATCTGCATTTCCGTGGAAATCTGCTGCACATTAATTTCTTCTTCTAATACTTTTTCACGGATGAAGAAATTTTTCAAGCTTATGTGTTTAGTTCTGCGATGATATTCAGGGTGATGAGCCAGTCTAACAGCAGCACTGTTGTCAACAGAGACTGTTGAAACTTCTTTTAAAGGAGAAACTCCACTGATCAGTCTTTTCAGCCAAATCAGTTCTTTAGCAGCTTCATTTGCTGCAACTATCTCTGCTTCTGTTGTTGACGTTGCTACCATGGCCTGACGCTGACTCAACCAAGATATCGCTCCACTAGCATACAGACACACTACTCCACTAGTTGATCTGCCTGTCTGAGGACATCCACCAAAGTCAGCATCACTGAAGCATTCTAAAACTCCTGGTTTGTAGCTTGATTTGTAGATGATGTATTTTCCTTGGAGCCAGCAATATCCCTGAAAACACGCTTCACTCTGATCCAGTCTTCTTTAGAGGGATTTTCTAATTTGCGTGACAAAACACTAACAGAGTATGCAAGGTCAGGCCTTGTCCCCATCATCAAATACATTAACGCTCCCACAGCTTCACGATAAGGGAAATCTTTTTCATGCGCCTCTTCTTTATGAATTTCTTTGTCCTTCAAAATGGGTGTATAAACTGGCCTGCAATCACTCATGCCAAACCGCTGAAGAATTTTTGTGGCATATGCTTCTTGTCCTATTTTGATGGTTCCATCCTCAAAACGCTTTATTTCCAATCCTAGAAAATATGATGCTTGCTTGCTGGTAATTTTGAACTTTGACTTCACCTGGTTTATGAAATTCCTGGAATCTTCTTCATCAGTGGCAGCAATCAGACCATCATCCACATAGAGTGCTACGAGTAACTTCTTGCAGTTCTCTTCTCGAATAAACAGACATGGATCTGCTTCACTGATAGTAAAGCCAAGGTCTGATAAGAATTTTCCAAAACATTTATACCAACATCGAGGAGCTTGTTTTAGCCCATACAAACTTTTCTTGAGTTTGCATACTTTACTGGTGCCAACATTATAGCCTTCAGGCTGATACATATAAATGGTTTCATCTAGATCACCATATAAGAATGCGGTAGATACGTCAAATTGCATAAGATGCATACTTTCATTGGCTGCAATGCTTATGAGTGAACGCACAGTTCCAAGCTTTGTGACTGGACTAAAGGTCTGATCATAATCGATACCTTGTCTTTGCTTGAAGCCTTTAATTACAAGTTTTGCTTTGTACTTGTCTACAGTTCCATCTGGATTTTTCTTGACTCTAAAGATCCATCTGCAAGGAAGAGCTTTTACATTGTTTGGAAGAGTTTCCAGTGTCCATGTTTTATTTTCCTTCAAGGAACTTATTTCTGATTCCATGGCCTTTATCCAGAAATTTTTCTCTTTAGAATTAATGGCTTCTTCATATGACTGTGGCTCATTCACTTCATGTATAAATGCTTGGGATGCCATTACATAATCTTCAAAACATTTAGGCTTCTTTAACTCACTGCGCTTTCTTAAGTTCATTGAAGGGTATTCTTTCTCATCTTCATTTTCAGAACTAGTCTCATCAGAAACTTCTAGATCTTGCTTCCCCTCATTTTCAACTTCTGGTATCTCAGGTTCAGGCAAAGGAAATTCTGCTGGATCTGAATTTCATCTTTTACATTTTCTTTAACCTGGTCTTTGTGATTTGACTCTTCTTTCTCGTCTTGTAGTGTCAACTCAGTTCTGTCTTCACATTTACTAGCTTTTTTTTCAAAGATCACATCTCTTGATAGAATTACACAGTGATTTTTCTTGTCATAGATTCTGTAGCGCTCATCACCATCATATCCCACAAGGTAGCCTTTCACAGCTTTGCTGTCCATCTTTCTTCTTCTTTGAGCAGGTATATGTGCATAGCATGTACATCCTATTATACGTAGGTGTTTTATTCGGGGTTTCTTTTTAAACCATAGGTCATAGGGACTCGTATCTTCTTCAGATGACTTGCCTGTCCTGTTAAGGATATAGATAGCTGAACTAACTAATTCTGCCCAGATTGCTGCAGGGAATTCGGCTTCAGGATTAGAATATCTAAATGTTCTGGCCATTTCAACAATAGTGCGAATTTCACGCTCACTTCTTCCATTTTGTTGTGGAGTGTAGGGTGCTGTCAGTCTTGGGGTGATTCCTTTCGACTTCAGGCTCTCTCGAATATCTTCATTGTCAAATTCACCACCATTGTCACTCAGGAATTCTTTTATGGAATGTCCCAATACTTTAGCATGTGCGAGCATGTGTTTCATCACATTTTTCACTTCTGACTTCTTTTTAATAATATAGCCATAACGAAACTTGGTAAAACTATCTTTGAAGAGAACAAAGTATCTTTTCTTCTGAAAGGAATAGTCAAAAGGTCCACACACATCAGCAATAATTAATTCACCGGGCTCAGATGCTTTCTTCCTGGTGCCAAATGATAACCTGTGTGCTTTGCCATAAATGCATGGTTCACATAATTCTTTATCTAAATTTACACTAATGCCTAATTCTTTTTCAAGCATATTTCTTATGTGACGTTTGTCCTGATGACCCCATCTTTCATGGTACAGCTGTAACAAGGAGCTTTCAGCTTCAGCAGTATGCACTTCTGTCATTTCTTCAAGTTGAATGGGCTCAATATCTGCTTTGAATAATGTTCCATTTACAGTGCGAGATCCATGCAACACTGCTTCACCATTGATCTTCAGCCAGCACTCTGTAGGTGTTGAAACAAATTCACTATTTGGATTTCTGTCTTGAGCAGCAAGTACAGAAAATAAATTTCTACTTATTTTTGGCACATACCAGACTTCTTTCAGGAAAATTTCTTGGCTTCTTCCACGAATGGTTGCTTTAACTTTAATAGTGCCTTTACCTAGTGCTTCTAGCATTTCGTTACCGGCAGCCTTAATGCCACAAAGATTACTGAATTTCGTAAAATCAATGAAGTATGTGGAACAGTTTGTGACGTGCTTTGTTGCTCCATTGTCGATCCAGTATGCTGAACTGCTATCCACTGCACAGGCCTCTTCACATATGGACATCAATGCTATGTTTGCTGATGCTGCATTTGAAGTCTTCTTTGGAGGTCTTCCATCAGCAATCCACTTTCGACAGAACTTGACCCAATGTCCACTCTGGTGACAGTAATTGCATTTTCCTATCTGTTTTTTATTTTTCGCATTTCCTTTTACTTTAAATGCTTTGGCTTCTAATGCATGTTGACTCTGTACATCATTCTTTGAACCTTCTTCTTTATATTCTCTTTCTTGAGAGCATAATTGTGTAGTCAGTTCATCAATGGTCCTCTTTTCCTCATTCAAAAGTAGCCAGCTTGACTTGAAAGAACGATACTCTTGAGGTAGTGTATCGAGAATTTTGCATATCAATAACATCTGAGGCAACTGAGATTCTTGTTTTCTTTGAAGACCTAAGTTCAATTCATTCCAAAGATTTTTAACTTCGATAAATGTGCTGCCATGTTATCATTCACTGTCCACTTACACTGGAAAAATTGTAGACAAATGTTATATAACTGGTTGTCAGATGTTGCTTCAAAAAGCTTGTGAAGTTCCAGCCAAACTTCTCTAGCGGTATCAAACCTCATTATTTTTTGCATTGTTTCTTCAGTCATGGAATTAGTTAACACCATCATAGCACATGTGTTACCCTTTTTATACTTCGCGAGATCAATATCGTATTTCTTCAATGTTGCTTCATCAGCTCCTGTAGGTGGCTGATCTGGTTTTATTATTTTTCCTTCGACGATCTCTAAAGCGTCGGCATAATAGTTCAAAGCAAATTTAATACGATATTTCCACATCGGCCAGTCCGATTCTCCACTGAGTGGTTTCAACTGCAATTTTCCTACCTCCATAATTCACTAAGTGCTGTTCTTCGCTGTTAACGGTAAACAAAAAAAAAGCTGGTGAACACTTGAATATTAAATCCACTTCAATCAATCTACAGCTTTCTTTAAACAAAACTTGATTTTAGGACTTAAACATGAGGAGAAAAAACTTTGCCGTTCTTGCCGACCGCGTGGTTTGGGTTACTGCTGATTCGCAAAGATTCTAAAACTTCTACATTTTAAAAACAAACTTTTCTATCACTGCAGCGCATTACAGCGTGCATAAACCCATAACCTATTGAATTTAGAAGTTAAACAAACTAATTAAGCATATATCAGCAACTAATCCATATTTATTAGAAACATCGTACACTCGCAGCGACAGGTAAACAGAATAACAGCTCGACTGAGCTTGCTTCTCGAAGCAGAAGTTGAAGTAGTAAAAAAAGTGTTGCCAATACGAAAATAAAAATAAAATGTTACATACCCATTACATAGTTGTTGTTTTTCTTCTTTTAACATTATTTTTACATTATACAAAGATATAACTGCAATAGTTTACATTTAGTTTCCGTTTACATTTCTATTCTTTGTTTACATTTGTAGCCTTTGTTTACATTTAGAGTCTGTGTTCACTTGTACTCTTTGTTTTTATTAGTATTCTTTTTTTACATTTGTAGTCTGTTTACATTTAGAGTAGTATGTAGTTTTTGTTTTCATTTCGTATCTTTGTTTACATTTGTAGTGTTTGTTTATATTTCTAGTCTTTCTTTACTTTTAGAGTCTTTCTTTTACATTTGTAGCCTTTGTTTACACCTAGAGTCCTTTTTTACACCTAAAATTTTTTTTACATTAATAGTCTTTCTTTACATTTGTAGAATTTGTTTACATTTACTCTGTTTCCATTTAGAGTCTTTGTTTATATTTGTAGTATTTGCTTACATTTAGAGCCTTGTTTACATTTGTAGTCTTCGTTTACATTTGTTGTCTTTGTTTACATTTAAACTTTTGTTTTTATTTGCAGTCTTTGTTTACATTTAGAGTATTGTTTACATTTGTGCTCTTTGTTTACATTTGTAGTACTTCTTTACATTTATATTCTTTGCTTAGATATAGAGCCTTTGTCTATATTTGTAGTCTTTGTTTACATTTCTGGTCTGTTTGCATCTAGCATCTGTTTACATTTAGAGTCTATGTTTTTATTTGTAATCTTTGTTTACATTTGTACTCTTTGCTTTTATTTGTAGTCTTCGTTTACTTTAAGTGTCTTTGTTTACATTTGTAGTCTTTGTTTACATTAGTTGTCTTTGTTTACATTTTGTCTACATTTAGAGTCTTTGTTTACATTTAGAATCTTTGTTTATATTTGGATCATTTGTTTACATTTAGCTTCTGATATATTTGTAACCTTTGTTTACATTTGTAGCGTTTGTTTAAATGTAATCTTTGTGTTCATATATACTCTTTGTTTTTATTTGTACTCTTTGTTTACATTTGCAGTCTGTTTACATTTAGAGTCTCTTTACGTTTGTAGTTTTGTTTTCATTTCGTACCTTTTTTTATATTTGTAGTTTTTGTTTACTTTTGTAGTCTTGTTTACTTTCAGATTGTTTCCATTTGTAGTCTTTGTGCATATTTTTAGTCTTTGTTTATTTTTAGAGTCTTTGTTTACATTTTTAGTCTTTGTTTACATTTAGAGCCTTTATTTACATTTAGAGTTTTTGTTTTCATTTCTAGTCTTTGTTTACAAAATAGTCTTTGTTTACATTTGTACTCTTTTTTAATTTGAAGTCTCTGTCTACATTAAGAGTCTTTGTTTACGTTTGTAGCCTTTGTTTACATTTAGAAACTTTCGTTACACTTGTACCTTTTGTTTACATTAGTAGTCTTTGTTTATTTAGTCTTTGTTTTCATTTAGAGTCTTTGTTTACATTTAGAGTCTTTGTTTGCATTTACAGTCTTTGTTTACATTTGGATCATTTGTTTACATTTAGTTTCTGTTTACATTTGTAATCTTTGTTTACATTTGTAGTCTTTGTTTGCATTTAGAGTGTGTTCATTTGTACTCTTTGTTTTTATTAGTACTCTTTGTTTACATTTGTAGTTTGTTTACATTTAGAGTATGTTTACCTTTGTAGTTTTGTTTTCATTTAGTATCTTTTTTTACATTTGTAGTCTTTTTTTATATTTCTAGTTTTTGTTTACTTTTAGAGTCTTTCTTTACATTTGTAGTCTTTGTTTACACCTAGAGTCCTTTTTTACACCTAAAATTTTTGTTTACTTTAATAGTCTTTGTTTACATTTGTAGTATTTGTTTACATTTAGTCTGTTTCCATTTAGAGTCTTTGTTTATATTTGTAGTATTTGCTTATATTTCGAGCCTTGTTTACATTTGTAGTCTTCGTTTACATTTGTTGTCTTTGTTTACATTTAGACTCTTTGTTTTTATTTGCAGTCATTGTTTACATTTAGAGTTTTGTTTACATTTGTGCTCTTTGTTTACATTTGTACCTTTTCTTTACATTTATAATCTTTGCTTACATAAAGAGACTTTGTTTACATTTGTGGTCTGTTTGCATCTAGCATCTGTTTACATTTAGAGTCTATGTTTACATTTGTAGTCTTTGTTTCCATTTGTAGTCTTTGTTTACATTTAGGTTGTTTTCATTTGTCCCCTTTGTTTTTATTTGTAGTCTTTGTTTACATTTAGAGTTTTTGTTTACATTTGTAGCCTTTATTTACATTTAGAGTCTTTGTTTTCATTTGTAGTCTTTGTTTTTATTTGTAGTCTGTGTTTACATTTAGAGTTTTTGTTTAAATTTGTGCTCTTTGCTTACATTTGTACCCGTTGTTTACATTGGTAGTCTTTGTTTAAATTTTTAGTCTTTGTTTACATTTGTACTCTTTGTTTACATTAGGATGCTTTGTTTACATATAGAGTCTCTGTTTACATTTGTTATCTTTGTTTACATTTGTAGTCTGCATTTAGAATCTGTTTATGTTTGTAGATTTTTGTTTACATTTTGAGTCTTTGTTTACATTTGTAGTCTTTGTTTATATTTGTACTCTTTTTTTATTTGTAGTCTCTGTCTACAGTAAGAGTCTTTGTTTACGTTTGTAGCCTTTGTTTTTATTTAGAAATTTTGTTTACACTTGTACCCTTTGTTTACATTAGCAGTCTTTGTTTACATTTAGATCCTTTGTTTGCATTTGTAGTCTTTGTTTATATTTGGATCATTTGTTTACATTTAGTTTCCGTTTACATTTCTATTCTTTGTTTACATTTGTAGCCTTTGTTTACATTTAGAATCTGTGTTCACTTGTACTCTTTGTTTTTATTAGTATTCTTTTTTTACATTTGTAGTCCGTTTACATTTCGAGTAGTTTGTAGTTTTTGTTTTCATTTCGTATCTTTGTTTACATTTGTAATCTTTGTTTATATTTCTAGTCTTTCTTTAGTTTTAGAGTCTTTCTTTTACATTTGTAGCCTTTGTTTACACCTAGAGTCCTTTTTTACACCTAAAATTTTTTTTACATTAATAGTCTTTCTTTACATTTGTAGAATTTGTTTACATTTACTCTGTTTCCATTTAGAGTCTTTGTTTATATTTGTAGTATTTGCTTACATTTAGAGCCTTGTTTACATTTGTAGTCTTCGTTTACATTTGTTGTCTTTGTTTACATTTAGACTTTTGTTTTTATTTGCAGTCTTTGTTTACATTTAGAGTATTGTTTACATTTGTGCTCTTTGTTTACATTTGTAGTACTTCTTTACATTTATATTCTTTGCTTAGATATAGAGCCTTTGTCTATATTTGTAGTCTTTGTTTACATTTGTGGTCTGTTTGCATCTAGCATCTGTTTACATTTAGAGTCTATGTTTACATTTGTAATCTTTGTTTACATTTGTACTCTTTGTTTACATTTGTACTCTTCGTTTACTTTAAGTGTCTTTGTTTACATTTGTAGCCTTTGTTTACATTAGTTGTCTTTGTTTTCATTTAGTCTACATTTAGAGTCTTTGTTTACATTTAGAGACTATGTTTACATTTGTAGTCTTTGTTTACATTTAGATTGTTTTCATTTGTCCCCTTTGTTTTTGTTTGTAGTCTTTGTTTACATTTAGAGTTTTTGTTTACATTTGTAGCCTTTATTTACATTTAGAGTCTTTGTTTTCATTTGTAGTCTTTGTTTTTATTTGTAGTCTGTGTTTACATTTAGAGTTTTGTTTAAATTTGTGCTCTTTGCTTACATTTGTACCCGTTGTTTACATTGGTAGTCTGTTTAAATTTTTAGTCTTTGTTTACATTTGTAGTCTTTGTTTACATTAGGATGCTTTGTTTACATATAGAGTCTCTGTTTACATTTGTTATCTTTGTTTACATTTGTAGTCTGCATTTAGAATCTGTTTATGTTTGTAGATTTTTGTTTACATTTTGAGTCTTTGTTTACATTTGTAGTCTATGTTTATATTTGTACTCTTTTTTTATTTGTAGTCTATGTCTACAGTAAGAGTCTTTGTTTACGTTTGTAGCCTTTGTTTTGATTTAGAAATTTTGTTTACACTTCTACCCTTTGTTTACATTAGTAGTCTTTGTTTACATTTAGATCCTTTGTTTGCATTTGTAGTCTTTGTTCACATTTGGATCATTTGTTTACATTTAGTTTCCTTTTACATTTCTATATTTTGTTTACATTTGTAGCCTTTGTTTACATTTAGAGTCTGTGTTCATTTGTACTCTTTGTTTTTATTAGTATTCTTTTTTTACATTTGTAGTCTGTTTACATTTAGAGTAGTTTGTAGTTTTTGTTTTCATTTTGTATCTTTGTTTACATTTTTAGTCATTGTTTCTATTTATAATCTTTCTTTACTTTTAGAGTCTTTCTTTTACATTTGTAGTCTTTGTTTACACCTAGAGTCCTTTTTTACACCTAAAATGTTTTTTACATTAATAGTCTTTCTTTACATATGTAGAATTTGTTTACATTTACTCTGTTTCCATTTAGAGTCTTTGTTTATATTTGTAGTATTTGCTTACATTTACAGCCTTGTTTACATTTGTAGTCTTCGTTTACATTTGTTGCCTTTGTTTACATTTAGACTTTTGTTTTTATTTGCAGTCTTTGTTTACATTTAGAGTATTGTTTACATTTGTGCTCTTTGTTTACATTTGTAGTACTTCTTTACATTTATATTCTTTGCTTAGATATAGAGCCTTTGTCTATATTTGTAGTCTTTGTTTACATTTGTGGTCTGTTTGCATCTAGCATCTGTTTACATTTAGAGTCTATGTTTACATTTGTAACCTTTGTTTACATTTGTACTCTTTTCTTTTATTTGTAGTCTTCGTTTACTTTAAGTGTCTTTGTTTACATTTGTAGTCTTTGTTTACATTAGTTGTCTTTGTTTACATTTAGTCTACATTTAGAGTCTTTGTTTACATTTAGAGTCTTTGTTTACATTTGTAGTCTTTGTTTACATTTGGATCATTTGTTTACATTTAGCTTCTGATATATTTGTATCTTTGTTTACATTTGTAGCGTTTGTTTAAATGTAGAGACTTTGTGTTCATATATACTCTTTGTTTTTATTTCTACTCTTTCTTTATATTTGTAGTCTGTTTACATTTAGAGTCTGCTTACGTTTGTAGTTTTGTTTCATTTGCCTTTTTTTATATTTGTAGTTTTTGTTTTCTTTTGTAGTCTTGTTTACTTTTAGATTGTTTCCATTTGTAGTCTTTGTGCATATTTTTAGTCTTTGTTTATTTTTAGAGTCTTTGTTTACATTTGTAGTCTTTGTTTACATTTAGAGTCTTTATTTACAATTGTAGTCTTTGTTTACATTTGTGGTCTGTGTACATCTAGCATCTGTTTACATTTGTAGTCTTTGTTTACATTAAGATGCTTTGTTTACATATAGAGACTCTCTTTACAATTGTAATCTTTGTTTACATTTGTAGTCTGTTTGCATTTAGAATATGTTTACGTTTGAAGATTTTGTTTACATTTTGAGTCTTTGTTTACATTTGTAGTCTTTGTTTACATTAGTTGTCTTTGTTTACATTTAGTCTACATTTAGAGTCTTTGTTTACATTTAGACTCTTTGTTTACATTTGTAGTCTCTGTTTACATTTGGATCATTTGTTTACATTTAGCTTCTGATACATTTATAACCTTTGTTTACATTTGTAGCGTTTGTTTAAATGTAGTGTCTTTGTGTTCATATATACTCTTTGTTTTTATTTGTACTCTTTGTTTACATTTGTAGTCTGTTTACATTTAGAGTCTGTTTACGTTTGTAGTTTTGTTTTCATTTCGTACCTTTTTTTATATTTGTAGTCTTTGCTTACTTTTAGATTGTTTCCATTTGTAGTCTTTGTGCATATTTTTAGTCTTTGTTTATTTTTAGAGTCTTTGTTTACATTTTTAGTCTTTGTTTACATTTAGAGTCTTTATTTTCATTTAGAGACTTTGTTTTTATTTGTAGTCTTTGTTTAGAAAGTAGTCTTTGTTTACATTTGTAGTCTTTGTTTACACCTAGAGTCCTTGTTTACACCTAAAGTTTTTGTTTACATTAATGGTCTTTGTTTACATTTGTAGTATTTGTTTATATTTAGTATATTCTTTGTTGTGTATTCTTTGTTTACATATAGAATCTTTGTTTACATTTGTAGTCTTTGTTTACATTTGTGGTCTGTTTTCATTTAGCATTTGTTTACATTTAGTGTCTTTGTTTACATTAGTAGTCTCTGTTTACATTTGAACTCTTTGCTTTTATATGTAGTCTTTGTTTACATTAAGAGTCCTTGTTTACGATTGTAATCTTTGTTTACATTTGTAGTCTTTAATAACATTTTTAGTCTTTGTTTACATATAGAGTACCTGTTTACACTTGTAATCTTTGTTTACATGAGTAGTCTTTGTTTACATTTAGTCATTGTTTACATTTGGAGCCTTTGTTTAAATATGAAGTCTTTCTTTAAATTTCGATCCTTTGTTTACATTATGTGTCTGTTTACATTTGTAATGTTGGTTTACATTTGTAGCATTTATTTACATTTAGCGTCTTTGTTTTCATTTGTACTCTTTTTTTTATTTGTAGTCTTAATTTACATTTAGAGTGTTTGTTTTCATTTGTAGTCTTTGTTTACAATTGTAGTCTTTGTTTACATTTGTGATCTTATTACATCTAGCATCTGTTTACATTTGTTGTCTTTGTTTACATTAAGATGCTTTGTTTACATATAGAGTCTCTCTTTACATTTGTAATCTTTGTTTACATTTGTAGTCTGTTTGCATTTAGAATCTGTTTACGTTTGTAGATTTTGTTTACATTTTGAGTCTTTGTTTACATTTGTAGTCTTTGTTTACATTAGTTGTCTTTATTTACATG
Organism: Salticus scenicus; assembly: GCA_963930645.1. Lineage (NCBI taxonomy): Eukaryota > Metazoa > Arthropoda > Arachnida > Araneae > Salticidae > Salticus > Salticus scenicus. Next base: position 260,176,455 of record OZ005659.1, read on the forward strand.
TAGTCTACATTTAGAGTCTTTCTTTACATTTGTAGTCTTTGTTTACATTTGGATCATTTATTTACATTTAACTTCTGATACATTTGTAACCTTTGTTTACATTTGTAGCGTTTGTTTAAATGTGTCTTTGTGTTCATATATACTCTTTGTTTTTATTTGTACTCTTTGTATACATTTGTAGTCTGTTTACATTTAGAGTCTCTTTACGTTTGTAGTTTTGTTTTCATTTCGTACCTTTTTTTATATTTGTAGTCTTTGTTTACTTTTGTAGTCTTTGTTTACTTTTAGATTGTTTCTATTTGTAGTCTTTGTGCATATTTTTAGTCTTTGTTTATTTTTAGAGTCTTTGTTTACATTTTTAGTCTTTGTTTACATTTAGAGCCTTTATTTACATTTAGAGTTTTTGTTTTCATTTCTAGTCTTTGTTTACAAAATAGTCTTTGTTTACATTTGTAGTCTTCGTTTACATTTGTAGTCTTCGTTTACATTTGCTGTCTTTGTTGATATTTAGACACTTTGTCTTTATTTGTAGTCTTTGTTTACATTTAGAGTTTTGTTTACATTTTTGCTCTTTGTTTTCATTTGTACTCTTTGTTTACATTTATATTCATTGTTTACATATAGAGTTTTTGTTTACATTTGTAATCTTTGTTTACATTTGTAGTCTGCTTTCATTTAGAGTCTCTTTACGTTTGTAGTTTTGTTTTCATTTCGTACCTTTTTTTATATTTGTAGTCTTTGTTTACTTTTGTAGTCTTTGTTTACTTTTAGATTGTTTCCATTTGTAGTCTTTGTGCATATTTTTAGTCTTTGTTTATTTTTAGAGGCTTTGTTTACATTTGTAGTCTTTGTTTACATTTAGAGTATTTACATTTAGAGTCTTTGTTTTCATTTGTAGTCTTCGTTTACAAAGTAGCCTTTGTTTATATTTGTAGTCTTTGTTTACACCTAGAGTCCTTGTTTCCACCTAAAGTTTTTGTTTACATTAATAGTCTTTGTTTACATTTGTAGTATTTGTTTACATTTAGTCTTTGTTTCCATTTAGAGTCTTTGTTTATATTTGTAGTATTTGTTTACATTTGTAGTATTTTTTTAAATTTAGAGCCTTGTTTACATTTGTAGTCTTCGTTTACATTTGCTGTCTTTGTGGATATTTAGACACTTTGTTTTTATTTCTAGTCTTTGTTTACATTTAGAGTTTTGTTTACAGTTTTGCTCTTTGTTTTTATTTGTATTCTTTGTTTACATTTATATTCATTGTTTACATATAGAGTCTTTGTTTACATTTGTAGTCTTTGTTTACATTTGTGGTCTGTTTACAATTAGCATCTGTTTACATTTAGTGTCTTTGTTTACATTTGTAGTCTTTGTTTACATTTGTACTCTGCTTTTATTTGTAGTCTTTGTATACATTTGGAGCCTTTGTTTAAGTTTGTTGTCTTTGTTTACATTTAGAGTCCTTGTTAAGTTTGTAATCTTTGTTTACATTTGTAGTCTTTAATATTATTTGTAGCCTTTGTTTACATTTAGAGTCTGTGTTCATTTGTACTCTTTGTTTTTATTAGTACTCTTTGTTTACATTTAGACTTTGTTTACATTTGGAGCCTTTGTTTACATTTGAAGTCTTTGTTTAAATTTGGATCCTTTGTTTACATTTTGTGTCTGTTTACATTTGTAATGTTGGTTTACATTCGTAGCATTTATTTACATTTTGAGTCTTTGTTTTCATTTGTACTCTTTTTTTTATTTGTAGTCTTAATTTACATTTAGAGAGTTTGTTTTCATTTGGAGTCTTTGTTTACAATTGTAGTCTTTGTTTACATTTGTGGTCTGTTTACATCTAGCATCTGTTTACATTTATAGTCTTTGTTTACATTAAGATGCTTTGTATACATATAGAGTCTCTTTACATTTATAATCTTTGTTTACATTTGCAGTCTGTTTGCATTGAGAATATGTTTACGTTTGTAGATTTTGTTTACATTTTGAGTCTTTGTTTACATTTGTAGTCTTTGTTTACATTAGTTGTCATTGTTTACATTTAGTCTACATTTAGAGTCTTTGTTTACATTTAGTCTACATTTGTAGTCTTTGTTTACATTTGTAATCTTTGTTTACATTTGTACTCTTTGCTTTTATTTGTAGTCTTCGTTTACTTTAAGTGTCTTTGTTTACATTTGTAGTCTTTGTTTACATTAGTTGTCTTTGTTTACATTTAGTCTACATTTAGAGTCTTTGTTTACATTTAGAATCTTTGTTTATATTTGGATCATTTGCTTACATTTAGCTTCTGATACATTTGTAACCTTTGTTTACATTTGTAGCGTTTGTTTAAATGTAGAGTCTTTTTTTTCATATATACTCTTTGTTTTTATTTGTACTCTTTGTTTACATTTGTAGTCTGTTTACATTTAGAGTCCCTTTACGTTTGTAGTTTTGTTTTCATTTCGTACCTTATTTATATTTGTAGTCTTTGTTTACTTTTGTAGTCTTTGTTTACTTTTAGATTGTTTCCATTTCTAGTCTTTGTGCATATTTTTAGTCTTTGTTTATTTTTAGAGGCTTTGTTTAAATTTGTAGTCTTTGTTTACATTTAGAGTCTTTATTTACATTTAGAGTCTTTGTTTACATTTGTAGTCTTTGTTTACACCTAGAGTCCTTGTTTACACCTAAAGTTTTTGTTTACATTAATAGTCTTTGTTTACATTTGTAGTATTTGTTTACATTTAGTCTTTGCTTCCATTTAGAGTCTTTGTTTATATTTGTAGTATTTGTTTACATTTGTAGTATTTTTTTAAATTTAGAGCCTTGTTTACATTTGTAGTCTTCGTTTACATTTGTAGTCTTCGTTTACATTTGCTGTCTTTGTTGATATTTAGACACTTTGTCTTTATTTGTAGTCTTTGTTTACATTTAGAGTTTTGTTTACATTTTTGCTCTTTGTTTTCATTTGTACTCTTTGTTTACATTTATATTCATTGTTTACATATAGAGTTTTTGTTTACATTTGTAATCTTTGTTTACATTTGTAGTCTGCTTTCATTTAGAGTCTCTTTACGTTTGTAGTTTTGTTTTCATTTCGTACCTTTTTTTATATTTGTAGTCTTTGTTTACTTTTGTAGTCTTTGTTTACTTTTAGATTGTTTCCATTTGTAGTCTTTGTGCATATTTTTAGTCTTTGTTTATTTTTAGAGGCTTTGTTTACATTTGTAGTCTTTGTTTACATTTAGAGTATTTACATTTAGAGTCTTTGTTTTCATTTGTAGTCTTCGTTTACAAAGTAGCCTTTGTTTATATTTGTAGTCTTTGTTTACACCTAGAGTCCTTGTTTCCACCTAAAGTTTTTGTTCACATTAATAGTCTTTGTTTACATTTGTAGTATTTGTTTACATTTAGTCTTTCTTTCCATTTAGAGTCTTTGTTTATATTTGTAGTATTTGTTTATATTTGTAGTATTTTTTTAAATTTAGAGCCTTGTTTACATTTGTAGTCTTCGTTTACATTTGCTGTCTTTGTTGATATTTAGACACTTTGTTTTTATTTCTAGTCTTTGTTTACATTTAGAGTTTTGTTTATAGTTTTGCTCTTTGTTTTTATTTGTATTCTTTGTTTACATTTATATTCATTGTTTACATATAGAGTCTTTGTTTACATTTGTAGTCTTTGTTTACATTTGTGGTCTGTTTACAATTAGCATCTGTTTACATTTAGTGTCTTTGTTTACATTTGTAGTCTTTGTTTACATTTGTACTCTGCTTTTATTTGTAGTCTTTGTATACATTTGGAGCCTTTGTTTAAGTTTGTTGTCTTTGTTTACATTTAGAGTCCTTGTTAAGTTTGTAATCTTTGTTTACATTTGTAGTCTTTAATATTATTTGTAGCCTTTGTTTACATTTAGAGTCTGTGTTCATTTGTACTCTTTGTTTTTATTAGTACTCTTTGTTTACATTTAGACTTTGTTTACATTTGGAGCCTTTGTTTACATTTGAAGTCTTTGTTTAAATTTGGATCCTTTGTTTACATTTTGTGTCTGTTTACATTTGTAATGTTGGTTTACATTCGTAGCATTTATTTACATTTTGAGTCTTTGTTTTCATTTGTACTCTTTTTTTTATTTGTAGTCTTAATTTACATTTAGAGAGTTTGTTTTCATTTGGAGTCTTTGTTTACAATTGTAGTCTTTGTTTACATTTGTGGTCTGTTTACATCTAGCATCTGTTTACATTTATAGTCTTTGTTTACATTAAGATGCTTTGTTTACATATAGAGTCTCTTTACATTTATAATCTTTGTTTACATTTGCAGTCTGTTTGCATTGAGAATATGTTTACGTTTGTAGATTTTGTTTACATTTTGAGTCTTTGTTTACATTTGTAGTCTTTGTTTACATTAGTTGTCATTGTTTACATTTAGTCTACATTTAGAGTCTTTGTTTACATTTAGTCTACATTTGTAGTCTTTGTTTACATTTGTAGTCTTTGTTTACATTTGGATCATTTGCTTACATTTAGCTTCTGATACATTTGTAACCTTTGTTTACATTTGTAGCGTTTGTTTAAATGTAGAGTCTTTTTTTTCATATATACTCTTTGTTTTTATTTGTACTCTTTGTTTACATTTGTAGTCTGTTTACATTTAGAGTCCCTTTACGTTTGTAGTTTTGTTTTCATATTGTACCTTATTTATATTTGTAGTCTTTGTTTACTTTTGTAGTCTTTGTTTACTTTTAGATTGTTTCCATTTCTAGTCTTTGTGCATATTTTTAGTCTTTGTTTATTTTTAGAGGCTTTGTTTAAATTTGTAGTCTTTGTTTACATTTAGAGTATTTACATTTAGAGTCTTTGTTTTCATTTGTAGTCTTCGTTTACAAAGTAGCCTTTGTTTATATTTGTAGTCTTTGTTTACACCTAGAGTCCTTGTTTCCACCTAAAGTTTTTGTTTACATTAATAGTCTTTGTTTACATTTGTAGTATTTGTTTACATTTAGTCTTTGTTTCCATTTAGAGTCTTTGTTTATATTTGTAGTATTTGTTTACATTTGTAGTATTTTTTTAAATTTAGAGCCTTGTTTACATTTGTAGTCTTCGTTTACATTTGCTGTCTTTGTTGATATTTAGACACTTTGTTTTTATTTCTAGTCTTTGTTTACATTTAGAGTTTTGTTTACAGTTTTGCTCTTTGTTTTTATTTGTATTCTTTGTTTACATTTATATTCATTGTTTACATATAGAGTCTTTGTTTACATTTGTAGTCTTTGTTTACATTTGTGGTCTGTTTACAATTAGCATCTGTTTACATTTAGTGTCTTTGTTTACATTTGTAGTCTTTGTTTACATTTGTACTCTGCTTTTATTTGTAGTCTTTGTATACATTTGGAGCCTTTGTTTAAGTTTGTTGTCTTTGTTTACATTTAGAGTCCTTGTTAAGTTTGTAATCTTTGTTTACATTTGTAGTCTTTAATATTATTTGTAGCCTTTGTTTACATTTAGAGTCTGTGTTCATTTGTACTCTTTGTTTTTATTAGTACTCTTTGTTTACATTTAGACTTTGTTTACATTTGGAGCCTTTGTTTACATTTGAAGTCTTTGTTTAAATTTGGATCCTTTGTTTACATTTTGTGTCTGTTTACATTTGTAATGTTGGTTTACATTCGTAGCATTTATTTACATTTTGAGTCTTTGTTTTCATTTGTACTCTTTTTTTTATTTGTAGTCTTAATTTACATTTAGAGAGTTTGTTTTCATTTGGAGTCTTTGTTTACAATTGTAGTCTTTGTTTACATTTGTGGTCTGTTTACATCTAGCATCTGTTTACATTTATAGTCTTTGTTTACATTAAGATGCTTTGTTTACATATAGAGTCTCTTTACATTTATAATCTTTGTTTACATTTGCAGTCTGTTTGCATTGAGAATATGTTTACGTTTGTAGATTTTGTTTACATTTTGAGTCTTTGTTTACATTTGTAGTCTTTGTTTACATTAGTTGTCATTGTTTACATTTAGTCTACATTTAGAGTCTTTGTTTACATTTAGTCTACATTTGTAGTCTTTGTTTACATTTGTAGTCTTTGTTTACATTTGGATCATTTGCTTACATTTAGCTTCTGATACATTTGTAACCTTTGTTTACATTTGTAGCGTTTGTTTAAATGTAGAGTCTTTTTTTTCATATATACTCTTTGTTTTTATTTGTACTCTTTGTTTACATTTGTAGTCTGTTTACATTTAGAGTCCCTTTACGTTTGTAGTTTTGTTTTCATTTCGTACCTTATTTATATTTGTAGTCTTTGTTTACTTTTGTAGTCTTTGTTTACTTTTAGATTGTTTCCATTTCTAGTCTTTGTGCATATTTTTAGTCTTTGTTTATTTTTAGAGGCTTTGTTTAAATTTGTAGTCTTTGTTTACATTTAGAGTCTTTATTTACATTTAGAGTCTTTGTTTACATTTGTAGTCTTTGTTTACACCTAGAGTCCTTGTTTACACCTAAAGTTTTTGTTTACATTAATAGTCTTTGTTTACATTTGTAGTATTTGTTTACATTTAGTCTTTGCTTCCATTTAGAGTCTTTGTTTATATTTGTAGTATTTGTTTACATTTGTAGTATTTTTTTAAATTTAGAGCCTTGTTTACATTTGTAGTCTTCGTTTACATTTGTAGTCTTCGTTTACATTTGCTGTCTTTGTTGATATTTAGACACTTTGTCTTTATTTGTAGTCTTTGTTTACATTTAGAGTTTTGTTTACATTTTTGCTCTTTGTTTTCATTTGTACTCTTTGTTTACATTTATATTCATTGTTTACATATAGAGTTTTTGTTTACATTTGTAATCTTTGTTTACATTTGTAGTCTGCTTTCATTTAGAGTCTCTTTACGTTTGTAGTTTTGTTTTCATTTCGTACCTTTTTTTATATTTGTAGTCTTTGTTTACTTTTGTAGTCTTTGTTTACTTTTAGATTGTTTCCATTTGTAGTCTTTGTGCATATTTTTAGTCTTTGTTTATTTTTAGAGGCTTTGTTTACATTTGTAGTCTTTGTTTACATTTAGAGTATTTACATTTAGAGTCTTTGTTTTCATTTGTAGTCTTCGTTTACAAAGTAGCCTTTGTTTATATTTGTAGTCTTTGTTTACACCTAGAGTCCTTGTTTCCACCTAAAGTTTTTGTTTACATTAATAGTCTTTGTTTACATTTGTAGTATTTGTTTACATTTAGTCTTTGTTTCCATATAGAGTCTTTGTTTATATTTGTAGTATTTGTTTATATTTGTAGTATTTTTTTAAATTTAGAGTCTTGTTTACATTTGTAGTCTTCGTTTACATTTGCTGTCTTTGTTGATATTTAGACACTTTGTTTTTATTTCTAGTCTTTGTTTACATTTAGAGTTTTGTTTATAGTTTTGCTCTTTGTTTTTATTTGTATTCTTTGTTTACATTTATATTCATTGTTTACATATAGAGTCTTTCTTTACATTTGTAGTCTTTGTTTACATTTGTGGTCTGTTTACAATTAGCATCTGTTTACATTTAGTGTCTTTGTTTACATTTGTAGTCTTTGTTTACATTTGTACTCTGCTTTTATTTGTAGTCTTTGTATACATTTGGAGCCTTTGTTTAAGTTTGTTGTCTTTGTTTACATTTAGAGTCCTTGTTAAGTTTGTAATCTTTGTTTACATTTGTAGTCTTTAATATTATTTGTAGCCTTTGTTTACATTTAGAGTCTGTGTTCATTTGTACTCTTTGTTTTTATTAGTACTCTTTGTTTACATTTAGACTTTGTTTACATTTGGAGCCTTTGTTTACATTTGAAGTCTTTGTTTAAATTTGGATCCTTTGTTTACATTTTGTGTCTGTTTACATTTGTAATGTTGGTTTACATTCGTAGCATTTATTTACATTTTGAGTCTTTGTTTTCATTTGTACTCTTTTTTTTATTTGTAGTCTTAATTTACATTTAGAGAGTTTGTTTTCATTTGGAGTCTTTGTTTACAATTGTAGTCTTTGTTTACATTTGTGGTCTGTTTACATCTAGCATCTGTTTACATTTATAGTCTTTGTTTACATTAAGATGCTTTGTTTACATATAGAGTCTCTTTACATTTATAATCTTTGTTTACATTTGCAGTCTGTTTGCATTGAGAATATGTTTACGTTTGTAGATTTTGTTTACATTTTGAGTCTTTGTTTACATTTGTAGTCTTTGTTTACATTAGTTGTCATTGTTTACATTTAGTCTACATTTAGAGTCTTTGTTTACATTTAGTCTACATTTGTAGTCTTTGTTTACATTTGTAGTCTTTGTTTACATTTGGATCATTTGCTTACATTTAGCTTCTGATACATTTGTAACCTTTGTTTACATTTGTAGCGTTTGTTTAAATGTAGAGTCTTTTTTTTCATATATACTCTTTGTTTTTATTTGTACTCTTTGTTTACATTTGTAGTCTGTTTACATTTAGAGTCCCTTTACGTTTGTAGTTTTGTTTTCATATTGTACCTTATTTATATTTGTAGTCTTTGTTTACTTTTGTAGTCTTTGTTTACTTTTAGATTGTTTCCATTTCTAGTCTTTGTGCATATTTTTAGTCTTTGTTTATTTTTAGAGGCTTTTTTTAAATTTGTAGTCTTTGTTTACATTTAGAGTCTTTATTTACATTTAGAGTCTTTGTTTTCATTTGTAGTCTTTGTTTACAAAGAAGTCTTTGTTTACAAAGAAGTCTTTGTTTACATTTGTAGTCTTTGTTTACACCTAGAGTCCTTGTTTACACCTAAAGTTTTTGTTTACATTAATAGTCTTTGTTTACATTTGTAGTATTTGTTTACATTTAGTCTTTGCTTCCATTTAGAGTCTTTGTTTATATTTGTAGTATTTGTTTACATTTGTAGTATTTTTTTAAATTTAGAGCCTTGTTTACATTTGTAGTCTTCGTTTACATTTGTAGTCTTCGTTTACATTTGCTGTCTTTGTTGATATTTAGACACTTTGTCTTTATTTGTAGTCTTTGTTTACATTTAGAGTTTTGTTTACATTTTTGCTCTTTGTTTTCATTTGTACTCTTTGTTTACATTTATATTCATTGTTTACATATAGAGTTTTTGTTTACATTTGTAATCTTTGTTTACATTTGTAGTCTGCTTTCATTTAGAGTCTCTTTACGTTTGTAGTTTTGTTTTCATTTCGTACCTTTTTTTATATTTGTAGTCTTTGTTTACTTTTGTAGTCTTTGTTTACTTTTAGATTGTTTCCATTTGTAGTCTTTGTGCATATTTTTAGTCTTTGTTTATTTTTAGAGGCTTTGTTTACATTTGTAGTCTTTGTTTACATTTAGAGTATTTACATTTAGAGTCTTTGTTTTCATTTGTAGTCTTCGTTTACAAAGTAGCCTTTGTTTATATTTGTAGTCTTTGTTTACACCTAGAGTCCTTGTTTCCACCTAAAGTTTTTGTTTACATTAATAGTCTTTGTTTACATTTGTAGTATTTGTTTACATTTAGTCTTTGTTTCCATATAGAGTCTTTGTTTATATTTGTAGTATTTGTTTATATTTGTAGTATTTTTTTAAATTTAGAGTCTTGTTTACATTTGTAGTCTTCGTTTACATTTGCTGTCTTTGTTGATATTTAGACACTTTGTTTTTATTTCTAGTCTTTGTTTACATTTAGAGTTTTGTTTATAGTTTTGCTCTTTGTTTTTATTTGTATTCTTTGTTTACATTTATATTCATTGTTTACATATAGAGTCTTTCTTTACATTTGTAGTCTTTGTTTACATTTGTGGTCTGTTTACAATTAGCATCTGTTTACATTTAGTGTCTTTGTTTACATTTGTAGTCTTTGTTTACATTTGTACTCTGCTTTTATTTGTAGTCTTTGTATACATTTGGAGCCTTTGTTTAAGTTTGTTGTCTTTGTTTACATTTAGAGTCCTTGTTAAGTTTGTAATCTTTGTTTACATTTGTAGTCTTTAATATTATTTGTAGCCTTTGTTTACATTTAGAGTCTGTGTTCATTTGTACTCTTTGTTTTTATTAGTACTCTTTGTTTACATTTAGACTTTGTTTACATTTGGAGCCTTTGTTTACATTTGAAGTCTTTGTTTAAATTTGGATCCTTTGTTTACATTTTGTGTCTGTTTACATTTGTAATGTTGGTTTACATTCGTAGCATTTATTTACATTTTGAGTCTTTGTTTTCATTTGTACTCTTTTTTTTATTTGTAGTCTTAATTTACATTTAGAGAGTTTGTTTTCATTTGGAGTCTTTGTTTACAATTGTAGTCTTTGTTTACATTTGTGGTCTGTTTACATCTAGCATCTGTTTACATTTATAGTCTTTGTTTACATTAAGATGCTTTGTTTACATATAGAGTCTCTTTACATTTATAATCTTTGTTTACATTTGCAGTCTGTTTGCATTGAGAATATGTTTACGTTTGTAGATTTTGTTTACATTTTGAGTCTTTGTTTACATTTGTAGTCTTTGTTTACATTAGTTGTCATTGTTTACATTTAGTCTACATTTAGAGTCTTTGTTTACATTTAGTCTACATTTGTAGTCTTTGTTTACATTTGTAGTCTTTGTTTACATTTGGATCATTTGCTTACATTTAGCTTCTGATACATTTGTAACCTTTGTTTACATTTGTAGCGTTTGTTTAAATGTAGAGTCTTTTTTTTCATATATACTCTTTGTTTTTATTTGTACTCTTTGTTTACATTTGTAGTCTGTTTACATTTAGAGTCCCTTTACGTTTGTAGTTTTGTTTTCATATTGTACCTTATTTATATTTGTAGTCTTTGTTTACTTTTGTAGTCTTTGTTTACTTTTAGATTGTTTCCATTTCTAGTCTTTGTGCATATTTTTAGTCTTTGTTTATTTTTAGAGGCTTTTTTTAAATTTGTAGTCTTTGTTTACATTTAGAGTCTTTATTTACATTTAGAGTCTTTGTTTTCATTTGTAGTCTTTGTTTACAAAGAAGTCTTTGTTTACATTTGTAGTCTTTGTTTACACCTAGAGTCCTTGTTTACACCTAAAGTTTTTGTTTACATTAATAGTCTTTGTTTACATTTGTAGTATTTGTTTACATTTAGTCTTTGCTTCCATTTAGAGTCTTTGTTTATATTTGTAGTATTTGTTTACATTTGTAGTATTTTTTTAAATTTAGAGCCTTGTTTACATTTGTAGTCTTCGTTTACATTTGTAGTCTTCGTTTACATTTGCTGTCTTTGTTGATATTTAGACACTTTGTCTTTATTTGTAGTCTTTGTTTACATTTAGAGTTTTGTTTACATTTTTGCTCTTTGTTTTCATTTGTACTCTTTGTTTACATTTATATTCATTGTTTACATATAGAGTTTTTGTTTACATTTGTAATCTTTGTTTACATTTGTAGTCTGCTTTCATTTAGAGTCTCTTTACGTTTGTAGTTTTGTTTTCATTTCGTACCTTTTTTTATATTTGTAGTCTTTGTTTACTTTTGTAGTCTTTGTTTACTTTTAGATTGTTTCCATTTGTAGTCTTTGTGCATATTTTTAGTCTTTGTTTATTTTTAGAGGCTTTGTTTACATTTGTAGTCTTTGTTTACATTTAGAGTCTTTATTTACATTTAGAGTCTTTGTTTTCATTTGTAGTCTTCGTTTACAAAGTAGCCTTTGTTTATATTTGTAGTCTTTGTTTACACCTAGAGTCCTTGTTTCCACCTAAAGTTTTTGTTTACATTAAAAGTCTTTGTTTACATTTGTAGTATTTGTTTACATTTAGTCTTTGTTTCCATTTAGAGTCTTTGTTTATATTTGTAGTATTTGTTTACATTTGTAGTTTTTTTTTAAATTTAGAGCCTTGTTTACATTTGTAGTCTTCGTTTACATTTGCTGTCTTTGTTGATATTTAGACACTTTGTTTTTATTTCTAGTCTTTGTTTACATTTAGAGTTTTGTTTACAGTTTTGCTCTTTGTTTTTATTTGTACTCTTTGTTTACATTTATATTCATTGTTTACATTTGTGGTCTGTTTACAATTAGCATCTGTTTACATTTAGTGTCTTTGTTTACATTTGTAGTCTTTGTTTACATTTGTGGTCTGTTTACAATTAGCATCTGTTTACATTTAGTGTCTTTGTTTACATTTGTAGTCTTTGTTTACATTTGTACTCTGCTTTTATTTGTAGTCTTTGTATACATTTGGAGCCTTTGTTTAAGTTTGTTGTCTTTGTTTACATTTAGAGTCCTTGTTAAGATTGTAATCTTTGTTTACATTTGTAGTCTTTAATATTATTTGTAGCCTTTGTTTACATTTAGAGTCTGTGTTCATTTGTACTCTTTGTTTTTATTAGTACTCTTTGTTTACATTTAGACTTTGTTTACATTTGGAGCCTTTGTTTACATTTGAAGTCTTTGTTTAAATTTGGATCCTTTGTTTACATTTTGTGTCTGTTTACATTTGTAATGTTGGTTTACATTCGTAGCATTTATTTACATTTTGAGTCTTTGTTTTCATTTGTACTCTTTTTTTTATTTGTAGTCTTAATTTACATTTAGAGAGTTTGTTTTCATTTGGAGTCTTTGTTTACAATTGTAGTCTTTGTTTACATTTGTGGTCTGTTTACATCTAGCATCTGTTTACATTTATAGTCTTTGTTTACATTAAGATGCTTTGTTTACATATAGAGTCTCTTTACATTTATAATCTTTGTTTACATTTGCAGTCTGTTTGCATTGAGAATATGTTTACGTTTGTAGATTTTGTTTACATTTTGAGTCTTTGTTTACATTTGTAGTCTTTGTTTACATTAGTTGTCATTGTTTACATTTAGTCTACATTTAGAGTCTTTGTTTACATTTAGTCTACATTTGTAGTCTTTGTTTACATTTGTAGTCTTTGTTTACATTTGGATCATTTGCTTACATTTAGCTTCTGATACATTTGTAACATTTGTTTACATTTGTAGCGTTTGTTTAAATGTAGAGTCTTTTTTTTCATATATACTCTTTGTTTTTATTTGTACTCTTTGTTTACATTTGTAGTCTGTTTACATTTAGAGTCCCTTTACGTTTGTAGTTTTGTTTTCATTTCGTACCTTATTTATATTTGTAGTCTTTGTTTACTTTTAGATTGTTTCCATTTCTAGTCTTTGTGCATATTTTTAGTCTTTGTTTATTTTTAGAGGCTTTGTTTACATTTGTAGTCTTTGTTTACATTTAGAGTCTTTATTTACATTTAGAGTGTTTTCATTTGTAGTCTTTGTTTACAAAGTAGTCTTTGTTTACAAAGTAGTCTTTGTTTATATTTGTAGTCTTTGTTTACACCTAGAGTCCTTGTTTTCAACTAAAGATTTGTTTACATTAATAGTCTTTGTTTACATTTGTAGGTTTTGTTTACATTTATTCTTTGTTTCCATTTAGAGTCTTTGTTTATATTTGTAGTATTTGTTTATATTTGTAGTATTTTTTTAAATTTAGAGCCTTGTTTACATTTGTAGTCTTCGTTTACATTTGTAGTCTTCGTTTACATTTGTAGTCTTCGTTTACATTTGCTGTCTTTGTTGATATTTAGACAATTTGTCTTTATTTCTAGTCTTTGTTTACATTTAGAGTTTTGTTTACATTTTTGCTCTTTGTTTTCATTTGTACTCTTTGTTTACATTTATATTCATTGTTTACATATAGAGTCTTTGTTTACATTTGTAATCTTTGTTTACATTTGTAGTCTGTTTACATTTAGAGTCTCTTTACGTTTGTAGTTTTGTTTTCATTTCGTACCTTTTTTTATATTTGTAGTCTTTGTTTACTTTTGTAGTCTTTGTTTACTTTTAGATTGTTTCCATTTGTTGTCTTTGTGCATATTTTTAGTCTTTGTTTAGTTTTAGAGGCTTTGATTACATTTGTAGTTTTTGTTTACATTTAGAGTCTGTATTTACATTTAGAGTCTGTTTTCATTTGAAGTCTTTGTTTACAAAGTAGCCTTTGTTTACATTTGTAGTCTTTGTTTACACCTAAAGTTTTTGTTCACATTAATAGTCTTTGTTTACATTTGTAGTCTTTGTTTACACCTAAAGTTTTTGTTTACATTTTTGCTCTTTGTTTTCATTTGTACTGTTTGTTTACATTTATATTCATTGTTTACATATAGAGTCTTTGTTACATTTGTAGTCTATCTTTACATTTGTGGTCTGTTTACAATTAGCATATGTTTACATTCAGTGTCTTTGTTTACATTTGTAGTCTTTGTTTACATTTGTACTCTTTGCTTTTATTTGTAGTCTTTGTTTACATTAAGAGTCTTTGTTTAAGTTTGTTGTCTTTGTTTACATTTGTAGTCTTTAAAAACATATGTAGCCTTTGTTTACATTTAGAGTCTGTGTTCATTTGTACTCTTTGTTTTTATTAGTACTCTTTGTTTACATTTATAGTCTTTGTATACATTTAGAGTACCTGTTTACACTTGTAATCTTTGTTTACATGAGTAGTCTTTGTTTACATTTAGTCTTAGTTTACATTTGGAGCCTATGTTTACATTTGAAGTCTTTCTTTAAATTTGGATCCTTTGTTTACATTTTGTGTCTGTTTACATTTGTAATGTTGGTTTACATTTGTAGCATTTATTTACATTTAGAGTCTTTGGTTTCATTTGTACTCTTTTTTTTTATTTGTAGTCTTAATTTACATTTAGGGTGTTTGTTTTCATTTGCAGTCTTTGTTTACAATTGTAGTCTTTGTTTACATTTCTGGTCTGTTTACATCTAGCATCTGTTTACATTTGTAGTCTTTGTTTACATTAAGATGCTTTGTTTACATATTGAGTCTCTCTTTACATTTGTAATCTTTGTTTACATTTGTAGTCTGTTGGCATTTAAAACCTGTTTACGTTTGTAGATTTTGTTTACATTTTGAGTCTTTGTTTACATTTGTAGTCTTTGTTTACATTTGTAGTTTTTGTTTATAGTTAGATTCTTTGTTTACTTCTAGAGTTTTGTTTACATTTAGAGATTTTGTTTACATTTAGTGGCTTTGAGCCCATTTGTACTCTTTGTTTACATTTGTAGTCCTAGTTTACATTTAGAGTACCTGTTTACACTTGTACTCTTTGTTTACATGAGTAGTCTTTGTTTACATTTGTATCCTTTGTTTACATTTAGTGTCTGTTTACATTTGTAATCTATGTTTACAATTGTATCATTTATTTACATTTAGAGTCTTTGTTTTCATTTGTACTCTTTTTTTCTGTAGTCTTTATTTACATTTAGATTGTTTGTTTACATTTGTAGTCTTTGTTGACAGTTAGAGTTCCTGTTTACACTTGTACTCTTTGTTTACATGAGTAGTCTTTGTTTACATTTAGCATTTAGTTACATTTGGAGTCTTTGTTTATATTTGAAGTCTTTCTTTACATTTGGAACTTTTGCTTACATTTAGTGTCTGTTTACATTTGTAATCTTTGTTTACATTTGTAGCATTTATTTACATTTAGATTCTTTGTTTTGATTTGTACTCTTTCTTTCTATTTGTAGTGTTTATTTACATTCAGAGTGTTTGTTTACATTTGTACTCTTTGTAGTCTTTGTTTACATTTCTGGTTAGTTTACATCTAACATCTGTTTATATTTAGAGTCTGTTTACATTTGTAGCCTTTGTTTACATTTGTACTCTTTTCTTTTATTTGTCTTCTTTGTTTACATTAAGAGTCTTTGCTTACGTTTGTAGTCTTTGTTTACATTTAGACTCTTTGTTTAAATTTGTAATCTTTGTTTACATTTTTAGTCTTTTATTACATTTAGAATCTTGGTTTACGTTTGTAGTCATTGTTTACTTCTAGAGTTTTTGTTTACATTTAGAGATTTTGTTTACATTTAGAGTTTTTGTGCACATTTGTGCTCTTTGTTTACATTTGTAGTCTTTGTTTTCACTGAGACTCTTTGTTGTTGTTTGTAGTCTTTGTTTACATTTAGAGTTTTTGTTTACATTTGTGCTCTTTACTTACATTTGTACTCGTTGTTTACATTCGTGGACTTTGTTTACATTTAGAGTCTTTAAATATATTTAAAACACTTTAAACACACGTAAATATAAATTTATTTAAAAGATGTTAAATTTTTTTTATCCAAAGCTTTTCGCTTTAATATTAAAGCATCATCAGGGATTTATGATTCGTTTCCATTGCGCAGTTTTAAATATGTTTTCTTTTTACAGTCAACAGTTAAGTCTCTTAATAACGTGATATATTTTAAATATCAGCAAAAAACAATATGAATTCCGTTAGATTTTGGACCAAGGAGTTAAGAAAAGTGAGAAAAGCTGGAACTATTGCATATCATACGAGGTTATTGTAGGAGAAAAAACATCAAGAATTAGCAGAAATAAACTATTAACTATTTTATAATATTGTGCCAAATTATTGGTAAAATTGCAGCATCTTTGGAATTTATTGCATTTTTGCATTTAATTATATGAATAGCTTCGGAAATGTAAAGTTCTTCGAAAGTAGATGGTGCTGTAATAATTTTGGCTTTATCCCATATAGGGTTGGCGTTTGTGTTGGCATAGATGAAGTCGACTAGAGTAGAACTATTTGCTTCTTTGACATTTCGTATATGTTTTTGTATTTTTTTATTTAAAGTCCTCTTGGTCTGTCCAATATAAAAGAAAAGTTCTTTATTGCTTTCTATGGGAATTTGCTAGACTCCTCCAGTGGGTCCATTTAAGTCGCGGTCATGAAGGGTTAATTGTTTAATAGTTATAGGAGAACTGAATGGGATAAAGAAATTAAATTTACGTTGTATATAATGTTTAAAGCTATAGAATTCTTTACAGAAAGGGAGACTATTAGTGTAACGAAATTTTAGAGTTGAATCTAGAGTGGCATTATTATGTTTAATTTGCATGCGTTTTTTTATTCTATTAACTAATCTTATAATACTAGATTTACTATATCCCGCAGCACTACCTATTTGAATAATATTGTTAATTTGTTGGTTTCATTAAATTTAAAAGTGGTATAATTTATAGCTCGGGTAATGTAGGAATTAAAAAAAGCATTTTTATAATTAGTAGGATGAGCTGAAATAGCTGGGATCTGTAAAGGGATAAATGTGTTTTTATAGTGATAAGTGTGTGTGTTTTAATGCTTTTTTTAATTCCTACATTACCCGTGCTATAAATTATACCACTTTTACATTTAATGAAAAACAACAAATTAACAATATTATTCAAACAGGTACTGCTGCGGGATATAGAGTATTATAAGATCTAGTATTATAAGATTAGTTAATAGAATAAAAAATCGCATGCTAATTAAACCTAATAATCCCACTCTAGATTCAACTCTAAAATATCGTTACACTAATAGTCTTCCTTTCTGTAAAGAATTCTATAGCTTTAAACATTATATACAACGTAAATTTAATTTCTTTTTCCCATTCAGTTCTCCTATAACTATTAAACAATTAACACTTCATCACCGCAACTTAAATGGACCCACTGGAGGAGTCTATCAAATTCCCGTAGAAAGCAATAAAGGACTTTTCTATTATATTGGACAGACCAAGAGGACTTTAAATAAAAGAATACAAGAACATATACGAAATATCAAAGAAGCAAATAGTTCTACTCTAGTCGACTTCATCTTTGCCAACACAAACGCCAACCCTGTATGGGATAAAGCCAAAATTATTACAGCACCATCTACTATCCAAGAACTTTACATTTCCGAAAGCTATTCATATAATTAAATGCAAAAATGCAATAAATTCCAAAGATGCTGCAATTTTACCAATAATTTGGCACAATACTATAAAATAGTTTGTATTTTATTTCTGCTAATTTATGATGTTTTTTCTCCTACAATAACCTCGTAGGATACGCAATAGTTCCAGCTTCTCTCACTTTTCTTAACTCCTTGGTCCAACCTCTACAGGAATTCATATTGTTTTTGCTGATATTTAAAATATATCACGTTATTAAAAGACTTAACTGTTGACTGTAAAAATAAAACATATTCAAAACTGCGCAATGGAAACGAATCATAAATCCCTGATGATGCTTTAATATTAAAGCGAAAAGCTTTGGATAAAAAAATTTTAACATCTTTTAAATAAATTTATATTTACGTGTGTTTAAAGTGTTTTAAATATATTTAATACAAATGACACGTGTTCAATTTAACTCTTTATTTTTTAGAGATTATTTATAGTTTAGAGTCTTTGTTTACATTGGTAGTCTTTGTTTACATATTTAGTCTCTCTTTACATTTGCAATCTTTGTTTACATTTGTAGTCTGTTTGCATTTAGAATCTGTTTATGTTTGAAGATTTGGATTACATTTTGAGTCTTTGTTTGCATTTGTAGTCTGTGTTTACTTTTGTACTCTTTTTTTTATTTGTAGTCTCTTGTATACATTAAGAGCCTTTGTGCCCATTTGTATTCCTTGTTTACATTTGTAGTCTTTGTTTACACCTAGAGTCCTTTTAAAACCTAAATTTTTTGTTTACATTAATAGTCTTTGTTTACATTTGTACTATTTGTTTACATTTAGAGCCTTGTTCACATTTTTAATCTTCGTTTACATTTGTTGTCTTTGTTTACCTTTAGACTCTTTGTTTTTATTTGCAGTGTTTGTTTACATTTAGAGATTTGTTTACATTTGTGCTCTTTGTTTACATTTGTACTCTTTCTTTACATTTATATTCTTTGTTTACATATAGTGTCTTTGTTTACATTTGTAGTCTTTGTTTACTTTTGTGGTCAGTTTACATCTAGCATCTGTTTATATTTAGAGTCTTTGATTACATTTGTAGTCTTTGTTCACATTTGTACTCTTTGCTTTTATTTGTAGTCTTTGTTTACATTAAGAGTCTTTGTTTACGTTTGTAGCCTTTGTTTACATTTAGAGTCCTTGTTTACATTTGTAATCTTTGTTTACATTTGTAATCTTTTTTTTATTTAGAGTCTTTGTTTACAGTTAGAGTCTTTCTTTACGTCTAGAGTTTTTGTTTACATTTAGAGATTTTGTTTACATTTAGAGTCTTTGTTTACATTTGGATCCTTTGTTTACATTCAGTGTCTGTTTACATTTGTAAACTTTGTTTACATTTGTAGCCTTTATTTACATTTAGAGTCGGTTTTCATTTGTAGTCTTTGTTTACACTTGTAGACTTTGTTTTCATTTGTTGTCTTTGTTTGCACCTAGAGTACTTGTTTACACCTAGAATTTTTACATTTGTAGTATTTGTTTACATTTAGTCTTTGTTTGCATTTAGAGCCTAATTTACATTTGTAGCCTTTGTATGCATTTGTAGTCTGTTTTCATTGAGACTCTTTGTTTTTATTTGTAGTCTTTGTTCACATTTAGAGTTTCTGTTTACATTTGTGCTCTTTGCTTACATTTGTACTCGTTGTTTACATTTGTAGTCTTTGTTTACATTTGTAGTCCTTGTTTACATTAAGATGCTTTGTTTACATATAGAGTCTCTCTTTACATTTGCAATCTTTGTTTACATATTTAGTCTGTTTGCATTTAGAATCTGTTTACGTTTGTAGATTTGCGATTGTAGTCTTTGTTTATATTTGTACTCTTTTTTTATTTGTAGTCTCTTATCTACATCTACATTAAGAGTCTTTGCTTACGTTTGTAGTCTTTGTTTACAGTTAGATTCTTTGTTTACACCTAGAGTTTTTGTTTACATTTAGAGATTTGTTTGCATTTAGAGTCTTTGTACACATATTTACTCTTTGTTTACGTTTGTAGCCTTTGTTTACATTTAGAGTCTTTGTTTACACTTGTACCCTTTGTTTACATCAGTAGTCTTAATTTACATTTAGTCTTTGTTTACATTTAGAGTCTTTGTTTACATTTAAAGACTTTGTTTACATTGGTAATCTCTGTTTACATTTTTAGTCTTTGTTTTTATTTTTATTCTTTGTTTACATTTTTAATCTTTGTTAACATTTGTATTCTTTGTTTACATTAAGATGCTTTGTTTACATATAGAGTCTCTCTTGACATTTGTGATCTTTGTTTACATTTGTAGTATTTTTTACGTTTAGTCTTTCTTTCCATTTAGAATCTTTGTTTATATTTGTAGTATTTGTTTACATTTGTAGTATTTTTTTTACATTTAAACCCTTGTTTACATTTGTAGTCTTCGTTTACATTTGTTATCTTTGTTGACATTTAGACACTTTGTTTTTATTTCTAGTCTTTGTTTACATTATAGTTTTGTTTACATTTGTGCTCTTTGTTTACCTTTGTACTCTTTCTTTACATTTATATTCTTTCTTTACATATAGAGTCTTTCTTTACATTTGTGGTATGTTTACATCTAGCAACTGTTTACATTAAGAGTCTTTGTTTACATTTGTAGTGTTTGTTTACATTTGTACTCTTTTCTTTTATTTGTAGTCTTTGTTTACATTAAGAGTCTTTGTTTACATTGTAGTCTTTGTTTACATTTGTAATCTTTGTTTACATTTGTAGTCTTTAATTACATTTAGAGTCTTTGTTTACAGTTAGAGTCTTTATTTACTTCTAGAGTTTTTGTTTACATTGGTAGTCTTCGTTTACAGTTAGAGTACCTGTTTATACTTGTACTCTTTGTTTACATGAGTAGTCTTTGTTTACATTTTGTCTTTGTTTTCATTTGGAGTCTTTGTTTACATTTGAAGTCTTTGTTTACATTTGTATCCTTTGTTTACATTTAGTGTCTGTTTTCAATTGTACTATTTGTTTTTATTTGTAGTCTTTATTTACATTTAGAGTCCTTTCTTACACCTAAAATTTTTGTTTAAATTAATAGTCTTTGTTTACATTTGTAGTATTTGATTACATTTAGTCTGTTTCCATTTAGAGTCTTTGTTTATATTTGTAGTATTTGTTTACATTTAGAGCCTTGTTTACATTTGCAGTCTTCGTTTACATTTAGACTCTTTGTTTACATTTAGACTCTTTGTTTTTATTTGCAGTCTTTGTTTACATTTAGAGTCTTTCTTTACATTTGGATCCTTTGTTTACATTTATTGTCTGTTTACATTTGTAGCCTTTATTTACATTTGTAGTCTTTGTTTACACCCAGAGTCCTTGTTTACATCTAGAATTTTTACATTTGTAGTATTTGTTTACATTTAGTCTTTGTTTGCATTTAGAGCCTTGTTCACATTTGTAGTCTTTGTATACATTTGTAGTCTTTGTTTTCATTGAGACTCTTTGTTGTTATTCGTAGTCTTTGTTTATATTTAGAGTCTTTGTTTACATTGGTAGTCTTTGTTTATATTGGTAGTCTTTGTTTACATTTTTAGTCTTTGTTTTTAATTTTTGTCTTTGTTTACATTTGTAGTTTGTTTACATTTGTAGTCTTTGTTTACATTTGTACTCTTTTTTTATTTGTAGTCTTTGTTTACATTTGTAGTCTTTGTTTACATTTAGAGTACGTATTTACACTTGTACTCTTTGTTTACATGAGTAGTCTTTCTTTACATTTAGTCTTTGTTTACATAAGAGCCTTTGTTTACATTTAGAGTTTTTGTTTATATTTGTAGCCTTTATTTACATTTAGAGTCTTTGTTTTCATTTGTAGTCTTTGTTTACATTTGTAGTCTTTGTTTACACCTAGATTCCTTGTTTACACCTAGAATTTTTACAGTTGTAGTATTTGTTCACACTTAGTCTTTGTTTACAGTTAGAGCCTTGTTTACAT
The DNA here is from genome assembly GCA_963930645.1 of Salticus scenicus. Taxonomy (NCBI): domain Eukaryota; kingdom Metazoa; phylum Arthropoda; class Arachnida; order Araneae; family Salticidae; genus Salticus; species Salticus scenicus. The sequence goes on from OZ005659.1 coordinate 260,198,132, forward strand.
TTGTAGTCTTTGTATACATTGAGACTCTTTGTTTTTATTTGTAGTCTGTGTTTACATTTAGAGTTTTTGTTTACATTTGTGCTCTTTGCTTACATTTGTACCCGTTGTTTACATTGGTAGTCTTTGCTTAAATTTTTAGTCTTTGTTTACATTTGTAGTCTGCATTTAGAATCTGTTTACGTTTGTAGATTTTGTTTACATTTTGAGTCTTTGTTTACATTTCTAGTCTTTGTTTACATTTGTACTCTTTTTTATTTCAAGTCTCTGTTTACATTTAGAGTCTTTGTTTGCATTTGCAGTTTTTGTTTACGTTTGGATCATCGTTTACATTTAGTTTCTGTTTACATTTGTAATCTTTGTTTACATTTGTAGTCTTTGTTTACATTTAGAGTCTGTTCATTTGTACTCTTTGTTTTTATTAGTACTCTTTGTTTACATTTGTAGTTTGTTTACATTTAGAGTATGTTTACGTTTGTAGTTTTTGTTTTCATTTTATATCTTTGTTTACATTTGTAGTCTTTGTTTATATTTGTAGTTTTTGTTTACTTTTAGAGTCTTTCTTTACATTTGTAGTCTTTGTTTACACCTAGAGTCCTTTTTTACACCTAAAATTTTTGTTTACATAAAGAGTCTTTGTTTATATTTGTAGTCTTTGTTTACATTTGTGGTCTGTTTGCATTTAGCATCTGGTTACATTTAGAGTCTATGTTTACATTTGTAGTCTTTGTTTTCATTTGTAGTCTTTGTTTACATTTAGATTGTTTTCATTTGTCCCCTTTGTTTTTAATTCTAGTCTTTGTTTACATTTAGAGTTTTTGTTTACATTTGTAGCCTTTATTTACATTTAGAGTCTTTGTTTCCATTTGTAGTCTTTGTTTACACTTGTAGTCTTTGTTTACATTTGTATTCTTTGTTTACACCTAGAATATTTACAGTTATATTATTTGTTTACACTTAGTCTTTGTTTACATTTAGAGCCTTGTTTACATTTGCAGTCTTTGTATACATTTGTAGTCTTTGTTTACACTGAGACTCTTTGTTTTTATTTGTAGTCTGCGTTTACATTTAGAATTTTTGTTTAAATTTCTGCTCTTTGCTTACATTTGTAGCCGTTGTTTACATTGGTAGTCTTTATATATATTTCTTGTCTTTGTTTACTTTCAGAGTCTTTCTTTTACATTTGTAGTCTTTGTTTACACCTTTTTTACACCTAAAATTTTTTTTACATTAATAGTCTTTCTTTACATTTGTAGAATTTGTTTACATTTAGTCTGTTTCCATTTAGAGTCTTTGTTTATATTTTTAGTATTTGCTTACATTTAGAGCCTTGTTTACATTTGTAGTCTTCGTTTACATTTGTTGTCTTTGTTTACATTTAGAATCTTTGTTTTTATTTGCAGTTTTTGTTTACATTTAGAGTTTTGTTTACATTTGTGCTTTTGTTTACATTTGTAGTACTTCTTTACATTTATATTCTTTGCTTACATATAGAGCCTTTGTTTATATTTGTAGTCTTTGTTTACATTTGTGGTCTGTTTGCATCTAGCATCTGTTTACCTTTAGAGTCTATGTTTATATTTGTAGTCTTTGTTTACATTTGTACTCTTTGCTTTTATTTGTAGTCTTCGTTTACTTTAAGTGTCTTTGTTTACATTTGTAGTTTTTGTTTACATTAGTTGTCTTTGTTTACATTTAGTCTACATTTAGAGTCTTTGTTTACATTTAGAGACTTTGTTTACATTTGTAGTCTTTGTTTACATTTGGATCATTTGTTTACATTTAGCTTCTGATACATTTGTAACCTTTGTTTTCATTTGTAGCGTTTGTTTAAATGTAGAGACTTTGTGTTCATATATACTCTTTGTTTTTATTTGTACTCTTTGTTTACATTTGTAGTCTGTTTACATTTAGAGTCTGTTTACGATTGTAGTTTTGTTTTCATTTCGTGCCTTTTTTTATATTTGTAGTCTTTGTTTACTTTTGAGTCTTTGTTTACTTTTAGATTGTTTCCATTTGTTGTCTTTGTGCATATTTTTAGTCTGTTTATTTTTAGTCTTTGTTTACATTTGTAGTCTTTGTTTACATTTAGAGTCTTTATTTACATTTAGAGTTTTTGTTTTCATTTTTAGTCTTTGTTTACAAAGTAGTCTTTGTTTACATTTGTAGTCTTTGTTTACACCTAAAGTTTTTGTTTACATTAATAGTCTTTGTTTACATTTAGAGTCTTTGTTTATATTTGCAGTATTTGTTTACATTTGTAGTATTTTTTTAAATTTAGAGCCTTGTTTACATTTATAGTCTTCGTTTACATTTGTTGTCTTTGTTGATATTTTGACACTTTGTTTTTATTTCTAGTCTTTGTTAACATTTAGAGTTTTGTTTACATTTTTGTCTTTGTTTTCATTTGTACTATTTGTTTACATTTATATTCTTTGTTTACATATAGTCTTTGTTTACATTTGTAGTCTTTGTTTACTATGTGGTCTGTTTACATTTAGCATCTGTTTACATTTAGTGTCTTTGTTTACATTTGTAGTCTTTGTTTACATTTGTACACTTTGCTTTTATTTGTTTTCTTTGTTTACATCACGGAGTAAAAAGACAGGAGAAGGAAACGCTGAAATTTTGTGATGTTATTTTCTAATGTTTAAAGATGGCGCCAGCGTGCAATCGTTCCTTCTCTCCAGCTTCCGCAATGTTATTCAATGGGGAAATGTCTCGTTTTAATTGTCTCGTTAGAAATGTCTCGTTATCTCGGGAAATGTCTTTGTTTACATTTGGATCATTTAGCTTCTGATACATTTGTAATCTTTGTTTACACTTGTAGCGTTTGTTTCAATGTAGAGTCTTTGTCCTCATATATACTCTTTGTTTTTATTTGTACTCTTTGTTTACATTTGTAGTCTGTTTACATTTAGAGTCTCTTTGCGTTTGTAGTGTTGTTTTCATTTCGTACCTTTTTTTATATTTATAGTCTTTGTTTACTTTTGTAGTCTTTTTTTATTTTTAGATTGTTTCCATTTGTAGTCTTTGTGCATATTTTTAGTCTTTGTTTATTTTTAGAGGCTTTGTTTACATTTGAAGTCTTTGTTTACATTTAGAGTCTTTATTTACATTTAGAGTCTTTGTTTTCATTTGTAGCCTTTGTTTACATTTGTAGTCTTTGTTTACACCTAGAGTCCTTGTTTACACCTAAAGTTTTTGTTTACATTAATAGTCTTTGTTTACATTTGTAGTATTTGTTTACATTTGAAGTATTTTTTTAAATTTAGAGCCTTGTGTACATTTGTAGTCTTCGTTTACATTTGCTGTCTTTGTTGATATTTAGACACTGTTTTTATTTCTAGTGTTTGTTCACATTTAGAGATTTGTTTACATTTTTGTACTCTTTGTTTACATTTATATTCATTGTTCAAACATAGAGTCTTTGTTTACATTTGTAGTCTTTGTTTATATTTGTGGTCTGTTTACATTTAGCATCTGTTTACATTTAGTGTCTTTGTTTACATTTGTAGTCTTTGTTTACATTTGTACTCTTGGCTTTTATTTGTAGTCTTTGTTTACATTAAGAGTCTTTGTTTACGTTTGTTGTCTTTGTTTACATTTAAAGTCCTTGTTTACGTTTGTAATCTTTGTTTATATTTGTACTCTTTGTTTTTGTTAGTACTCTTTGTTTACATTTAGAGTCTTTGTTTACATTTAGAGTACCTGTTTACACTTGTAATCTTTGTTTACATGAGTAGTCTTTGTTTACTTTTAGTCTTTGTTTACATTTGGAGCCTTTGTTTACATTTGAAGTCTTTGTTTAAATTTGGATCCTTTGTTTACATTTTGTGTCTATTTACATTTGTAATGTTGGTTTACATTTGTAGCATTTGTTTACATTTAGAGTCTTTGTTTTCATTTGTACTCTTTTTTTTTATTTGTAGTCTTAATTTACATTTAGAGTGTTTGTTTTCATTTGTAGTCTTTCTTTACAATTGTAGTCTTTGTTTACATTCGTGGTCTCTTCACATCTAGCATCTGTTTACATTTGTAGTCTTTGTTTACATTAAGATGCTTTGTTTACATATATTGTCTCTCTTTATATTTGTAATCTTACGTTTGTTACGATCGCGGACATTTCTACGTTTTTGAAACTAATCGGAAAGTAATCTGAACGATTTTAAACGTTTCTGAAATGTTTATAATGTTTCAATCTTATATAATTGTTACGTTTCTGGAACATTTTGTTCTGTTAGGGTAAGCTTATATTTGTTTATATTTGAGGTCTTCTTTTACACTTAGACTTTTGTTTACATTTAGAGTCTTTGTTTATATTTATAATCTTTGTTTACATTTGGATCCTTTGTTTGCGTTTTGTGTTTGTTTACATTTGTAATCTTTGTTTACATTTGTAGTCTTTGTTTACATTTAGAGTCTATGCTTACATTGGTAGTCTTTGTTTACATTTTTAGTCTTTGTTTTTATTTTTAGTCTTTGTTTACATTTTTAGTCTTTGTTTACATTTGTAGTCTTTGTTTACATTAAGATGCTTTGTTTACATATAGAGTGTCTCTTTACATTTGTAATCTTCGTTTACATTTGTAGTCTGTTTGCATTTAGAATCTGTTTACGTTTGTTGATTTTGTTTACATTTTAAGTCTTTGTTTACATTTGTAGTCTTTATTTACATTTGTACATTTTTTTTATTTGTAGACGCTTGTCTGCATTAAGAGTCTTTGCTTACGTTTGTAATCTTTGCTTACTTTTGTAGTCTTTGTTTACAGTTAGATTGTTTATTTACATCTAGAGTTTTTGTTTACATTTGTAGCCTTTGTTTACATTTAGAGCCTTTGTGTTCATTTGTACTCTGTTTTTATTTGTACGAGTTTTTGTTTACATTGGTAGTCTTTGTTTACATTTGTAGTCTTTAAAATGCTTTGCTTAAATATACAGTCTCTGTTTACATTTGTAACCTTTGTTTACATTTGTAGTCTGTTTGCATTTAGAATCTGTTTATTTTTGTAGATTTTGTTTACATTTTGAGTCTTTGTTTACATTTGTAGTCTTCGTTTTCATTTGTACTCTTTTTTTTATTTGTAGTCTCTGTCTACATTAAGAGTCTTTGCTTACGTTCGTAGTCTTTGTTTACATTTGTAGTCTTTGTTTACAGTCTTTGTTTGTAGTCCTTGTTTTCCCCTAAAATATTAGTTTACATTTACAGTCTTTGTTTACATTTGTAGTATTTTTTTACATTTAAAGTATTGTTTACATTTGTAGTCTTTGTTTACATTTGTAGTCTTTGTTTACTTTTAGAGTCTTTCTTTACATATGTAGTCTTTGTTTACATTTAGAGCCTTTGATTACATTTAGAGTCTTTGTTTACATTTGTAGTATTTGTTTGCATTTAATCTTTGTTTCCATTTAGAGTCTTTGTTTATATTTGTAGTATTTGTTTAAATTTGTAGACTTTGTTTATATTTAGAGCCTTGTTTACATTTGTAGTCTTTGTTTACATTTGTAGTCTTTGTTTACATTTAGACTTTTGTTTACATTTGTACTCTTCTTTATAGGTATATTCTTTGTTTACATATAGAGACTTTGTTTACATTTGTATTCTTTGTTTACGTTTGTAGTCTGTTTATATTTAGCATCTGTTCACGTTTAGAGTCTTTGTTTACATTTGCAATCTTTGTTTACATTTGTACTCTTTGTTTTTATTTGTAGTCTTTGTTTATTTTAAGAGACTTTGTTTACGTTTGTAGTCTTTGTTTAGGTTTAGAGTCCTTGTTTGTATTTGTACTCTTTGTTTTTTTTGTCGTCTTTGTTTACATTAAGAATCTTTGTTTACATTAGTAGTCTTTGTTTACATTTAGACTTTGTTTACATTTAGTGTCTTTGTTTACATTTGAAGTCTTTGTTTACATTTGGATCCTTTGTTTACATTTGTAATCTTTGTTTACACTTGTAGTCTTTAATTGCATTTAGAATCTTTGTTTACGTCTAGAATTTTTGTTTACATTTAGAGATTTTGTTTACATTTAGAATCTTTGTGCACATTTGTATTCTTTGTTTACATTTTTAAACTTCATTTACTATTAGAGTCTTTGTTTACACTTGTACTCTTTGTTTACATTTAGTCTGATTATATTTAGAGTCTTTGTTTACATTTGTACCCATACAGCACAGAATGTTTCAGTTATGTTGCAAAAAGCTTACAATCTTTTAAAAACGTAACACATTTAAGTATGCTCTCCGATACCTTTCTGAAACATTCGCCCTTTTTGATTTTCTATCTGTTAAGTGATTGTAACATTTCTGTTATGTATCTGATTTTTTGTTACGATCGCGGACATTTCTACGTTTTTGAAACTAATCGGAAAGTAATCTGAAGGATTTTAAACGTTTCTGAAATTTTTATAATATTTCAATGTTATATAATTGTTACGTTTCTGGAACATTTTGTTCTGTTAGGGTAAGCTTATATTTGTTTATATTTGAGGTCTTCTTTTACACTTAGATTTTTGTTTACATTTAGAGTCTTTGTTTACATTTTTAGTCTTTGTTTACATTTTTAGTCTTTGTTTACATTAAGATGCTTTTTTTACATATAGAGTGTCTCTTTACATTTGTAATCTTCGTTTACATTTGTAGTCTGATTGTATTTAGAATCTGTTTACGTTTGTTGATTTTGTTTACATTTTGAGTCTTTGTTTACATTTGTAGTCTTTGTTTACATTTGTACACTTTTTTTATTTGTAGACGCTTGTCTGCATTAAGAGTCTTTGCTTACGTTTGTAATCTTTGCTTACTTTTGTAGTCTTTGTTTACAGTTAGATTGTTTGTTTACATCTAGAGTTTTTGTTTACATTTGTAGCCTTTGTTTACATTTAGAGTCTTTGTATTCATTTGTACTCTGTTTTTATTTGTACGAGTTTTTGTTTACATTGGTAGTCTTTGTTTACATTTGTAGTCTTTAAAATGCTTTGTTTAAATATACAGTCTCTGTTTACATTTGTAACCTTTGTTTACATTTGTAGTCTGTTTGCATTTAGAATCTGTTTATTTTTGTAGATTTTGTTTACATTTTGAGTCTTTGTTTACATTTGTAGTCTTCGTTTTCATTTGTACTCTTTTTTTATTTGTAGTCTCTGTCTACATTAAGAGTCTTTGCTTATGTTCGTAGTCCTTGTTTACATTTGTAGTCTTTGTTTACAGTCTTTGTTTGTAGTCTTTGTTTACACATAGAGTCCTTGTTTTCCCCTAAAGTATTAGTTTACATTAACAGTCTTTGTTTACATTTGTAGTATTTTTTACATTTAGTGTTTGTTTCCATCTAGAGTCTGTTTATATTTGTAGTATTTGTTTACATTTGTAGTATTTTTTTACATTTAAAGTATTGTTTACATTTGTAGTCTTTGTTTACATTTGTAGTCTTTGTTTACTTTTAGAGTCTTTCTTTACATATGTAGTCTTTGTTTACATTTAGAGCCTTTGATTACATTTAGAGTCTTTGTTTACATTTGTAGTATTTGTTTGCATTTAATCTTTGTTTCCATTTAGAGTCTTTGTTTATATTTGTAGTATTTGTTTAAATTTGTAGACTTTGTTTATATTTAGAGCCTTGTTTACATTTGTAGTCTTTGTTTACATTTGTAGTCTTTGTTTACATTTAGACTTTTGTTTACATTTGTACTCTTCTTTATAGGTATATTCTTTGTTTACATATAGAGACTTTGTTTACATTTGTATTCTTTGTTTACGTTTGTAGTCTGTTTATATTTAGCATCTGTTCACATTTAGAGTCTTTGTTTACATTTGCAATCTTTGTTTACATTTGTACTCTTTGTTTTTATTTGTAGTCTTTGTTTACTTTAAGAGTCTTTGTTTACGTTTGTAGTCTTTGTTTACTTTAAGAGTCTTTGTTTGTATTTGTACTCTTTGTTTTTTTTGTCGTCTTTGATTACATTAAGAATCTTTGTTTACATTAGTAGTCTTTGTTTACATTTAGACTTTCTTTACATTTAGTGTCTTTGTTTACATTTGAAGTCTTTGTTTACATTTGTAGTCTTTAATTGCATTTAGAATCTTTGTTTACGTCTAGAATTTTTGTTTACATTTAGAGATTTTGTTTACATTTGGATCCTTTGTTTACATTTGTAATCTTTGTTTACATTTGTAGTCTTTAATTGCATTTAGAATCTTTGTTTACGTCTAGAATTTTTGTTTACATTTAGAGATTTTGTTTACATTTAGAGTCTTTGTTTACATTTGTACTCTTTGTTTACATTTTTAGACTTCATTTACTATTAGAGTCTTTGTTTACACTTGTACTCTTTGTTTACATTAGTAGTCTTTGTTTACATTTAGTCTGATTATATTTAGAGTCTTTGTTTACATTTGTACCCATACAGCACAGAATGTTTCAGTTATGTTGCAAAAAGCTTACAATCTTTTAAAAACGTAACACATTTAAGTATGCTCTCCGATACCTTTCTGAAACATTCGCCCTTTTTGATTTTCTATCTGTTAAGTGATTGTAACATTTCTGTTATGTATCTGATTTTTTGTTACGATCGCGGACATTTCTACGTTTTTGAAACTAATCGGAAAGTAATCTGAACGATTTTAAACGTTTCTGAAATGTTTATAATGTTTCAATGTTATAATCTTTGTTTACATTTGGATCCTTTGTTTGCGTTTTGTGTTTGTTTAAATTTGTAATCTTTGTTCACATTTGTAGTCTTTGTTTACATTTAGAGTCTATGTTTACATTGGTAGTCTTTGTTTACATTTTTAGTCTTTGTTTTTATTTTTAGTCTTTGTTTACATTTTTAGTCTTTGTTTACATTTGTAGTCTTTGTTTACATTAAGATGCTTTGTTTACATATAGAGTGTCTCCTTACATTTGTAATCTTCGTTTACATTTGTAGTCTGTTTGCATTTAGAATCTGTTTACGTTTGTTGATTTTGTTTACATTTTGAGTCTTTGTTTACATTTGTAGTCTTTGTTTACATTTGTACATTTTTTTATTTGTAAAATCTTATCTACATTATGAGTCTTTGCTTACGTTTGTAATCTTTGCTTACTTTTGTAGTCTTTTTTACAGTTAGATTGTTTGTTTACATCTAGAGTTTTTGTTTACATTTAGAGATTTTGTTTACATTTAGAGTCTGTGCAGTTTTGTACACTTTGTTTACATTTAGTTTCTGTTTACATTTGTAATCTTTGTTTACATTTGTAGCCTTTGTTTACATTTAGAGTCTTTGTGTTCATTTGTACTCTGTTTTTATTTGTACAAGTTTTTGTTTACATTGGTAGTCTTTGTTTACATTTGTAGTCTTTAAAATGCTTTGTTTACATATAGAGTCTCTGTTTACATTTGTAACCTTTGTTTACATTTGTGATCTGTTTGCATTTAGAATCTGTTTATTTTTGTAGATTTTGTTTACATTTTGAGTCTTTGTTTACATTTGTAGTGTTCGTTTTCATTTGTACTCTTTTTTTTATTTGTAGTCTCTGTCTACATTAAGAGTCTTTGCTTACGTTTGTAGTCTTTGTTTACATTTAGAGTCTTTGTTCATATTTGTAATCTTTGTTTACATTTGTAGTCTTTGTTTACACTTGTAGTCTTTGTTTACATTTGTAGTCTTTGTTTACACCTAGAGTCCTTGTTTACCCCTAAAATATTAGTTTACATTAACAGTCTTTGTTTACATTTGTAGTATTCTTTACATTTAGTGTTTGTTTCCATCTAGAGTCTGTTTATATTTGTAGTATTTGTTTACATTTGCAGTATTTTTTTACATTTAAAGTATTGTTTACATTTGTAGTCTTCATTTACATTTGTTGTCTCTGTTGACATTTAGACACCTTGTTTTTATTTCTAGTCTTTGTTTACATTTAGATATTTGTTTACATTTGTGCTCTTTGTTTACATTTGTACTCTTTTTTTACATTTATATTCCTTGACTACATATAGAGTCTTTGTTTACATTTGTGGTCTGTTTACATCTAGCAACTGTTTACATTTAGAGTCTTTGTTTACATTTGTAGACTTTGTTGACATTTGTACTCTTTGCTTTTATTTGTAGTCTTTGTTTATATTAAGAGTCATTGTTTACGTTTGTAGTCTTTGTTTACATTTAGAGTCTTTGTTTACATTTGTAATCTTTGTTTACATTTGTAGTCTTTAATTACATTTAGAGTCTTTGTTTACAGTTAGAGTCTGTTTATTTCTAGAGTTTTTTTTACATTTAGAGATTTTGTTTACATACAGAGTCTTTGTGCCCATTTGTACTCTTTGTTAACATTTGCAGTCTTTGTTTACATTTAGAGTACCTTTTTACACTTGTACTCTTTGTTTACATGAGTAGTGCTTGTTTGCATTTAGTCTTTGTTTATATTTGGAGCCTTTGTTTACATTTGAAGTCTGTTTACATTTGGATCCTTTATTTACATTTGGTGTCTGTTTACATTTGTAATCTTTGTTTACATTTGTAGCATTTACTTACATTTAGAGTCTTTGTTTTCATCTGTAGTCTTTGTTTTTATTTGTAGTCTTAATTTACATTTCGAATGTTTGTTTTCAATTGTAGTCTTTGTTTACAATTGTAGTCTTTGCTTACATTTGAAATATTTGTTTACATTTGTACTCTTTATTTTGATTTGTAGTCTTTGTTTACTTTTGTAGTCTTTGTTTCCATTTGTAGTCCCATACAGCACAGAATGTTTCAGTTATGTTGCAAAAAGCTTACAATCTTTCAAAAACGTAACACGTTTTAGTATTCTCTCTGATATATTTCTGAAATATTTGCCCTTTTTAATTTTCTATATGTTAAGTGATTGTAGCGTTTCTGTTAATTATCTGATTTTTTGTTTCGATCTTATTTAATAAATATTTTGTGCTGTTAGGATTATTTGTTTTTATTTGTAGTTATAGTCTTTGTTTGCATTTGTAGTTTTTGTTTACATTTAGAGTCTGTTAACATTTGTGCTCTTTGTTTACTTTTGTACAGTTTGTTTAAATTTAGAGTACCTTTTTACACTTGTACTCTTTGTTTACATGAGTAGTCTTTGTTTGCATTTAGTCTTTGTTTATATTTGGAGCCTTTGTTTACATTTGAAGTCTTTGTTTACATTTGGATCCTTTGTTTACATTTGGTGTCTGTATATTTTTGTAATCTTTGTTTACATTTGTAGCATTTATTTACATTTAGAGTCTTTGTTTTCATCTGTAGTCTTTGTTTTTATTTGTAGTCTTAATTTACATTTCGATTGTTTGTTTTCAATTGTAGTCTTTGTTTACAATTGTAGTCTTTCTTTACATTTGAAATATTTGTTTACATTTGTACTCTTTATTTTGATTTGTAGTCTTTGTTTACTTTTGTAGTCTTTGTTTCCATTTGTAGTCCCATACAGCACAGAATGTTTCAGTTATGTCGCAAAAAGCTTACAATCTTTCAAAAACGTAACACGTTTTTGTATTCTCTCTGATATATTTCTGAAATATTTGCCCTTTTTAATTTTCTATATGTTAAGTGATTGTAGCGTTTCTGTTAATTATCTGATTTTTTGTTACGATCTTATTTAATAAATATTTTGTGCTGTTAGGATTATTTGTTTTTATTTGTTGTTATAGTCTTTGCTTGCATTTGTAGTTTTTGTTTACATTTAGAGACATAGATTATATTTATAGTCTTTGTTTAAATTTGTAGTCTGTTTACATTTAGAGTCTGTTTCCGTTTGTAGTTTTTGTTTATATTTGTAGTCTTTGTTTACTTTTAGAGTCTTTCTTTACATTTGTAGTCTTTGTTTACATTTAGAGCCTTTGATTACATTTAGAGTCTTTGTTTACATTTGTAGTATTTGTTTGCATTTAATCTTTGTTTCCATTTAGAGTCTTTGTTTATATTTGTAGTATTTGTTTAAATTTGTAGAATTTGTTTATATTTAGAGCCTTGTTTACATTTGTATTCTTTGTTTACATTTGTAGTCTTTGTTTACATTTAGACTTTTGTTTACATTTGTACTCTTCTTTATAGGTATATTCTTTGTTTACATACAGAGACTTTGTTTACATTTGTATTCTTTGTTCACGTTTGTAGTCTGTTTATATTTAGCATCTGTTCACATTTAGAGTCTTTGTTTACATTTGCAATCTTTGTTTACATTTGTACTCTTTGTTTTTATTTGTAGTCTTTGTTTACATTATGAGTCTTTGTTTACGTTTGTAGTCTTTGTTTACGTTTAGAGTCTTTGTTTGTAGTTGTACTCTTTGTTTTTTTTGTCGTCTTTGTTTACATTAAGAATCTTTGTTTACATTAGTAGTCTTTGTTTGCATTTAGACTTTCTTTACATTAAGTGTCTTTGTTTACATTTGAAGTCTTTGTTTACATTTGGATCCTTTGTTTACATTTTTAATCTTTGTTTACATTTGTAGTCTTTAATTGCATTTAGAATCTTTGTTTACGTCTAGAATTTTTGTTTACATTTAGAGATTTTGTTCACATTTAGAGTCTTTGTGCACATTTGTACTCTTTGTTTACATTTTTAGACTTCATTTACTATTAGAGTCTTTGTTTAAGCTTGTACTCTTTGTTTACATTAGTAGTCTTTGTTTACATTTAGTCTTTGATTATATTTAGAGTCTTTGTTTACATTTGTACCCATACAGCACAGAATGTTTCAGTTATGTTGCAAAAAGCTTACAATCTTTTAAAAACGTAACACATTTAAGTATGCTCTCCGATACCTTTCTGAAACATTCGCCCATTTTGATTTTCTATCTGTTAAGTGATTGTAACATTTCTGTTATGTATCTGATTTTTTGTTACGATCGCGGACATTTCTACGTTTTTGAAACTAATCGGAAAGTAATCTGAACGATTTTAAACGTTTCTGAAATGTTTATAATGTTTCAATGTTATATAATTGTTACGTTTCTGGAACATTTTGTTCTGTTAGAGTAAGCTTATATTTGTTTATATTTAAGGTCTTCTTTTACACTTAGATTTTTGTTTACATTTAGAGTCTTTGTTTATATTTATAATCTTTGTTTACATTTGGATCCTTTGTTTGCGTTTTGTGTTTGTTTACATTTGTAATCTTTGTTTACATTTGTAGTCTTTGTTTACGTTTAGAGTCTATGTTTACATTGGTAGTCTTTGTTTACATTTTTAGTCTTTGTTTACATTTTTAGTCTTTGTTTACATTTGTAGTCTTTGTTTACATTAAGTTGCTTTGTTTACATATAGAGTGTCTCTTTACATTTGTAATCTTCGTTTACATTTGTAGTCTGTTTGCATTTAGAATCTGTTTACGTTTGTTAATTTTGTTTACATTTTGAGTCTTTGTTTACATTTGTAGTCTTTGTTTACATTTGTACACTTTTTTATTTGTAAACTCCTGTCTACATTAACAGTCTTTGCTTACGTTTGTAATCTTTGCTTACTTTTGTAGTCTTTTTTACAGTTAGATTGTTTGTTTACATCTAGAGTTTCTGTTTACATTTACAGATTTTGTTTACATTTAGAGTCTGTGCAGTTTTGTACTCTTTGTTTACATTTAGTTTCTGTTTACATTTGTAATCTTTGTTTACATTTGTAGCCTTTGTTTACATTTAGAGTCTTTGTGTTTATTTGTACTATGTTTTTATTTGTACGAGTTTTTGTTTACATTGGTAGTCTTTGTTTACATTTGTAGTCTTTAAAATGCTTTGTTTACATTGGTAGTCTGTTTGCATTTAGAATCTGTTTATTTTTGTAGATTTTGTTTACATTTTGAGTCTTTGTTTACATTTGTAGTCTTCGTTTTCATTTGTACTCTTTTTTTTATTTGTAGTCTCTGTCTACATTAAGAGTCTTTGCTTACGTTTGTAGTCTTTGTTTACATTTAGAGTCTTTGTTTATATTTGTAATCTTTGTTTACATTTGTAGTCTTTGTTTACACTTGTAGTCTTTGTTTACATTTGTAGTCTTTGTTTACACCTAGAGTCCTTGTTTACCCCTAAAATATTAGTTTACATTAACAGTCTTTGTTTACATTTGTAGTATTTTTTACATTTAGTGTTTGTTTCCATCTAGAGTCTGTTTATATTTGTAGTATTTGTTTACATTTGTAGTCTTTTTTTACATTTAAAGTATTGTTTACATTTGTAGTCTTCATTTACATTTGTTGTGTCTGTTGACATTTAGACACCTTGTTTTTATTTCTAGTCTTTGTTTACATTTAGAGATTTGTTTACATTTGTACATTTGTACTCTTTCTTTACATTTATATTCCTTGACTACATATAGAGTCTTTGTTTACATTTGTGGTCTGTTTACATCTAGCAACTGTTTACATTTAGAGTCTTTGTTTACATTTGTAGACTTTGTTGACATTTGTACTCTTTGCTTTTATTTGTAGTCTTTGTTTATATTAAGAGTCATTGTTTACGTTTGTAGTCTTTGTTTACATTTAGAGTCTTTGTTTACATTTGTAATCTTTGTTTACATTTGTAGTCTTTAATTACATTTAGAGTCTTTGTTTACAGTTAGAGTCTGTTTATTTCTAGAGTTTTTTTTACATTTAGAGATTTTGTTTACATACAGAGTCTTTGTGCCCATTTGTACTCTTTGTTTACATTTGTAGTCTTTGTTTACATTTAGAGTACCTTTTTACACTTGTACTCTCTGTTTACATGAGTAGTGTTTGTTTGCATTTAGTCTTTGTTTATATTTGGAGCGTTTGTTTACATTTGAAGTCTTTGTTTACATTTGGATCCTTTATTTACATTTGGTGTCTGTTTACATTTGTAATCTTTGTTTACATTTGTAGCATTTATTTACATTTAGAGTCTTTGTTTTCATCTGTAGTCTTTGTTTTTATTTGTAGTCTTAATTTACATTTCGATTGTTTGTTTTCAATTGTAGTCTTTGTTTCCATTTGAAATATTTGTTTCCATTTGTACTCTTTATTTTGATTTGTAGTCTTTGTTTACTTTTGTAGTCTTTGTTTTCATTTGTAGTCCCATACAGCACAGAATGTTTCAGTTATGTCGCAAAAAGCTTACAATCTTTCAAAAACGTAACACGTTTTAGTATTCTCTCTGATATATTTCTGAAATATTTGCCCTTTTCAATTTTCTATATGTAAGTGATTGTAGCGTTTCTGTTAATTATCTGATTTTTTGTTACGATCTTATTTAATAAATATTTTGTGCTGTTAGGGTTATTTGTTTTTATTTGTAGTTATACTCTTTGTTTACATTTGTAGTTTTTGTTTACATTTAGAGTCTGTTAACATTTGTGCTCTTTGTTTACTTTTGTACACTTTGTTTAAATTTGTAGTTTGTTTATATATAAATTCTTCGTTTACATTTAGAGACATAGATTATATTTATATTTAGTCTTTGTTTACATTTGTAGTCTTTGTTTACATTTAGACTTTTGTTTACATTTGTACTCTTCTTTATATGTATATTCTTTGTTTACATATAGAGACTTTGTTTACATTTGTATTCTTTGTTTACGTTTGTAGTCTGTTTACATTTAGCATCTGTTGACATTTAGAGTCTTTGTTTACATTTGCAATCTTTGTTTACATTTGTACTCTTTGTTTTTATTTGTAGTCTTTGTTTACATTAAGAGTCTTTGTTTACACTTATACCCTTTGTTTATATTAGTAGTCCTTGTTTACATTTAGTCTTTGTTTACATTTAGAGTCTTTGTTTACATTCAGTTTCTGTTTACATTTCTAATCTTTGTTTACATTTGTAGCCTTTGTTTACATTTATTGTCTTTGTGTTCATTTGTACTCATTGTTTTTATTTGTACTCGTCGTTTACATTTGTAGTCTTTGTTTACATTTAGAGTCTATGCTTACATTGGTAGTCTTTGTTTACATTTTTAGTCTTTGTTTTTATTTTTAGTCTTTGTTTACATTTTTAGTCTTTGTTTACATTTGTAGTCTTTGTTTACATTTAGAGTCTGTTAACATTTGTGCTCTTTGTTTACTTTTGTACACTTTGTTTAAATTTGTAGTTTGTTTATATATAAATTCTTTGTTTACATTTAGAGACATAGATTATCTTTATATTTAGTGTTTGTTTACATTTGTAGTCTTTGTTTACATTTGTAGTCTTTGTTTACATTTAGACTTTTGTTTACATTTGTACTCTTCTTTATATGTATATTCTTTGTTTACATATAGAGACTTTGTTTACATTTGTATTCTTTGTTTACGTTTGTAGTCTGTTTACATTTAGCATCTGTTCACATTTAGAGTCTTTGTTTACATTTGTAATCTTTGTTTACATTTGTACTCTTTGTTTTTATTTGTAGTCTTTGTTTACATTAAGAGTCTTTGTTTACACTTTTACCCTTTGTTTATATTAGTAGTCCTTGTTTACATTTAGTCTTTGTTTACATTTAGAGTCTTTGTTTACATTTAGAGTCTTTGTTTACATTCAGTTTCTGTTTACATTTCTAATCTTTGTTTACATTTGTACACTTTTTTTATTTGTAGACGCTTGTCTGCATTAAGAGTCTTTGCTTACGTTTGTAATCTTTGCTTACTTTTGTAGTCTTTGTTTACAGTTAGATTGTTTGTTTACATCTAGAGTTTTTGTTTACATTTGAGATTTTGTTTACATTTAGAGTCTGTGCACATTTGTACTCTTTGTTTACATTTAGTTTCTCTTTACATTTGTAATGTTTGTTTACATTTGTAGCCTTTGTTTACATTTAGAGTCTTTGTGTTCATTTGTACTCTGTTTTTATTTGTGCGAGTTTTTGTTTACATTGGTAGTCTTTGTTTACATTTGTAGTCTTTAAAATGCTTTGTTTAAATATACAGTCTCTGTTTACATTTGTAACCTTTGTTTACAATTGTAGTCTGTTTGCATTTCGAATCTGTTTATTTTTGTAGATTTTGTTTACATTTTGAGTCTTTGTTTACATTTGTAGTCTTCGTTTTCATTTGTACTCTTTTTTTTTATTTGTAGACTCTGTCTACATTAAGAGTCTTTGCTTACGTTTGTAGTCTTTGTTTACATTTGTAGTCTTTGTTTACAGTCTTTGTTTACATTTGTAGTCTTTGTTTACACCTAGAGTCCTTGTTTTCCCCTAAAATATTAGTTTACATTAACAGTCTTTGTTTACATTTGTAGTATTTTTTACATTTAGTGTTTGTTTCCATCTAGAGTCTGTTTATATTTGTAGTATTTGTTTACATTTGTAGTATTTTTTTACATTTAAAGTATTGTTTACATTTGTAGTCTTCATTTCCATTTGTTGTCTCTGTTGACATTTAGACACCTTGTTTTTATTTCTAGTCTTTGTTTACATTTAGAGATTTGTTTACATTTGTGCTCTTTGTTTACATTTGTACTCTTTCTTTACATTTATATTCCTTGACTACATATAGAGTCTTTGTCTACATTTGTGGTCTGTTTACATCTAGCAACTGTTTACATTTAGAGTCTTTGTTTACATTTGTAGTCTTTGTTGACATTTGTACTCTTTGCTTTTATTTGTAGTCTTTGTTTACATTAAGAGTCATTGTTTACGTTTGTAGTCTTTGTTTACATTTAGAGTCTTTGTTTACATTTGTAATCTTTGTTTACATTTGTAGTCTTTAATTACATTTAGAGTCTTTGTTTACAGTTAGAGTCTGTTTATTTCTGGAGTTTTTATTAAATTTAGAGATTTTGTTTACATACAGAGTCTTTGTGCCCATTTGTACTCTTTGTTTACATTTGTAGTCTTTGTTTACATTTAGAGTACCTTTTTACACTTGTACTCTTTGTTTACATGAGTAGTGTTTGTTTGCATTTAGTCTTTGTTTATATTTGGTGTCTGTTTACATTTGTAATCTTTGTTTACATTTGTAGCATTTATTTACATTTAGAGTCTTTGTTTTCATCTGTAGTCTTTGTTTTTATTTGTAGTCTTAATTTACATTTCGAATGTTTGTTTTCAATTGTAGTCTTTGTTTACAATTGTAATCTTTGCTTACATTTGAAATATTTGTTTACATTTGTACTCTTTATTTTGATTTGTAGTCTTTGTTTACTTTTGTAGTGTTTGTTTCTATTTGTAGTCCCATACAGCACAGAATGTTACAGTTATGTTGCAAAAAGCTTACAATCTTTCAAAAACGTAACACGTTTTAGTATTCTCTCTGATATATTTATGAAATATTTGCCCTTTTTAATTTTCTATATGTTAAGTGGTTGTAGCGTTTCTGTTAATTATCTGATTTTTTGTTTCGATCTTATTTAATAAATATTTTGTGCTGTTAGAATTATTTGTTTTTATTTGTAGTTATAGTCTTTGTTTGCATTTGTAGTTTTTGTTTACATTTAGAGTCTGTTAACATTTCTGCTCTTTGTTTACTTTTGTACACTTTGTTTAAATTTAGAGTACCTTTTTACACTTGTACTCTTTGTTCACATGAGTAGTCTTTGTTTTCATTTAGTCTTTGTTTATATTTGGAGCCTTTGTTTACATTTGAAGTCTTTGTTTACATTTGGATCCTTTGTTTACATTTGGTGTCTGTTTACATTTGTAATCTTTGTTTACATTTGTAGCATTTATTTACATTTAGAGTCTTTGTTTTCATCTGTAGTCTTTGTTTTTATTTGTAGTCTTAATTTACATTTCGATTGTTTGTTTTCAATTGTAGTCTTTGTTTACAATTGTAGTCTTTGTTTACATTTGAAATATTTGTTTACATTTGTACTCTTTATTTTGATTTGTAGTCTTTGTTTCCATTTGTAGTCCCATACAGCACAGAATGTTTCAGTTATGTCGCAAAAAGCTTACAATCTTTCAAAAACGTAACACGTTTTAGTATTCTCTCTGATATATTTCTGAAATATTTGCCCTTTTTAATTTTCTATATGTTAAGTGATTGTAGCGTTTCTGTTATTTATCTGATTTTTTGTTACGATCTTATTTAATAAATATTTTGTGCTGTTAGGATTATTTGTTTTTATTTGTAGTTATAGTCTTTGCTTGCATTTGTAGTTTTTGTTTACATTTAGAGTCTGTTAACAATTGTGCTCTTTGTTTACTTTTGTACACTTTGTTTAAATTTGTAGTTTGTTTATATATAGATTCTTTGTTTACATTTAGAGACATAGATTGTATTTATAGTCTTTGTTTAAATTTGTAGTCTGTTTACATTTAGAGTCTGTTTCCGTTTGTAGTTTTTGTTTATATTTCTAGTCTTTGTTTACATTTAGAGATTTGTTTACATTTGTGCTCTTTGTTTACATTTATAATCCTTGACTACATATAGAGTCTTTTTTACATTTGTAGTCTTTGTTTACATTTAGAGCCTTTGATTACATTTAGAGTCTTTGTTTACATTTGTAGCATTTGTTTGCATTTAATCTTTGTTTACATTTGTAGTCTTTGTTTACATTTGTAGTCTTTGTTTACATTTAGACTTTTGTTTACATTTGTACTCTTCTTTACAGGTATATTCTTTGTTTACATATAGAGACTTTGTTTACATTTGTATTCTTCTTTTACGTTTGTAGTCTGTTTACATTTAGCATCTGTTCACCTTTAGAGTCTTTGTTTACATTTGCAATCTTTGTTTACATTTGTACTCTTTGTTTTTATTTGTAGTCTTTCTTTACATTAAGAGTCTTTGTTTACGTTTGTAGTCTTTGTTTACGTTTAGAGTCTTTGTTTGTATTTGTACTCTTTGTTTTTTTTGTCGTCTTTGTTTACATTAAGAATCTTTGTTTGCATTAGTAGTCTTTGTTTACATTTAGACTTTCTTTACATTTAGAGTCTTTGTTTACATTTGAAGTCTTTGTTTACATTTGGATCCTTTGTTTACATTTGTAATCTTTGTTTACATTTGTAGTCTTTAATTGCATTTAGAATCTTTGTTTACGTCTAGAATTTTTGTTTACATTTAGAGATTTTGTTTACATTTAGAGTCTTTGTGCACATTTGTACTCTTTGTTTACATTTTTAGACTTCATTTACTATTAGAGTCTTTGTTTACACTTGTACTCTTTGTTTACATTAGTAGTCTTTGTTTACATTTAGTCTTTGATTATATTTAGAGTCTTTTGTTTACATTTGTACCCATACAGCACAGAATGTTTCAGTTATGTTGCAAAAAGCTTACAATCTTTTAAAAACGTAACACATTTAAGTATGCTCTCCGATACCTTTCTGAAACATTCGCCCTTTTTGATTTTCTATCTGTTAAGTGATTGTAACATTTCTGTTATGTATCTGATTTTTTGTTACGATCGCGGACATTTCTACGTTTTTGAAACTAATCGGAAAGTAATCTGAACGATTTTAAACGTTTCTGAAATGTTTATAATGTTTCAATGTTATATAATTGTTACGTTTCTGGAACATTTTGTTCTGTTAGGGCAAGCTTATATTTGTTTATATTTGAGGTCTTCTTTTACACTTAGAGTTTTGTTTACATTTAGAGTCTTTGTTTATATTTATAATCTTTGTTTACATTTGGATCCTTTGTTTGCGTTTTGTGTTTGTTTACATTTGTAATCTTTGTTTACATTTGTAGTCTTTGTTTACATTTAGAGTCTATGTTTACATTGGTAGTCTTTGTTTACATTTTTAGTCTTTGTTTTTATTTTTAGTCTTTGTTTACATTTTTAGTCTTTGTTTACATTAAGATGCTTTGTTTACATATAGAGTGTCTCTTTACATTTGTAATCTTCGTTTACATTTGTAGTCTGTTTGCATTTAGAATCTGTTTACGTTTGTTGATTTTGTTTACATATTGAGTCTTTCTTTACATTTGTAGTCTTTGTTTACATTTGTACACTTTTTTATTTGTAAACTCTTGTCTACATTAAGAGTCTTTGCTTACGTTTGTAATCTTTGCTTACTTTTGTAGTCTTTTTTACAGTTAGATTGTTTGTTTACATCTAGAGTTTTTGTTTACATTTAGAGATTTTGTTTACATTTAGAGTCTGTGCACTTTTGTACTCTTTGTTTACATTTAGTTTCTGTTTACATTTGTAATCTTTGTTTACATTTGTAGCCTTTGTTTATATTTAGAGTCTTTGTGTTCATTTGTACTCTGTTTTTACTTGTACGAGTTTTTGTTTACATTGGTAGTCTTTGTTTACATTTGTAGTCTTTGTTTACATTTGTAGTCTTTAAAATGCTTTGTTTACATATAGAGTCTCTGTTTACATTTGTAACCTTTGTTTACATTTGTAGTCTGTTTGCATTTAGAATCTGTTTATTTTTGTAGATTTTGTTTACATTTTGAGTCTTTGTTTACATTTGTAGTCTTCGTTTTCATTTGTACTCTTTTTTTTATTTGTAGTCTCTGTCTACAGTAAGAGTTTTTGCTTACGTTTGTAGTCTTTGTTTACATTTAGAGACTTTGTTTATATTTGTAATCTTTGTTTACATTTGTAGTCTTTGTTTACACTTGTAGTCTTTGTTTACATTTGTAGTCTTTGTTTACACCTAGAGTCCTTGTTTACCCCTAAAATATTAGTTTACATTAACTCTTTCGTTCCCGTTACGGCCGAAGCCGCCCGAAAGCTCTCAATCCCATTCCGGCCCTAAAACGCCTGAGATAGTTCATCCCCCCTTTTCGCTCTTTTATCTTCGCGATGGTCATTTTTCCGCAGTTAGTTGTCAGTGCAGATGATAAGTGGGCGGGTTAACTTTACGGTGACAAGAAGGGATAGGGGAGGGAGTTTTCTTGTCCTAAAGATTTTGAAGTGAGAGACAAAATTTTGTAATCGCAGTTTGTTAGCTGAGATCATCCTGTATGTTCTTATTTCTTCCTGTTTATTATGGCTTTTTGACGTAGAAAAATAACACAATACGAAATTAATGCGATTTTATTTGCATCTACTGAAAATGAAATTAACAAATCGATTGATAGCAGTGATAGTGATGAAAATTCAGAGGAAATACAATCTTTCCAAACACCGAAACTGTTTCTGATTCCGGTGCGGATCTAGACGAAAATTGTGGTAATTTTCATATTACTTTTACGTGGACTTCCGACATAAAGAAATTTAATAATCAGGAGAAATTTTCGGGATCTAAAGACTCAGTAGATAGTTTGAATCCAAGAGCACAACCTCTAGATTATTTTAATAATAATAATAAAAAAAAAAAAAAGAAGAAGAAGGAAAGAAACAAAAGGAAAAAAAAAGTGTTTGCAAGAAAATACAAGTTGAAAAAATAAAAAATTCCTCACAACAATTGTTTTGGGCTGAGAAACAGTACACCATAGACAAGTAGAATTAGACCTTCAACTCCCATTGGCCGTAATGGAAATTTCTTCTAACATTAAAATCACATAGACACTAGCGACACCACTTAGTTTGTAAGAATTATTGTAGCAACCGTGGAGTCAGGTTCCAATGGCGGGCGATTTATCGCTCTTTTTGGCGATTTAAAGAAAAATAACAACCTTAGAAGATTATGGACAGACGGATTTTATAATCGATTTATTTACAAACTTTACTCCATCCCGCCTCACTCCTCCCATTGCCGGAAAGGAAAACGGCAGAATACTTCCTTTTCAGCCTTTTCTTATTTTTAGTAAACTTCGTTTTTTAAAACAGGAAATTGATAATTTCATTGTAATATATTTCAACTTAAATGAATATATATATATATATATATATATATATATATATATACATACATATACATGATTTTTTTTTTTTTTTTTTTTTTTTTTTAAATAGGAAATTTATGATTTCTTTGTAATATTTCACTCTATTTTTTTTATATTTTCAACTTAAATGAAAAAAAAAATATATATCACTTTTTTTTCCCAGTTTATTCCATTTAATTGAATTTGAAACTTAAAAATAAGAGAAAAACCGGAATATTTATTAAAAGCTGAATAAATTGTGTAAATTACTTCATTTTTTCAACACTTAACGTTTAAAAAAAATAGGAATAAGGAATTATTAAATATTTTCACTTTCTAAATATGTCATATCCAGATTAATATTTATTCTTTAGCTTTAAATATGTACTTAACAATTTAGTATTTTCTTCATAAAAACAAACGAAATTTTATATTTTAATTATTAAAAATACTTCTTTTTAACTTTAAAATATTTCATCCAGAAATCTTGCAATATTTATACTTTAATTTTTCATAAATATATTGAAATTTCATTAAAGAAACACAGTTAATATTTTTCTTTGGAAATTAAATGTACTTTTAATAGAAAAATATTAAATGTATACTTTTTTTTTGCTTTCTACTTTTACATCTACTGATATAAAACAGTATTTAATCTATCTCATTAATAAACAAAATCTACTTAATAAGTATAAAACTTTGAATAAACACCATAAAATGCAAGAACTCTCAACAATAGTTTAGGGTTGAAAGAAGACACAACCCTTCGTCAGGCAAACAAAATAGGCACAAGGGCTGCCAAAAAAAAAAAAAAAAAGTTGCATTTTATGGTGTTTGTTTATTCAAAAATTTGTACTTACCTTTAAATTTCAATTTTTCTTTTTTTTTTTTAATCTTATCTTGTTAAAATTTTAGAACTTTTTCATGTTAATAAGTATCATGGTAATAAAAAAACACTTATAAACAGCATTTTTTTTTTTTGGGGGGGGGGGAATCTTAACAATTGTTTCAGATTAGAATAAAGCACGATACTTCATCAAGAAAACAACATAGGCATGAGTGCTGCAAACAAAGCATTTGCATTTTATTCCAACCCAAAACACAATTCTTGTTTTTGCTTGTTTTTTTTTTTTTTTTTTTTTTTTTCAGTGATTACTTCTTAATGTTAGCTCACTGGACACTTTTATAATTCAAGCTTATATATATTTATCAGAAATTCTTGCGATATTCATTAAAACTTTGATTCAACATTCTTCAAAATTGTGTGTTAAAATTTCATTTTAAAAAGAGGAAGTGAAAGGAAGGAAATAGGTGAATGTCCTCTTTTGTTTAGAGTACTTTGTTTATCAACCATAAATATTTATTACAGATGAAGCATTAGACAATTTTTATATCAACTGTGCAAAAAAAGCCACAGCCGGGAATATAAACACCTGTTATATCTTTAGTTGCATTCTGAACTAATGCCAAATCGGTAATCAGTCAGAGTGTATGTTTTTTTTTTTTTTTTTTCCCCAGTTCTGGTATTTTTTGCAGAGCTGGAATAATAATTCAACCTTTCATCCTATCTTTAATAACTTTTTCTTTTAGTCATAATTCAGTATTTAAGAGGAGACAATATCTAATTCCGTCAATAGTGAAATCCTATTGCATTCTATGGGAAAATTTATTCACACAATTACTTACTAATATAGTTGAACCTCGTTAACGTGAATCTCAAGGGGAATGAAAAATTTATTCATGTTATCAGTAGTTCACGATATCAATAACAAATCTTCATATAATTAAACTAATCTTCATTTTGATGGGGGTTGTGGAAAAAGTTCATGTTAAAAAAAAAGTAATTCGCGTTAACGAGGTTCGACTGTATATATTTTCTTTTAATTCTGTTTTTTTATTCGGAAAATTCATAACATTTAAATTAGCACTCATTTAAAAAAAAAAAAAATAATTTTGAGTTCAAAAATACATATTTTCACTAACTGCATTTTTACCATTCTTTTATTTGCAACACAAAAAATTAAAAAAATCAATTTTTGCAAAGTGAGTACTAACTGAACGATTGTGAATTTTCTGAATGTAAAAACGGAATTATATATTATAAATGAGTAATTATGGAAGCTAATTTTAACACAGAATAAAATAGGCCACTGACATTAGCGAGTGTAGATATTATCTGCTCTTTCATGATGTATGCCCAGGAATGGGCAATTGAAATTTGTAGCAATTAGTAATTTGATGCTTTCTTTACTTAACGACCCTCTTCACTCACCGTCGCCGGAAGCCCAAGCCAGTGTTATGCTATGGGGAAATTTTCTTTACAAATAACTTATTAACTAATACATATTTTTAAATTCTGTTTTCACATTCAGAAAATTCACAACTGTTAAATTGACGGACCTTTTTTTAAAATGTAATTTTTTAATTTTTAATATTTTATTTCGAAATTGCAAAATGGAAAAATTTCACATATTGAAAATTCGTATTTTGCAGCTTCAAAATAAAATATAAAAAATTAAAAAAATATTTTTTTAGAAAAGGTGCGTCAATTTAACAGCTGGGAACTTTCAGAATGTGAAAACAGAATTTTAAAATATGTATTAGTTAATAAGTTATTTGTAAGGAAAAATTTCCCATAGAATAACATTAGTTTCAGCTTCCGGCGGCGGTGAGTGAAGAGGGCCCTTAACACCGCACCTACTTACAATTGTAACAACTGTCAGATATCATAATTTTTAAAACCCTGCAAAATGATTTTTTCTTTCCTTTTTTTTAATCTTTGCTTTGAATTTTTTATAAATACATGTCTCCGTTTGCAATTTCGTTAAATAAAGTTGCATATTGCACTTTAATGTAGAAAAGTGTTAATATTTTGAAATGGAACAAGTCATTCATTCATTTACCTTTAATGATATAAAAAATGTAATTTACAGCAAATAATGATTTCATGCTTGTCCGCTGTACCATCCTCATCTACTTGTAAATTTTATTAAACAATGTAATCTACAGTTTAAACTACATCAGTGCTGAAAAAGTAATAAGTTAAAAAGTTTGCGAAAACACCATAAATTTAATGGGGGGGGGGGGATACTCAACAATATTTTAGGTGTGAATTAAAATAATGACTGTCAGGTAAACTTACGGATTGTGGTTTTAATTTGATCAAAAGACAATTGTGAGATTTTTGCAATTTATGGTATTTCCATAAACTTTGACTAATTATTGAATCCAAAGTTCATAAAATAGTTAAGAGATATTTAGAAATAATACACTGACATTTTTTTCCTTCAGTTTTTTTGCATAATTGTGAAGTGCAGTGTGCTTAAAAATACAAAATAAGAATTTAAAAATCTGTCCTATTTTCAATAGTAAAATTCTTTTTGAAGTAATAAATAAATCCTTCATTAGAAACAATGCTATAATCTTGTTATATAGGAAGTAATATTCTTTAAAACAGGATTTGGATTTATTGTCATCAAAATTACTTCTTAATTTTTACATAATCACATAATCTTTATTTTCCACAATCTTTTTCACTTATTAACACATTTGCGACCGCTGATGTGAATTCATGTCATTTCAACTTCTATAGCTAGTTGCCGCTGACATAAATGCACGTCTTTTCAGATTCTATTCCTGGTTACCGCTGGCGTGAATTCATGTCATTTTAAGAATTTCTATTGAAACAATACTTCAGTATTATTTCGATAGTATTATTAGAGTATCAATTCTTTGATACTATTATAGGTTTGTTCAATTACTATATAACTAATCTTCATTCCAAGCTTCAGGTAATTATAAGAGTAACATTTCAAAACATTACATTGAACTTTTATTCATGTTTAAACATCAAAAGTTTGCAGCAACTAGCTGTAGTTTACTTCAATATTCCCCGGCAAACAGTGTTAAAAAAGGCAAAAGTATGCCGGTCACGAAAATGTTAAGTTATGGAAACATGCTAATACTGATTAATTTTTTAATTGTAATTTTTATTTTATTTTTTTTATTTTATTTTAGGACTACTATAAGAAATATATCTCTTCACACACAGGTGATCATGAATTAATTAAAAAATACCTGATATTTTAGCAAGAAATTTTCATACAAAGAGAAAACATTCTTATTGCAGGAAGGTACAATTCTCTCATTATAAAAAAATTCTAACTATGTTTAGCAGTCATGTGAAATTGAGATTTCAGTCCTACTTTATGAATTTCAATTGTTGAACATAAGGACCAGGCGTTAAATCACTCTCTTGTTGAATATAAGAAGGGAAAGGCGTTGAAGTACTCTCTGGTTGAAATGAAGAAGGATCAGGTGTTGAAGATGAAGACACTTGATTATATTCTCCAGGCATTAACACTGAAATGATAGAAGGTTCGATTTGCCTTGAACTCTCTGAGACACCAGTAGTATCATCTGGCAGAGCATATCTAATCAATTTAGTCTTTAATGTAGAAGTAAATGCATTATCACTAAAGTGATCAGCACACAATCGTCCATAACACTGTACATAAGTTTCACTTTTTTCTTCCAGCAAATTTGATTTTCCTGTAAGTGCTAGCCATTGTTTCATCCTAGTGTTAAAAAAAAAAAAAAAAAAAAAAAAAAAAAACTATTAGAGGCATATATATATGTATATATATATATATAAAATTTCACTTCAGAGACTTCCATGAATAATAAAAATAAATAAATAATGCATTTACTATAACAAATCCACTGCCATATGATTTTTAAAAAATTTCTTTGATATTTGAAAAGTAAGTTTTTGCAGTGGAAATTCTTATGATCAAAAGTTTATATTTATTTTTTGCATGTAATGAAATTGTTATTTATTTGTGTTATGTATAATATATAAACACATTTAATAATTTTTATTTTAAAACAATACATATGCAAGTTTCCGTTGGAGCAGTTAAAATGGCAGGAACTAAGAAATAATGGTAAATGATCCATAAAATGTGAATAAAAATTTAATATGTAAGTAAACAATTAAAAAAATCTGGTGTGAAACAACTGCAAGACTTCCATTGCCCACTATTACACATATTATACACACTTTTGGAGATATTATATGCATTGTTTGGAATTTCCCAGTAAGAGAAACTTG
The DNA here is from genome assembly GCA_963930645.1 of Salticus scenicus. Classification (NCBI taxonomy): domain Eukaryota; kingdom Metazoa; phylum Arthropoda; class Arachnida; order Araneae; family Salticidae; genus Salticus; species Salticus scenicus. The sequence goes on from OZ005659.1 coordinate 260,225,851, forward strand.
AGATACACGTGTAAAATAGAGTTTACACAGCGAGTTAAAAAATAAGAAAAAAATAATGATAAGAGTTACTTTTTTTAAACACCAACTTCAGAGATCTTAAACGGAACTATCTAATCAGAATAACTGTAACTTGGCATACTCAATTACTGACCGGCAAACAATAATTACATACAAAAGGATACTTAAAAGGGAGCTAATATGGCAAATTTAAAAAAGATCTGTATAGCCATTTTTAAAGGAACCTGCACTTGGGAGACCAGAAATTGAGCTATTTATACAGTACGCCTATCAATTTTCCTTAACTTACCAACTATATCATTTGAAAGGACATATAACAGTGTTTATACAACAATTTTGCAGAAAATTGTTAGTTCCATTTTTGAAATACTGATTTACTGCCCCACTTCCAGTTTCCGATGACCCACTTCCGACTTTTCAATCTCAAAATTACGAAGGTTTTGTAAAATAAAACTAAATACATTAAAAGCTACAAGTAAACAAAACTATTCAAAGAAAAGTATGACTAATTATTCAATTCAAAAAGAAATTAATAAACAAAACACAGAAATTATGATTTAATGTTTATTTAAACATGTATAAAGCTAGAAAGTTATAATTTTTAATGACTGTTTTACATGTATAATGGTTGAATAATCTATATAAAAAAAGTATCTGTGAACGTTGTAGCTGTTAGAGACCCTCACATATCACTGCGAACAGCTGAACTGCATTTTATTATATAGGGAAAAATTTTATGAGAATTAAGGATTTTTTTTTTTTAAATTCTGTTTTAATTATCGAAAAATTAAATTTGATTTTGTTTTTCACAAAATATATTTATTTAATTTTTAATACTTCATACTGAAGTTACAAAGTGGAAAAAAATGATCAAAGCTCATCTTTGCACTTTATAATTTCAAAATAAAACATAAACAAACAAACAAAAAAAAAAACTGAGGAAAGTGAGAAGTTGAATTTACAGAAAAGCTAAAAATTCTCACCCCTGGTTGTTACACAAATTTTTGTGGATTGATGAAGTTTCTTATTAAAAAAGATATGGGTCTTACAAAGAATTAAAAATGTTTGTAAAATGATTTAAAATTTAAGAGGATCAAGCTGAAATTGATGTTGAATAGCGAAGATATTGAGCTTATCTGTATGAAAATTTATAGAACATAAATGAACACTTACTTCATATGTTTAAATGTAAACAATAAAAGGTAAAAATTTATATTTGATACTTATCACAATCCAAAATTTAGTTGTGTTTAAAAACACAGATAAACAGACAATGAATACCCTTGTTTGAGTGTAAAAATAAAATTTGCACATCAAATATTTCCAAATAATATGAGATTAAGTATACCGGAAGCAATTTGCATACACATAAACTGATTAAAATTTTCATTAAAAATGATTACTCTTAAGCCACAGCATTTTAACAAAAAAAAAAAAAAAAAAAAAAAAAAAAAAAATTGCTGTAATAGGGTGGAACAATTATAATCGACTGGACATAACAACATGATTAATTTCTAACTTTTAAAAATACACAGAGTGGGGGCAAATGTCACTCGACACACACACACACACACATATATATATATATATTCCATTGAAAAACAGCTCTTGCAAACAAAATTTATCGTTAAAATTATTTTATGATTATGAAATATACTGATATCTAATAATAGTACAGGATAGATAAAGCAGTTTCTATAATGAATACGATTATGATTGCGATTGGAAATTTGTACATCGAGGTGTTTGTATTCAGTCTTAAAAAAAAAAGTAAGACCTTCAGAAAGCATCTGATTATACTGAACTAAATGAAGAATGCAATAGTTTATATAATTAGGTGGTAATAATTATAAAATTTTGTAAGAAGAAAAAATTTCTAAATCGCAGATGTTCTTTGTTTCGTTTTGCTAAACAGTTAATAGACAAAAAAATAATTTATAACAAGGCATAAATCTACTAAAAAGAAATAGAAATATTTGCAAGAAATACCTCTTAGGATCTTTGGGGAACATAAATAATTTGTTTTGTGAAGAATCAGCATTGGAGAGGCACAATACACACCGGTCACGTTTCAGAGACGACATCCATTATTCTTGAAAGTCATGTCTTGTGAAATAATACCTGAAATAAATAAATTAGCAGTACATAATATACATACACAATAAGCAAAATATATATATATAAAAAAAATAAATAAAAATAAAAAAAAATACTCAGCTTTCAAGAAAATTGTTCTCATATAGCCCGATCTCAAAAACACTCAGCTAAGCAAGAATTCGAAGATTCGAATGAAGTCACCACAGTGCTGGGAATTGGCAAACGTCCAAAAGCGCCAGGCTGCCAAGGAATATCGCCGCGGCTGTTTGTTTACAATATTAGTTTCTTACAAAGTGAGTGGGGGCGCTGGAAGTAAAGGCTCGAGTTGAAGGTCTAATTCTACTTGTCTATGCAGTACACATCGCTTCTTCAGGTAGAAATTAGATATAAGTGCTGCTTTCATGCTGTGCTTGTGCCTAACATTTCTGTCTGATGAAAGGTTCGGCTATTATTTCGAATCGAAACTACTGTTGCAAATCTTTAATTTATTTTTATTAATTTATGGTGCTTGCTTACATTTTATTATTATTATTATTATTATTATTATTGCTTATTACTTTAGAACATTAGTCCTTCAGCGCATATTAATTAATAAATATTTACAATCAAAATTCTTATAAAAGGAGGTTTTCAATTGCTCTTATCAAATTTACTTAACTCTGACAAAGTGGGTGATTAAAAATAGTCAGAATGATAATTTAAGAAAGAGTTACACATTGTGCATTATACAATGTTCAAAAACTTTACAACAGTATTTTCTTCATTGTAGATGACTATTTCTTGAACTGTATAAATTAAGAATAAGATTTTGCAAAAAATACCGTTAGTAAAAAAAAAAAAAAAAAAAAAAAGAAAGAAAGAAAGAAAGAAAGAATGAGAAAGCTTTACGACAATTGTTTTGGGTCGAAATAATAGCACACCCCTTCATGGACTAGTGCCTAGCTTTTTCCTCTGGTGAACATTTGTGTTATTGCTTTGTATATCGACCCAAAAGAACTGCTAAGAATTTTTATTTTTTTACTTCTACTACACCATTAGTTGAAAAAAAAAAGAAAAAAAAAAAAAAACTGCATATCCCTTGAAATAAATAACTATGTTAAAAATAATTGGATTCATAATTTTAAAAAAGTGCTTCTCACGCGATGACTTTAAAACGTTAACAAAACTATTTTCTTCATTGTAGTTGACTATATGTTGATATTTATATGTTTACATAAAAAAAAAAAAAAAAAAAAAAGAAAAAAAACTTTGCAAAAAAAAAACCGTAAGTTGAAAAAATAAAAAAACCTTCTTCATAACAATTGTTTTGGGCCTAAAAACATTATATCGCTCTTTTAGGTATAAAGTAGATATAAGTCCTGCTTTTATGCTGTGCTTGTGCCTATCATTTTTGTCTGATGAAGGGTGTTCGATTTCGAATCGAATGAACTGCTGCGGATGGTGTTGGCTTACTCTCTTTTTTTTTTTTTTTTTTAATTTATTATTTATTTACAATAAAAATATTCATAAAGTGAGGTTTTCAATTGTACTTATGAAATTTACTTAACTCTGAAAAAATAGATATTTAAAAATAGTTAGAATGATAATTATATAAAAAAAAAGTTGTTATTGCACAGTGATTTTCTAAAATTTTTGGATTATGTTTTCTTCTTCATAAATAAAAAAATAAATACATCGAATTTTAATTATCATTGTTATAGACAATATGATAACTGCTTTATGGCATTTTACAAATACTACGTGAATGTAAATTCATATAATATTTATTATGTTCCGAAAGCAAAAGTATTATTTATGGTGATAGTACCAGGCATTTCGCGGGAAATATATTGCACACCCTCCACTCTGCAGTGAAACTGGACCAGACAATAATCCATTCTTCCCATAATCTTAAGGCGTGTTGAAATGACACTCGCATGAATAGAAAAAGAAGCCGCTCTGTACTTCCGTGGGGGTAAAATCTCGGGCGTTTGTCCGGGATTCTGAGGTAGATAAAAATTTCATATCCATGGGAACGAAAGAGTTAACAGTCTTTGTTTACATTTGTAGTATTTTTTACATTTAGTGTTTGTTTCCATCTAGAGTCTGTTTATATTTGTAGTATTTGTTTACATTTGTAGTATTTTTTTACATTTAAAGTATTGTTTACATTTGTAGTCTTCATTTACATTTGTTGTCTCTGTTGACATTTAGACACCTTGTTTTTATTTCTAGTCTTTGTTTACATTTAGAGATTTGTTTACATTTGTGCTCTTTGTTTACATTTGTACTCTTTCTTTACATTTATATTCCTTGACTACATATAGAGTCTTTGTTTACATTTGTGGTCTGTTTACATCTAGCAACTGTTTACATTTAGAGTCTGTTTACATTTGTAGTCTTTGTTGACATTTGTACTCTTTGCTTTTATTTGTAGTCTTTGTTTACATTAAGAGTCATTGTTTACGTTTGTAGTCTTTGTTTACATTTAGATTCTTTGTTTACATTGGTAATCTTTGTTTACATTTGTAGTCTTTAATTACATTTAGAGTCTTTGTTTACAGTTAGAGTCTGTTTATTTCTAGCGTTTTTTTTACATTTAGAGATTTTGTTTACATACAAAGTCTTTGTGCCCATTTGTACTCTTTGTTTACATTTGTAGTCTTTGTTTACATTTAGAGTACCTGTTTACACTTACTCTTTGTTTACATGAGTAGTCTTTGTTTGCATTTAGTCTTTGTTTATATTTGGAGCCTTTGTTTACATTTGAAGTCTTTGTTTACTTTTGGATCCTTTGTTTACATTTGGTGTCTGTTTACATTTGTAATCTTTGTTTACATTTGTAGCATTTATTTACATTTAGAGTCTGTTTTCATCTGTAGTCTTTGTTTTTATTTGTAGTCTTAATTTACATTTCGATTGTTTGTTTTCAATTGCAGTCTTTGTTCACAATTGTAGTCTTTGTTTACATTTGAAATATTTGTTTACATTTGTACTCTTTATTTTGATTTGTAGTCTTTGTTTACTTTTGTAGTGTTTGTTTCTATTTGTAGTCCCATACAGCACAGAATGTTTCAGTTATGTTGCAAAAAGCTTACAATCTTTCAAAAACGTAACACGTTTTAGTATTCTCTCTGATATATTTCTGAAATGTTTGCCCTTTTTAATTTTCTATATGTTAAGTGATTGTAGCGTTTCTGTTATTTATCTGATTTTTTGTTACGATCTTATTTAATAAATATTTTGTGCTGTTAGGATTATTTGTTTTTATTTGTAGTTATAGTCTTTGCTTGCATTTGTCGTTTTTGTTTACATTTAGAGTCTGTTAACATTTGTGCTCTTTGTTTACTTTTGTACACTTTGTTTAAATTTGTAGTTTGTTTATATATAGATTCTTTGTTTACATTTAGAGACATAGATTGTATTTATAGTCTTTGTTTAAATTTGTAGTCTGTTTACATTTAGAGTCTGTTTCCGTTTGTAGTTTTTGTTTATATTTCTAGTCTTTGTTTACATTTAGAGATTTGTTTACATTTCTGCTCTTTGTTTACATTTGTACTCTTTCTTTACATTTATATTCCTTGACTACATATAGAGTCTTTTTTACATTTGTAGTCTTTGTTTACATTTAGAGCCTTTGATTACATTTAGAGTCTTTGTTTACATTTGTAGTATTTGTTTGCATTTAATCTTTGTTTACATTTGTAGTCTTTGTTTACATTTGTAGTCTTTGTTTACATTTAGACTTTTGTTTACATTTGTACTCTTCTTTACAGGTATATTCTTTGTTTACATATAGAGACTTTGTTTACATTTGTTTTCTTTGTTTACGTTTGTAGTCTGTTTACATTTAGCATCTGTTCACCTTTAGAGTCTTTGTTTACATTTGCAATCTTTGTTTACATTTGTACTCTTTGTTTTTATTTGTAGTCTTTCTTTACATTAAGAGTCTTTGTTTACGTTTGTAGTCTTTGTTTACGTTTAGTGTCTTTGTTTGTATTTGTACTCTTTGTTTTTTTTATCGTCTTTGTTTACATTAAGAATCTTTGTTTGCATTAGTAGTCTTTGTTTACATTTAGACTTTCTTTACATTTAGAGTCTTTGTTTACATTTGAAGTCTTTGTTTACATTTGGATCCTTTGTTTACATTTGTAATCTTTGTTTACATTTGTAGTCTTTAATTGCATTTAGAATCTTTGTTTACGTCTAGAATTTTTGTTTACATTTAGAGATTTTGTTTACATTTAGAGTCTTTGTGCACATTTGTACTCTTTGTTTACATTTTTAGACTTCATTTACTATTAGAGTCTTTGTTTACACTTGTACTCTTTGTTTACATTAGTAGTCTTTGTTTACATTTAGTCTTTGATTATATTTAGAGTCTTTGTTTACATTTGTACCCATACAGCACAGAATGTTTCAGTTATGTTGCAAAAAGCTTACAATCTTTTAAAAACGTAACACATTTAAGTATGCTCTCCGATACCTTTCTGAAACATTCGCCCTTTTTGATTTTCTATCTGTTAAGTGATTGTAACATTTCTGTTATGTATCTGATTTTTTGTTACGATCGCGGACATTTCTACGTTTTTGAAACTAATCGGAAAGTAATCTGAACGATTTTAAACGTTTCTGAAATGTTTATAATGTTTCAATGTTATATAATTGTTACGTTTCTGGAACATTTTGTTCTGTTAGGGCAAGCTTATATTTGTTTATATTTGAGGTCTTCTTTTACACTTAGAGTTTTGTTTACATTTAGAGTCTTTGTTTATATTTATAATCTTTGTTTACATTTGGATCCTTTGTTTGCGTTTTGTGTTTGTTTACATTTGTAATCTTTGTTTACATTTGTAGTCTTTGTTTACATTTAGAGTCTCTGTTTACATTGGTAGTCTTTGTTTACATTTTTAGTCTTTGTTTTTATTTTTAGTCTTTGTTTACATTTTTAGTCTTTGTTTACATTTTTAGTCTTTGTTTACATTAAGATGCTTTGTTTACATATAGAGTGTCTCTTTACATTTGTAATCTTCGTTTACATTTGTAGTCTGTTTGCATTTAGAATCTGTTTACGTTTGTTGATTTTGTTTACATTTTGAGTCTTTGTTTACATTTGTAGTCTTTGTTTACATTTGTACACTTTTTTATTTGTAAACTCTTGTCTACATTAAGAGTCTTTGCTTACGTTTGTAATCTTTGCTTACTTTTGTAGTCTTTTTTACAATTAGATTGTTTGTTTACATCTAGAGTTTTTGTTTACATTTAGAGATTTTGTTTACATTTAGAGTCTGTGCACTTTTGTACTCTTTGTTTACATTTAGTTTCTGTTTACATTTGTAATCTTTGTTTACATTTGTAGCCTTTGTTTACATTTAGAGTCTTTGTGTTCATTTGTACTCTGTTTTTATTTGTACGAGTTTTTGTTTACATTGGTAGTCTTTGTTTACATTTGTAGTCTTTAAAATGCTTTGTTTACATATAGAGTCTCTGTTTACATTTGTAACCTTTGTTTACATTTGTAGTCTGTTTGCATTTAGAATCTGTTTATTTTTGTAGATTTTGTTTACATTTTGAGTCTTTGTTTACATTTGTAGTCTTCGTTTTCATTTGTACTCTTTTTTTTTATTTGTAGTCTCTGTCTACAGTAAGAGTCTTTGCTTACGTTTGTAGTCTTTGTTTACATTTAGAGTCTTTGTTTATATTTGTAATCTTTGTTTACATTTGTAGTCTTTGTTTACACTTGTAGTCTTTGTTTACATTTGTAGTCTTTGTTTACACCTAGAGTCCTTGTTTACCCCTAAAATATTAGTTTACACTAACAGTCTTTGTTTACATTTGTAGTATTTTTTACATTTAGTGTTTGTTTCCATCTAGAGTCTGTTTATATTTGTAGTATTTGTTTACATTTGTAGTATTTTTTTACATTTAAAGTATTGTTTACATTTGTAGTCTTCATTTACATTTGTTGTCTCTGTTGACATTTAGACACCTTGTTTTTATTTCTAGTCTTTGTTTACATTTAGAGATTTGTTTACATTTGTGCTGTTTGTTTACATTTGTACTCTTTCTTTACATTTATATTCCTTGACTACATATAGAGTCTTTGTTTACATTTGTGGTCTGTTTACATCTAGCAACTGTTTACATTTAGAGTCTGTTTACATTTGTAGTCTTTGTTGACATTTGTACTCTTTGCTTTTATTTGTAGTCTTTGTTTACATTAAGAGTCATTGTTTACGTTTGTAGTCTTTGTTTACATTTAGAGTCTTTGTTTACATTTGTAATCTTTGTTTACATTTGTAGTCTTTAATTACATTTAGAGTCTTTGTTTACAGTTAGAGTCTGTTTATTTCTAGAGTTTTTTTTACATTAAGAGATTTTGTTTACATACAGAGTCTTTGTGCCCATTTGTACTCTTTGTTTACATTTGTAGTCTTTGTTTACATTTAGAGTACCTGTTTACACTTACTCTTTGTTTACATGAGTAGTCTTTGTTTGCATTTAGTCTTTGTTTATATTTGGAGCCTTTGTTTACATTTGAAGTCTTTGTTTACATTTGGATCCTTTGTTTACATTTGGTGTCTGTTTACATTTGTAATCTTTGTTTACATTTGTAGCATTTATTTACATTTAGAGTCTTTGTTTTCATCTGTATTCTTTGTTTTTATTTGTAGTCTTAATTTACATTTCGATTGTTTGTTTTCAATTGTAGTCTTTGTTTACAATTGTAGTCTTTGTTTACATTTGAAATATTTGTTTACATTTGTACTCTTTATTTTGATTTGTAGTCTTTGTTTACTTTTGTAGTCTTTGTTTCCATTTGTAGTCCCATACAGCACAGAATGTTTCAGTTATGTCGCAAAAAGATTACAATATTTCAAAAACGTAACACGTTTTAGTATTCTCTCTGATATATTTCTGAAATATTTGCGCTTTTTAATTTTCTATATGTTAAGTGATTGTAGCGTTTCTGTTAATTATCTGATTTTTTGTTACGATCTTATTTAATAAATATTTTGTGCTGTTAGGATTATTTGTTTTTATTTGTAGTTATAGTCTTTGTTTGCATTTGTAGTTTTTGTTTACATTTAGAGTCTTAACATTTGTGCTCTTTGTTTACTTTTGTACACTTTGTTTAAATTTGTAGTTTGTTTATATATAGATTCTTTGTTTACACTTAGAGACATAGATTATATTAATAGTCTTAAATTTGTAGTCTGTTTACATTTAGAGTCTGTTTCCGTTTGTAGTTTTTGTTTATATTTGTAGTCTTTGTTTACATTTAGACTTTTGTTTACATTTGTACTCTTCTTTAAAGGTATATTCTTTTTTTACATATAGAGACTTTGTTTACATTTGTATTCTTTGTTTACGTTTGTAGTCTGTTTACATTTAGCATCTGTTCACATTTAGAGTCTTTGTTTACATTTGCAATCTTTGTTTACATTTGTACTCTTTGTTTTTATTTGTAGTCTTTGTTTACATTAAGAGTCTTTGTTTACGTTTGTAGTCTTTGTTTAGGTTTAGAGTCTTTGTTTGTATTCGTACTCTTTGTTTTTTTTGTCGTCTTTGTTTACATTTGGATCCTTTGTTTACATTTGTAATCTTTGTTTACATTTGTAGTCTTTAATTGCATTTAGAATCTTTGTTTACGTCTAGAGTTTTTGTTTACTTTTAGAGATTTTGTTTACATTTAGTGTCTTTGTGCACATTTGTACTCTTTGTTTACATTTGTAGACTTCATTTACATTTAGAGTCTTTGTTTACACTTGTACTCATTCTTTACATTAGTAGTCTTTGTTTACATTTAGTCTTTGATTATATTTAGAATCTTTGTTTACATTTGTACCCATACAGCACAGAATGTTTCAGTTATGTTGCAAAAAGCTTACAATCTTTCAAAAACGTAACACATTATAGTATGCTCTCCGATACCTTTCTGAAACATTCGCCCTTTTTGATTTTCTATGTGATAAGTGATTGTAACATTTCTGTTACGTATCTGATTTTTTGTTACGATCGCGGACATTTCTACCTTTTTGAAACTGATCGGAAAGTAATCTGAACGATTTTAAACGTTTCTGAAATGTTTATAATGTTTCAATGTTATATAATTGTTACGTTTCTGGAACATTTTGTTCTGTTAGGGTAAGCTTATATTTGTTTATATTTGAGGAGGTCTTCTTTTACACTTAGAGTTTTGTTTACATTTAGAGTCTATGTTTATATTTGTAGTCTTTGTTTACATTTGGATCCTTTGTTTGCGTTTTGTGTTTGTTTACATTTGTAATCTTTGTTTACATTTGTAGCCTTTATATGCATTTAGAGACTTCGTTTTCATTTGTAGTCTTTGTTTACAATTAGAGTCTTTATTTACATTTGAAATATTTGTTTACATTTGTACTCTTTATTTTGATTTGTAGTCTTTGTTTACTTTTGTAGTTTTTGTTTACATTTGTTGTCCAATACAGCACAGAATGTTTCAGTTATGTCGGAAAAAGCTTACAATCTTTCAGAAAAGTAACACGTTTTAGTATTCTCTCCGATATATTTCTGAAATATTTGCCCTTTTTAATTTTCTATCTGTTAAGTGATGGTAGCGTTTCTGTTAATTATCTTATTTAATGAATATTTTGAGCTGTTAGTGGTATTTTTTTTTATTTGTAGTTAGAGTCTTTATTTACATTTGAAATATGTGTTTACATGTGTACTCTTTATTTTGATTTGTAGTCTTTGTTTACTTTTGTAGTTTTTGTTTACATTTGTTGTCCAATACAGCACAGAATGTTTCAGTTATGTCGCAAAAAGCTTACAATCTTTCAGATAAGTAATACGTTTTAGTATTCTCTCTGATATATTTCTAAAATATTTGCCCTTTTTAATTTTCTATCTGTTAAGCGATGGTAGCGTTTCTGTAGTTTGTTTACATTTAGATTCTTTGTTTACATTTAGAGACATTGATTATATTTATAGTCTTTGTTTAAATTTGTAGTCTGTTTACATTTAGAGTCTGTTTACGTTTGTAGTTTTTGTTTTCATTTCGTATCTTTGTTTACATTTGTAGTCTTTGTTTACATTTAGAGTCTGTTTCCGTTTGTTGTCCTTGTTTATATTTGTAGTCTTTGTTTAATTTTAGAGTCTTTGTTTAATTTTAGAGTCTTTGTTTACATTTGTAGTACTTGTTTACATTTAATCTTTGTTTCCATTTAGAGTCTTTGTTTATATTTGTAGTATTTGTTTACATTTGTAGACATTGTTTACATTTAGAGCCTTGTTTACATTTGTAGTGTTTGTTTACATATAGAGTCTTTGTTTACATTTGTATTCTTTGTTTACATTTGTAGTCTGTTTACATTTAGCATCTGTTCACATTTTGTGTCTTTGTTTAGTATTGCAATCTTTGTTTACATTTGTACTCTTTGTTTTTATTTGTAGTCTTTGTTTACATGAAGAGTCTTTGTTTACGTTTGTAGTCTTTGTTTACATTTAGAGTCTTTGTTTACATTTGTACTCTTTGTTTTTATTTGTAGTCTTTGTTTACATTAAGAGTCTTTGTTTACATTTGTAGTCTTTGTTTACATTTAGAGAATCTGTTTACACTTGTACTCTTTGTTACATTAGTAGTCTTTGTTTTCATTTAGTGTTTGTTTACATTTAGAGTCTTTGTTTACATTTAAAGTCTTTGTTTACATTTGAAGTCTTTGTATACATTTGGATCCTTTGTTTACATTTAGTGTCTGTTTACATTTGTAAATTTGTTTATATTTGTAGCCTTTATTTACATTTAGAGTCTTTGTTTTCATTTGCCCTCGTTGTTTTTATTTGTAGTCTTTGTTTACATTTAGAGTCTTTTTTTACATTGGTATTCTTTGTTTACATTTTTAGTTAACAGTTGTGCCCTTTGTTAAAATTTGTACTCTTTTATTACATTTGTAGTCTTTGCTTGAATTTGTAGTCTGTTTACATTTAGAGTCTTTACGTTTGCAGTTTTTGTTTTCATTAGTATCTTTGTTTACATTTTTAGTCTTTGTTTACATTTAGAGTACCTTTTTACACTTGTACTCTCTGTTTACATGAGTAGTGTTTGTTTGCATTTAGTCTTTGTTTATATTTGGAGCGTTTGTTTACATTTGAAGTCTTTGTTTACATTTGGATCCTTTATTTACATTTGGTGTCTGTTTACATTTGTAATCTTTGTTTACATTTGTAGCATTTATTTACATTTAGAGTCTTTGTTTTCATCTGTAGTCTTTGTTTTTATTTGTAGTCTTAATTTACATTTCGATTGTTTGTTTTCAATTGTAGTCTTTGTTTCCATTTGAAATATTTGTTTCCATTTGTACTCTTTATTTTGATTTGTAGTCTTTGTTTACTTTTGTAGTCTTTGTTTTCATTTGTAGTCCCATACAGCACAGAATGTTTCAGTTATGTCGCAAAAAGCTTACAATCTTTCAAAAACGTAACACGTTTTAGTATTCTCTCTGATATATTTCTGAAATATTTGCCCTTTTCAATTTTCTATATGTAAGTGATTGTAGCGTTTCTGTTAATTATCTGATTTTTTGTTACGATCTTATTTAATAAATATTTTGTGCTGTTAGGGTTATTTGTTTTTATTTGTAGTTATACTCTTTGTTTACATTTGTAGTTTTTGTTTACATTTAGAGTCTGTTAACATTTGTGCTCTTTGTTTACTTTTGTACACTTTGTTTAAATTTGTAGTTTGTTTATATATAAATTCTTCGTTTACATTTAGAGACATAGATTATATTTATATTTAGTCTTTGTTTACATTTGTAGTCTTTGTTTACATTTAGACTTTTGTTTACATTTGTACTCTTCTTTATATGTATATTCTTTGTTTACGTATAGAGACTTTGTTTACATTTGTATCCTTTGTTTACGTTTGTAGTCTGTTTACATTTAGCATCTGTTGACATTTAGAGTCTTTGTTTACATTTGCAATCTTTGTTTACATTTGTACTCTTTGTTTTTATTTGTAGTCTTTGTTTACATTAAGAGTCTTTGTTTACACTTATACCCTTTGTTTATATTAGTAGTCCTTGTTTACATTTAGTCTTTGTTTACATTTAGAGTCTTTGTTTACATTCAGTTTCTGTTTACATTTCTAATCTTTGTTTACATTTGTAGCCTTTGTTTACATTTATTGTCTTTGTGTTCATTTGTACTCATTGTTTTTATTTGTACTCGTCGTTTACATTTGTAGTCTTTGTTTACATTTAGAGTCTATGCTTACATTGGTAGTCTTTGTTTACATTTTTAGTCTTTGTTTTTATTTTTAGTCTTTGTTTACATTTTTAGTCTTTGTTTACATTTGTAGTCTTTGTTTACATTTAGAGTCTGTTAACATTTGTGCTCTTTGTTTACTTTTGTACACTTTGTTTAAATTTGTAGTTTGTTTATATATAAATTCTTTGTTTACATTTAGAGACATAGATTATCTTTATATTTAGTGTTTGTTTACATTTGTAGTCTTTGTTTACATTTGTAGTCTTTGTTTACATTTAGACTTTTGTTTACATTTGTACTCTTCTTTATATGTATATTCTTTGTTTACATATAGAGACTTTGTTTACATTTGTATTCTTTGTTTACGTTTGTAGTCTGTTTACATTTAGCATCTGTTCACATTTAGAGTCTTTGTTTACATTTGTAATCTTTGTTTACATTTGTACTCTTTGTTTTTATTTGTAGTCTTTGTTTACATTAAGAGTCTTTGTTTACACTTTTACCCTTTGTTTATATTAGTAGTCCTTGTTTACATTTAGTCTTTGTTTACATTTAGAGTCTTTGTTTACATTTAGAGTCTTTGTTTACATTCAGTTTCTGTTTACATTTCTAATCTTTGTTTACATTTGTACACTTTTTTTATTTGTAGACGCTTGTCTGCATTAAGAGTCTTTGCTTACGTTTGTAATCTTTGCTTACTTTTGTAGTCTTTGTTTACAGTTAGATTGTTTGTTTACATCTAGAGTTTTTGTTTACATTTGAGATTTTGTTTACATTTAGAGTCTGTGCACATTTGTACTCTTTGTTTACATTTAGTTTCTCTTTACATTTGTAATCTTTGTTTACATTTGTAGCCTTTGTTTACATTTAGAGTCTTTGTGTTCATTTGTACTCTGTTTTTATTTGTGCGAGTTTTTGTTTACATTGGTAGTCTTTGTTTACATTTGTAGTCTTTAAAATGCTTTGTTTAAATATACAGTCTCTGTTTACATTTGTAACCTTTGTTTACATTTGTAGTCTGTTTGCATTTCGAATCTGTTTATTTTTGTAGATTTTGTTTACATTTTGAGTCTTTGTTTACATTTGTAGTCTTCGTTTTCATTTGTACTCTTTTTTTTTATTTGTAGACTCTGTCTACATTAAGAGTCTTTGCTTACGTTTGTAGTCTTTGTTTACATTTGTAGTCTTTGTTTACAGTCTTTGTTTACATTTGTAGTCTTTGTTTACACCTAGAGTCCTTGTTTTCCCCTAAAATATTAGTTTACTTTAACAGTCTTTGTTTACATTTGTAGTATTTTTTACATTTAGTGTTTGTTTCCATCTAGAGTCTGTTTATATTTGTAGTATTTGTTTACATTTGTAGTATTTTTTTACATTTAAAGTATTGTTTACATTTGTAGTCTTCATTTCCATTTGTTGTCTCTGTTGACATTTAGACACCTTGTTTTTATTTCTAGTCTTTGTTTACATTTAGAGATTTGTTTACATTTGTGCTCTTTGTTTACATTTGTACTCTTTCTTTACATTTATATTCCTTGACTACATATAGAGTCTTTGTCTACATTTGTGGTCTGTTTACATCTAGCAACTGTTTACATTTAGAGTCTTTGTTTACATTTGTAGTCTTTGTTGACATTTGTACTCTTTGCTTTTATTTGTAGTCTTTGTTTACATTAAGAGTCATTGTTTACGTTTGTAGTCTTTGTTTACATTTAGAGTCTTTGTTTACATTTGTAATCTTTGTTTACATTTGTAGTCTTTAATTACATTTAGAGTCTTTGTTTACAGTTAGAGTCTGTTTATTTCTAGAGTTTTTATTAAATTTAGAGAATTTGTTTACATACAGAGTCTTTGTGCCCATTTGTACTCTTTGTTTACATTTGTAGTCTTTGTTTACATTTAGAGTACCTTTTTACACTTGTACTCTTTGTTTACATGAGTAGTGTTTGTTTGCATTTAGTGTTTGTTTATATTTGGTGTCTGTTTACATTTGTAATCTTTGTTTACATTTGTAGCATTTATTTACATTTAGAGTCTTTGTTTTCATCTGTAGTCTTTGTTTTTATTTGTAGTCTTAATTTACATTTCGAATGTTTGTTTTCAATTGTAGTCTTTGTTTACAATTGTAATCTTTGCTTACATTTGAAATATTTGTTTACATTTGTACTCTTTATTTTGATTTGTAGTCTTTGTTTACTTTTGTAGTGTTTGTTTCTATTTGTAGTCCCATACAGCACAGAATGTTTCAGTTATGTTGCAAAAAGCTTACAATCTTTCAAAAACGTAACACGTTTTAGTATTCTCTCTGATATATTTATGAAATATTTGCCCTTTTTAATTTTCTATATGTTAAGTGGTTGTAGCGTTTCTGTTAATTATCTGATTTTTTGTTTCGATCTTATTTAATAAATATTTTGTGCTGTTAGAATTATTTGTTTTTATTTGTAGTTATAGTCTTTGTTTGCATTTGTAGTTTTTGTTTACATTTAGAGTCTGTTAACATTTCTGCTCTTTGTTTACTTTTGTACACTTTGTTTAAATTTAGAGTACCTTTTTACACTTGTACTCTTTGTTCACATGAGTAGTATTTGTTTTCATTTAGTCTTTGTTTATATTTGGAGCCTTTGTTTACATTTGAAGTCTTTGTTTACATTTGGATCCTTTGTTTACATTTGGTGTCTGTTTACATTTGTAATCTTTGTTTACATTTGTAGCATTTATTTACATTTAGAGTCTTTGTTTTCATCTGTAGTCTTTGTTTTTATTTGTAGTCTTAATTTACATTTCGATTGTTTGTTTTCAATTGTAGTCTTTGTTTACAATTGTAGTCTTTGTTTACATTTGAAATATTTGTTTACATTTGTACTCTTTATTTTGATTTGTAGTCTTTGTTTACTTTTGTAGTCTTTGTTTCCATTTGTAGTCCCATACAGCACAGAATGTTTCAGTTATGTCGCAAAAAGCTTACAATATTTCAAAAACGTAACACGTTTTAGTATTCTCTCTTATATATTTCTGAAATATTTGCCCTTTTTAATTTTCTATATGTTAAGTGATTGTAGCGTTTCTGTTAATTATCTGATTTTTTGCTACGATCTTATTTAATAAATATTTTGTGCTGTTAGGATTATTTGTTTTTATTTGTAGTTATAGTCTTTGTTTGCATTTGTAGTTTTTGTTTACCTTTAGAGTCTGTTAACATTTGTGCTCTTTGTTTACTTTTGTACACTTTGTTTAAATTTAGAGTACCTGTTTACACTTGTACTCTTTGTTTACACGAGTAGTCTTTGTTTGCATTTAGTCTTTGTTTATATTTGGAGCCTTTGTTTACATTTGAAGTCTTTGTTTACTTTTGGATCCTTTGTTTACATTTGGTGTCTGTTTACATTTGTAATCTTTGTTTACATTTGTAGCATTTATTTACATTTAGAGTCTGTTTTCATCTGTAGTCTTTGTTTACATTTGAAATATTTGTTTACATTTGTACTCTTTATTTTGATTTGTAGTCTTTGTTTCCATTTGTAGTCCCATACAGCACAGAATGTTTCAGTTATGTCGCAAAAAGCTTACAATCTTTCAAAAACGTAACACGTTTTAGTATTCTCTCTGATATATTTCTGAAATATTTGCCCTTTTTAATTTTCTATATGTTAAGTGATTGTAGCGTTTCTGTTATTTATCTGATTTTTTGTTACGATCTTATTTAATAAATATTTTGTGCTGTTAGGATTATTTGTTTTTATTTGTAGTTATAGTCTTTGCTTGCATTTGTAGTTTTTGTTTACATTTAGAGTCTGTTAACAATTGTGCTCTTTGTTTACTTTTGTACACTTTGTTTAAATTTGTAGTTTGTTTATATATAGATTCTTTGTTTACATTTAGAGACATAGATTGTATTTATAGTCTTTGTTTAAATTTGTAGTCTGTTTACATTTAGAGTCTGTTTCCGTTTGTAGTTTTTGTTTATATTTCTAGTCTTTGTTTACATTTAGAGATTTGTTTACATTTGTGCTCTTTGTTTACATTTATAATCCTTGACTACATATAGAGTCTTTTTTACATTTGTAGTCTTTGTTTACATTTAGAGCCTTTGATTACATTTAGAGTCTTTGTTTACATTTGTAGTATTTGTTTGCATTTAATCTTTGTTTACATTTGTAGTCTTTGTTTACATTTGTAGTCTTTGTTTACATTTAGACTTTTGTTTACATTTGTACTCTTCTTTACAGGTATATTCTTTGTTTACATATAGAGACTTTGTTTACATTTGTATTCTTCTTTTACGTTTGTAGTCTGTTTACATTTAGCATCTGTTCACCTTTAGAGTCTTTGTTTACATTTGCAATCTTTGTTTACATTTGTACTCTTTGTTTTTATTTGTAGTCTTTCTTTACATTAAGAGTCTTTGTTTACGTTTGTAGTCTTTGTTTACGTTTAGAGTCTTTGTTTGTATTTGTACTCTTTGTTTTTTTTGTCGTCTTTGTTTACATTAAGAATCTTTGTTTGCATTAGTAGTCTTTGTTTACATTTAGACTTTCTTTACATTTAGAGTCTTTGTTTACATTTGAAGTCTTTGTTTACATTTGGATCCTTTGTTTACATTTGTAATCTTTGTTTACATTTGTAGTCTTTAATTGCATTTAGAATCTTTGTTTACGTCTAGAATTTTTGTTTACATTTAGAGATTTTGTTTACATTTAGAGTCTTTGTGCACATTTGTACTCTTTGTTTACATTTTTAGACTTCATTTACTATTAGAGTCTTTGTTTACACTTGTACTCTTTGTTTACATTAGTAGTCTTTGTTTACATTTAGTCTTTGATTATATTTAGAGTCTTTTGTTTACATTTGTACCCATACAGCACAGAATGTTTCAGTTATGTTGCAAAAAGCTTACAATCTTTTAAAAACGTAACACATTTAAGTATGCTCTCCGATACCTTTCTGAAACATTCGCCCTTTTTGATTTTCTATCTGTTAAGTGATTGTAACATTTCTGTTATGTATCTGATTTTTTGTTACGATCGCGGACATTTCTACGTTTTTGAAACTAATCGGAAAGTAATCTGAACGATTTTAAACGTTTCTGAAATGTTTATAATGTTTCAATGTTATATAATTGTTACGTTTCTGGAACATTTTGTTCTGTTAGGGCAAGCTTATATTTGTTTATATTTGAGGTCTTCTTTTACACTTAGAGTTTTGTTTACATTTAGAGTCTTTGTTTATATTTATAATCTTTGTTTACATTTGGATCCTTTGTTTGCGTTTTGTGTTTGTTTACATTTGTAATCTTTGTTTACATTTGTAGTCTTTGTTTACATTTAGAGTCTATGTTTACATTGGTAGTCTTTGTTTACATTTTTAGTCTTTGTTTTTATTTTTAGTCTTTGTTTACATTTTTAGTCTTTGTTTACATTAAGATGCTTTGTTTACATATAGAGTGTCTCTTTACATTTGTAATCTTCGTTTACATTTGTAGTCTGTTTGCATTTAGAATCTGTTTACGTTTGTTGATTTTGTTTACATATTGAGTCTTTCTTTACATTTGTAGTCTTTGTTTACATTTGTACACTTTTTTATTTGTAAACTCTTGTCTACATTAAGAGTCTTTGCTTACGTTTGTAATCTTTGCTTACTTTTGTAGTCTTTTTTACAGTTAGATTGTTTGTTTACATCTAGAGTTTTTGTTTACATTTAGAGATTTTGTTTACATTTAGAGTCTGTGCACTTTTGTACTCTTTGTTTACATTTAGTTTCTGTTTACATTTGTAATCTTTGTTTACATTTGTAGCCTTTGTTTATATTTAGAGTCTTTGTGTTCATTTGTACTCTGTTTTTACTTGTACGAGTTTTTGTTTACATTGGTAGTCTTTGTTTACATTTGTAGTCTTTGTTTACATTTGTAGTCTTTAAAATGCTTTGTTTACATATAGAGTCTCTGTTTACATTTGTAACCTTTGTTTACATTTGTAGTCTGTTTGCATTTAGAATCTGTTTATTTTTGTAGATTTTGTTTACATTTTGAGTCTTTGTTTACATTTGTAGTCTTCGTTTTCATTTGTACTCTTTTTACTTTCTTCTATATGTAATATACAGAAAGTATTGGATTCGTAAAAATTTTCGACCTCGGGTTTTTGATGGATTTACACGTTTTGAGAGCTGTAGAACACGATTTGACCCTTTTTAGAAAATGTCTGTCTGTCTGTCTGTCTGTCTGTCTGTCTGTCTGTGTGTGTGTGTGTGTGTGACAAAATTTTGTGGCAACTGTATCTCAGGAACTACTGCACAGAATTTCATACAAAGTAGTATGTAGTTGCACCTTGACATAAATTAGTGCCTATCAACTTTTGGTAAAAATTGTCTTACAGGTTGCGTTGCCATCCCGCTTTTTCTAAATTTTTAACATGGTGATATAGGACAAAATTTTGTATAAATGTGCATAAAGAGAATTATTTTTTAATAATCATTATGAAATTTACAAGAATTATTTATAATAGAGGTAGTCAACTGGGGAAAAAATTTTGTATGCGTAGGAGCCTCGTGAACCCCCCTGGGGGGGAAGTTCCCCCTGGAGGGGAGTAAATTTTCAAGATGGGTATCTTTCGAAAGGTCTCGTCAATACCTTTAAAACGAATGGTTGAACTATAAATCTGTGATAATTTAAAACAAAGTTATCGATTTTTTTTACTTTTAACAAAAAGTAACTTAGAAAAAAAATCATATATTTATTTATTTTTTTTTTTTTTTTTTTTTAACGAAATTTAACCAGACTTGGTATTTAGTTGGCCCCTGACATAAACTGGGGCTGATTAGATTTGGGGATCAATCACTCAACAGGTGGTGCTGTGATCGTATTTTTCTAAATTATATTCTAAATTTTTAACATGGCAGTATGGGACAAAATTTCGTATAAATGTACATAATGGGAGTTATTCTTAACCTGTGATTGTGAAATTAATATGAATTATTGATAATAGTAGTAGTTAATTAGGAAAAAACTCTCGGTCACCGCTTCCCCCCCCAGGGGAAAGTACCCCCCGGGGGGGGGGGTAAATTTTCAAGATGGGTATCCTTCGAAAGGTCTCGTCAATATCTTTAAAACGAATGGTTGAACTATAAATATGTGATAATTTAAAACAAAGTTATTGATTTTTTTTTTTTTTTTTTTTTTTTTTAACGAAAAAAAACTTTGAAAAAAAAAATCGTATTTTTTTTTTTTTTTTTTTTTAATATTGTTACTGCGTGAATTTGTATAGGAAAATATAGAAGAAAGTCTTGTGGTGGCCACAGCATACTAGTTTTTATTTGTAGTCTCTGTCTACAGTAAGAGTTTTTGCTTACGTTTGTAGTCTTTGTTTACATTTAGAGACTTTGTTTATATTTGTAATCTTTGTTTACATTTGTAGTCTTTGTTTACACTTGTAGTCTTTGTTTACATTTGTAGTCTTTGTTTACACCTAGAGTCCTTGTTTACCCCTAAAATATTAGTTTACATTAACTCTTTCGTTCCCGTTACGGCCGAAGCCGCCCGAAAGCTCTCAATCCCATTCCGGCCCTAAAACGCCTGAGATAGTTCATCCCCCCTTTTCGCTCTTTTATCTTCGCGATGGTCATTTTTCCGCAGTTAGTTGTCAGTGCAGATGATAAGTGGGCGGGTTAACTTTACGGTGACAAAAAGGGATAGGGGAGGGAGTTTTCTTGTCCTAAAGATTTTGAAGTGAGAGACAAAATTTTGTAATCGCAGTTTGTTAGCTGAGATCATCCTGTATGTTCTTATTTCTTCCTGTTTATTATGGCTTTTTGACGTAGAAAAATAACACAATACGAAATTAATGCGATTTTATTTGCATCTACTGAAAATGAAATTAACAAATCGATTGATAGCAGTGATAGTGATGAAAATTCAGAGGAAATACAATCTTTCCAAACACCGAAACTGTTTCTGATTCCGGTGCGGATCTAGACGAAAATTGTGGTAATTTTCATATTACTTTTACGTGGACTTCCGACATAAAGAAATTTAATAATCAGGAGAAATTTTCGGGATCTAAAGACTCAGTAGATAGTTTGAATCCAAGAGCACAACCTCTAGATTATTTTAATAATAATAATAAAAAAAAAAAAAAAGAAGAAGAAGGAAAGAAACAAAAGGAAAAAAAAAAGTGTTTGCAAGAAAATACAAGTTGAAAAAATAAAAAATTCCTCACAACAATTGTTTTGGGCTGAGAAACAGTACACATCGCTTCTTCAGGTAGAAATTAGATATAAGTGCTGCTTTCATGCTGTGCTTGTGCCTAACATTTCTGTCTGATGAAAGGTTCGGCTATTATTTCGAATCGAAACTACTGTTGCAAATCTTTAATTTATTTTTATTAATTTATGGTGCTTGCTTACATTTTATTATTATTATTATTATTATTATTATTGCTTATTACTTTAGAACATTAGTCCTTCAGCGCATATTAATTAATAAATATTTACAATCAAAATTCTTATAAAAGGAGGTTTTCAATTGCTCTTATCAAATTTACTTAACTCTGACAAAGTGGGTGATTAAAAATAGTCAGAATGATAATTTAAGAAAGAGTTACACATTGTGCATTATACAATGTTCAAAAACTTTACAACAGTATTTTCTTCATTGTAGATGACTATTTCTTGAACTGTATAAATTAAGAATAAGATTTTGCAAAAAATACCGTTAGTAAAAAAAAAAAAAAAAAAAAAAAGAAAGAAAGAAAGAAAGAATGAGAAAGCTTTACGACAATTGTTTTGGGTCGAAATAATAGCACACCCCTTCATGGACTAGTGCCTAGCTTTTTCCTCTGGTGAACATTTGTGTTATTGCTTTGTATATCGACCCAAAAGAACTGCTAAGAATTTTTATTTTTTTACTTCTACTACACCATTAGTTGAAAAAAAAAAGAAAAAAAAAAAAAAAAACTGCATATCCCTTGAAATAAATAACTATGTTAAAAATAATTGGATTCATAATTTTAAAAAAGTGCTTCTCACGCGATGACTTTAAAACGTTAACAAAACTATTTTCTTCATTGTAGTTGACTATATGTTGATATTTATATGTTTACATAAAAAAAAAAAAAAAAAAAAAAAGAAAAAAAACTTTGCAAAATAAAAAACCGTAAGTTGAAAAAATAAAAAAACCTTCTTCATAACAATTGTTTTGGGCCTAAAAACATTATATCGCTCTTTTAGGTATAAAGTAGATATAAGTCCTGCTTTTATGCTGTGCTTGTGCCTATCATTTTTGTCTGATGAAGGGTGTTCGATTTCGAATCGAATGAACTGCTGCGGATGGTGTTGGCTTACTCTCTCTTTTTTTTTTTTTTTAATTTATTATTTATTTACAATAAAAATATTCATAAAGTGAGGTTTTCAATTGTACTTATGAAATTTACTTAACTCTGAAAAAATAGATATTTAAAAATAGTTAGAATGATAATTATATAAAAAAAAAGTTGTTATTGCACAGTGATTTTCTAAAATTTTTGGATTATGTTTTCTTCTTCATAAATAAAAAAATAAATACATCGAATTTAAATTATCATTGTTATAGACAATATGATAACTGCTTTATGGCATTTTACAAATACTACGTGAATGTAAATTCATATAATATTTATTATGTTCCGAAAGCAAAAGTATTATTTATGGTAATAGTACCAGGCATTTCGCGGGAAATATATTGCACACCCTCCACTCTGCAGTGAAACTGGACCAGACAATAATCCATTCTTCCCATAATCTTAAGGCGTGTTGAAATGACACTCGCATGAATAGAAAAAGAAGCCGCTCTGTACTTCCGTGGGGGTAAAATCTCGGGCGTTTGTCCGGGATTCTGAGGTAGATAAAAATTTCATATCCATGGGAACGAAAGAGTTAACAGTCTTTGTTTACATTTGTAGTATTTTTTACATTTAGTGTTTGTTTCCATCTAGAGTCTGTTTATATTTGTAGTATTTGTTTACATTTGTAGTATTTTTTTACATTTAAAGTATT
Organism: Salticus scenicus; assembly: GCA_963930645.1. Classification (NCBI taxonomy): domain Eukaryota; kingdom Metazoa; phylum Arthropoda; class Arachnida; order Araneae; family Salticidae; genus Salticus; species Salticus scenicus. Next base: position 260,249,218 of record OZ005659.1, read on the forward strand.
GTTTACATTTGTAGTCTTCATTTACATTTGTTGTCTCTGTTGACATTTAGACACCTTGTTTTTATTTCTAGTCTTTGTTTACATTTAGAGATTTGTTTACATTTGTGCTCTTTGTTTACATTTGTACTCTTTCTTTACATTTATATTCCTTGACTACATATAGAGTCTTTGTTTACATTTGTGGTCTGTTTACATCTAGCAACTGTTTACATTTAGAGTCTGTTTACATTTGTAGTCTTTGTTGACATTTGTACTCTTTGCTTTTATTTGTAGTCTTTGTTTACATTAAGAGTCATTGTTTACGTTTGTAGTCTTTGTTTACATTTAGATTCTTTGTTTACATTTGTAATCTTTGTTTACATTTGTAGTCTTTAATTACATTTAGAGTCTTTGTTTACAGTTAGAGTCTGTTTATTTCTAGAGTTTTTTTTACATTTAGAGATTTTGTTTACATACAAAGTCTTTGTGCCCATTTGTACTCTTTGTTTACATTTGTAGTCTTTGTTTACATTTAGAGTACCTGTTTACACTTACTCTTTGTTTACATGAGTAGTCTTTGTTTGCATTTAGTCTTTGTTTATATTTGGAGCCTTTGTTTACATTTGAAGTCTTTGTTTACTTTTGGATCCTTTGTTTACATTTGGTGTCTGTTTACATTTGTAATCTTTGTTTACATTTGTAGCATTTATTTACATTTAGAGTCTGTTTTCATCTGTAGTCTTTGTTTTTATTTGTAGTCTTAATTTACATTTCGATTGTTTGTTTTCAATTGCAGTCTTTGTTCACAATTGTAGTCTTTGTTTACATTTGAAATATTTGTTTACATTTGTACTCTTTATTTTGATTTGTAGTCTTTGTTTACTTTTGTAGTGTTTGTTTCTATTTGTAGTCCCATACAGCACAGAATGTTTCAGTTATGTTGCAAAAAGCTTACAATCTTTCAAAAACGTAACACGTTTTAGTATTCTCTCTGATATATTTCTGAAATGTTTGCCCTTTTTAATTTTCTATATGTTAAGTGATTGTAGCGTTTCTGTTATTTATCTGATTTTTTGTTACGATCTTATTTAATAAATATTTTGTGCTGTTAGGATTATTTGTTTTTATTTGTAGTTATAGTCTTTGCTTGCATTTGTCGTTTTTGTTTACATTTAGAGTCTGTTAACATTTGTGCTCTTTGTTTACTTTTGTACACTTTGTTTAAATTTGTAGTTTGTTTATATATAGATTCTTTGTTTACATTTAGAGACATAGATTGTATTTATAGTCTTTGTTTAAATTTGTAGTCTGTTTACATTTAGAGTCTGTTTCCGTTTGTAGTTTTTGTTTATATTTCTAGTCTTTGTTTACATTTAGAGATTTGTTTACATTTCTGCTCTTTGTTTACATTTGTACTCTTTCTTTACATTTATATTCCTTGACTACATATAGAGTCTTTTTTACATTTGTAGTCTTTGTTTACATTTAGAGCCTTTGATTACATTTAGAGTCTTTGTTTACATTTGTAGTATTTGTTTGCATTTAATCTTTGTTTACATTTGTAGTCTTTGTTTACATTTGTAGTCTTTGTTTACATTTAGACTTTTGTTTACATTTGTACTCTTCTTTACAGGTATATTCTTTGTTTACATATAGAGACTTTGTTTACATTTGTTTTCTTTGTTTACGTTTGTAGTCTGTTTACATTTAGCATCTGTTCACCTTTAGAGTCTTTGTTTACATTTGCAATCTTTGTTTACATTTGTACTCTTTGTTTTTATTTGTAGTCTTTCTTTACATTAAGAGTCTTTGTTTACGTTTGTAGTCTTTGTTTACGTTTAGTGTCTTTGTTTGTATTTGTACTCTTTGTTTTTTATATCGTCTTTGTTTACATTAAGAATCTTTGTTTGCATTAGTAGTCTTTGTTTACATTTAGACTTTCTTTACATTTAGAGTCTTTGTTTACATTTGAAGTCTTTGTTTACATTTGGATCCTTTGTTTACATTTGTAATCTTTGTTTACATTTGTAGTCTTTAATTGCATTTAGAATCTTTGTTTACGTCTAGAATTTTTGTTTACATTTAGAGATTTTGTTTACATTTAGAGTCTTTGTGCACATTTGTACTCTTTGTTTACATTTTTAGACTTCATTTACTATTAGAGTCTTTGTTTACACTTGTACTCTTTGTTTACATTAGTAGTCTTTGTTTACATTTAGTCTTTGATTATATTTAGAGTCTTTGTTTACATTTGTACCCATACAGCACAGAATGTTTCAGTTATGTTGCAAAAAGCTTACAATCTTTTAAAAACGTAACACATTTAAGTATGCTCTCCGATACCTTTCTGAAACATTCGCCCTTTTTGATTTTCTATCTGTTAAGTGATTGTAACATTTCTGTTATGTATCTGATTTTTTGTTACGATCGCGGACATTTCTACGTTTTTGAAACTAATCGGAAAGTAATCTGAACGATTTTAAACGTTTCTGAAATGTTTATAATGTTTCAATGTTATATAATTGTTACGTTTCTGGAACATTTTGTTCTGTTAGGGCAAGCTTATATTTGTTTATATTTGAGGTCTTCTTTTACACTTAGAGTTTTGTTTACATTTAGAGTCTTTGTTTATATTTATAATCTTTGTTTACATTTGGATCCTTTGTTTGCGTTTTGTGTTTGTTTACATTTGTAATCTTTGTTTACATTTGTAGTCTTTGTTTACATTTAGAGTCTCTGTTTACATTGGTAGTCTTTGTTTACATTTTTAGTCTTTGTTTTTATTTTTAGTCTTTGTTTACATTTTTAGTCTTTGTTTACATTTTTAGTCTTTGTTTACATTAAGATGCTTTGTTTACATATAGAGTGTCTCTTTACATTTGTAATCTTCGTTTACATTTGTAGTCTGTTTGCATTTAGAATCTGTTTACGTTTGTTGATTTTGTTTACATTTTGAGTCTTTGTTTACATTTGTAGTCTTTGTTTACATTTGTACACTTTTTTATTTGTAAACTCTTGTCTACATTAAGAGTCTTTGCTTACGTTTGTAATCTTTGCTTACTTTTGTAGTCTTTTTTACAATTAGATTGTTTGTTTACATCTAGAGTTTTTGTTTACATTTAGAGATTTTGTTTACATTTAGAGTCTGTGCACTTTTGTACTCTTTGTTTACATTTAGTTTCTGTTTACATTTGTAATCTTTGTTTACATTTGTAGCCTTTGTTTACATTTAGAGTCTTTGTGTTCATTTGTACTCTGTTTTTATTTGTACGAGTTTTTGTTTACATTGGTAGTCTTTGTTTACATTTGTAGTCTTTAAAATGCTTTGTTTACATATAGAGTCTCTGTTTACATTTGTAACCTTTGTTTACATTTGTAGTCTGTTTGCATTTAGAATCTGTTTATTTTTGTAGATTTTGTTTACATTTTGAGTCTTTGTTTACATTTGTAGTCTTCGTTTTCATTTGTACTCTTTTTTTTTATTTGTAGTCTCTGTCTACAGTAAGAGTCTTTGCTTACGTTTGTAGTCTTTGTTTACATTTAGAGTCTTTGTTTATATTTGTAATCTTTGTTTACATTTGTAGTCTTTGTTTACACTTGTAGTCTTTGTTTACATTTGTAGTCTTTGTTTACACCTAGAGTCCTTGTTTACCCCTAAAATATTAGTTTACATTAACAGTCTTTGTTTACATTTGTAGTATTTTTTACATTTAGTGTTTGTTTCCATCTAGAGTCTGTTTATATTTGTAGTATTTGTTTACATTTGTAGTATTTTTTTACATTTAAAGTATTGTTTACATTTGTAGTCTTCATTTACATTTGTTGTCTCTGTTGACATTTAGACACCTTGTTTTTATTTCTAGTCTTTGTTTACATTTAGAGATTTGTTTACATTTGTGCTGTTTGTTTACATTTGTACTCTTTCTTTACATTTATATTCCTTGACTACATATAGAGTCTTTGTTTACATTTGTGGTCTGTTTACAAATTACATCTAGCAACTGTTTACATTTAGAGTCTGTTTACATTTGTAGTCTTTGTTGACATTTGTACTCTTTGCTTTTATTTGTAGTCTTTGTTTACATTAAGAGTCATTGTTTACGTTTGTAGTCTTTGTTTACATTTAGAGTCTTTGTTTACATTTGTAATCTTTGTTTACATTTGTAGTCTTTAATTACATTTAGAGTCTTTGTTTACAGTTAGAGTCTGTTTATTTCTAGAGTTTTTTTTACATTTAGAGATTTTGTTTACATACAGAGTCTTTGTGCCCATTTGTACTCTTTGTTTACATTTGTAGTCTTTGTTTACATTTAGAGTACCTGTTTACACTTACTCTTTGTTTACATGAGTAGTCTTTGTTTGCATTTAGTCTTTGTTTATATTTGGAGCCTTTGTTTACATTTGAAGTCTTTGTTTACATTTGGATCCTTTGTTTACATTTGGTGTCTGTTTACATTTGTAATCTTTGTTTACATTTGTAGCATTTATTTACATTTAGAGTCTTTGTTTTCATCTGTATTCTTTGTTTTTATTTGTAGTCTTAATTTACATTTCGATTGTTTGTTTTCAATTGTAGTCTTTGTTTACAATTGTAGTCTTTGTTTACATTTGAAATATTTGTTTACATTTGTACTCTTTATTTTGATTTGTAGTCTTTGTTTACTTTTGTAGTCTTTGTTTCCATTTGTAGTCCCATACAGCACAGAATGTTTCAGTTATGTCGCAAAAAGATTACAATATTTCAAAAACGTAACACGTTTTAGTATTCTCTCTGATATATTTCTGAAATATTTGCGCTTTTTAATTTTCTATATGTTAAGTGATTGTAGCGTTTCTGTTAATTATCTGATTTTTTGTTACGATCTTATTTAATAAATATTTTGTGCTGTTAGGATTATTTGTTTTTATTTGTAGTTATAGTCTTTGTTTGCATTTGTAGTTTTTGTTTACATTTAGAGTCTTAACATTTGTGCTCTTTGTTTACTTTTGTACACTTTGTTTAAATTTGTAGTTTGTTTATATATAGATTCTTTGTTTACACTTAGAGACATAGATTATATTAATAGTCTTTGTTTAAATTTGTAGTCTGTTTACATTTAGAGTCTGTTTCCGTTTGTAGTTTTTGTTTATATTTGTAGTCTTTGTTTACATTTAGACTTTTGTTTACATTTGTACTCTTCTTTAAAGGTATATTCTTTTTTTACATATAGAGACTTTGTTTACATTTGTATTCTTTGTTTACGTTTGTAGTCTGTTTACATTTAGCATCTGTTCACATTTAGAGTCTTTTTTTACATTTGCAATCTTTGTTTACATTTGTACTCTTTGTTTTTATTTGTAGTCTTTGTTTACATTAAGAGTCTTTGTTTACGTTTGTAGTCTTTGTTTAGGTTTAGAGTCTTTGTTTGTATTTGTACTCTTTGTTTTTTTTGTCGTCTTTGTTTACATTTGGATCCTTTGTTTACATTTGTAATCTTTGTTTACATTTGTAGTCTTTAATTGCATTTAGAATCTTTGTTTACGTCTAGAGTTTTTGTTTACTTTTAGAGATTTTGTTTACATTTAGTGTCTTTCTGCACATTTGTACTCTTTGTTTACATTTGTAGACTTCATTTACATTTAGAGTCTTTGTTTACACTTGTACTCATTCTTTACATTAGTAGTCTTTGTTTACATTTAGTCTTTGATTATATTTAGAATCTTTGTTTACATTTGTACCCATACAGCACAGAATGTTTCAGTTATGTTGCAAAAAGCTTACAATCTTTCAAAAACGTAACACATTTTAGTATGCTCTCCGATACCTTTCTGAAACATTCGCCCTTTTTGATTTTCTATCTGATAAGTGATTGTAACATTTCTGTTACGTATCTGATTTTTTGTTACGATCGCGGACATTTCTACCTTTTTGAAACTGATCGGAAAGTAATCTGAACGATTTTAAACGTTTCTGAAATGTTTATAATGTTTCAATGTTATATAATTGTTACGTTTCTGGAACATTTTGTTCTGTTAGGGTAAGCTTATATTTGTTTATATTTGAGGAGGTCTTCTTTTACACTTAGAGTTTTGTTTACATTTAGAGTCTATGTTTATATTTGTAGTCTTTGTTTACATTTGGATCCTTTGTTTGCGTTTTGTGTTTGTTTACATTTGTAATCTTTGTTTACATTTGTAGCCTTTATATGCATTTAGAGACTTCGTTTTCATTTGTAGTCTTTGTTTACAATTAGAGTCTTTATTTACATTTGAAATATTTGTTTACATTTGTACTCTTTATTTTGATTTGTAGTCTTTGTTTACTTTTGTAGTTTTTGTTTACATTTGTTGTCCAATACAGCACAGAATGTTTCAGTTATGTCGGAAAAAGCTTACAATCTTTCAGAAAAGTAACACGTTTTAGTATTCTCTCCGATATATTTCTGAAATATTTGCCCTTTTTAATTTTCTATCTGTTAAGTGATGGTAGCGTTTCTGTTAATTATCTTATTTAATGAATATTTTGAGCTGTTAGTGGTATTTTTTTTTATTTGTAGTTAGAGTCTTTATTTACATTTGAAATATGTGTTTACATGTGTACTCTTTATTTTGATTTGTAGTCTTTGTTTACTTTTGTAGTTTTTGTTTACATTTGTTGTCCAATACAGCACAGAATGTTTCAGTTATGTCGCAAAAAGCTTACAATCTTTCAGAAAAGTAATACGTTTTAGTATTCTCTCTGATATATTTCTAAAATATTTGCCCTTTTTAATTTTCTATCTGTTAAGCGATGGTAGCGTTTCTGTAGTTTGTTTACATTTAGATTCTTTGTTTACATTTAGAGACATTGATTATATTTATAGTCTTTGTTTAAATTTGTAGTCTGTTTACATTTAGAGTCTGTTTACGTTTGTAGTTTTTGTTTTCATTTCGTATCTTTGTTTACATTTGTAGTCTTTGTTTACATTTAGAGTCTGTTTCCGTTTGTTGTCCTTGTTTATATTTGTAGTCTTTGTTTAATTTTAGAGTCTTTGTTTAATTTTAGAGTCTTTGTTTACATTTGTAGTACTTGTTTACATTTAATCTTTGTTTCCATTTAGAGTCTTTGTTTATATTTGTAGTATTTGTTTACATTTGTAGACATTGTTTACATTTAGAGCCTTGTTTACATTTGTAGTCTTTGTTTACATATAGAGTCTTTGTTTACATTTGTATTCTTTGTTTACATTTGTAGTCTGTTTACATTTAGCATCTGTTCACATTTTGTGTCTTTGTTTAGTATTGCAATCTTTGTTTACATTTGTACTCTTTGTTTTTATTTGTAGTCTTTGTTTACATGAAGAGTCTTTGTTTACGTTTGTAGTCTTTGTTTACATTTAGAGTCTTTGTTTACATTTGTACTCTTTGTTTTTATTTGTAGTCTTTGTTTACATTAAGAGTCTTTGTTTACATTTGTAGTCTTTGTTTACATTTAGAGAATCTGTTTACACTTGTACTCTTTGTTACATTAGTAGTCTTTGTTTTCATTTAGTGTTTGTTTACATTTAGAGTCTTTGTTTACATTTAAAGTCTTTGTTTACATTTGAAGTCTTTGTATACATTTGGATCCTTTGTTTACATTTAGTGTCTGTTTACATTTGTAAATTTGTTTATATTTGTAGCCTTTATTTACATTTAGAGTCTTTGTTTTCATTTGCCCTCGTTGTTTTTATTTGTAGTCTTTGTTTACATTTAGAGTCTTTTTTTACATTGGTATTCTTTGTTTACATTTTTAGTTAACAGTTGTGCCCTTTGTTAAAATTTGTACTCTTTTATTACATTTGTAGTCTTTGCTTGAATTTGTAGTCTGTTTACATTTAGAGTCTTTACGTTTGCAGTTTTTGTTTTCATTAGTATCTTTGTTTACATTTTTAGTCTTTGTTTACATTTAGAGTCTTTGTTTACATTGGTAGTCTTTGTGTACATTTTTAGTCTTTGTTTTTATTTGTAGTCTTTGTTTACATTTAGAGTCTTTGTTTACATTTAGAGTTTTGTTTACATTTCTAGTCTTTGTTTACATTTGTAGTCTGTTTACATTTAGAATCTGTTTACGTTTGTTGATTTTGTTTCGATTTAGTGTCTTTGTTTACATTTGTAGTATTTCTTTTCATTTAGTCTTTGTTTCCATTTAGAATCTTTGTTTATATTTGTAATATTTGTTTACATTTTTAGTTTTTCTTTACATTTAGATCCTTGTTTACATTTGTAGTCTATGTTTACATTTAGACTCTGTTTTTATTTGTAGTCTTTGTTTAAATTTAGAGTTTTTGTTTACATTTGGGCTCTTTGTTTACATTTGTACGCTTTAATTACACTTGTATTCTTTGTTTACATTTAGTGTCTTTGTTTACATTGGTAGTCTTTGTTTAAATTTTTTGGCTTTTTTTTATTTGTACTCTTTGTTTACATTTGTAGTCTTTGTTTACATTTAGAGTCTTTGTTTGCACTTGTACTTTTTGTTTACATTAGTAGTCTTTGTTTACGATTAGTCTGTTTATTTGTAGTCTTTGTTTACATTTAGAGTCTTTGTTTACATTTGTAATCCTTGTTTATATTTAAGATCTTTGGTTACACTTAGAGTTTTGTTTACATTTAGAGTCTTTGTTTACATTTTTAGTCTTTGTTTACATTTGGATCCTTTGTTTGCGTTTAATGTTTGTTTACATTTGAAATCTTTGTTTACATTTATTATCTTTATTCTGATTTGTATATATATTCTATTATTCTATCTATTATTCACTAATCTATTATTCTCTTTATTCTATTTGATCTGTCTCTTTATATTTCTGAAATATTTACCATTTTAATTTTCTATCTGTTAAGTGATTGTAGCGTTTCTATTAATTATCTGATTTTTTGTTACGATCGCGGACTTTTCTGCGTTTTTGAAACTAGTCGGAAAGCAATATGAACGTTTTTAAACGTTTCGGAAATGCTTATAATGTTTTACTGTTATATGACTGTTACGTTTCTGGAATATTTTGTGCTGTTAGAGGTATTTGTTTTTATTTGTAGTTAGAGTTTTTATTTACATTTGTAGTTTTTGTTTACATTTAGAATCTTTGTTTACATTTAGAGTCTGTTAACATTTGTGCTCTTTGTACTCTTTGTTTAAATTTGTAGTCTGTTTACATTTAGATTCTTTTTTTACATTTAGAGACTTCGATTACATTTGTAGTCTTTGTTTAAATTTGTAGTCTATTTACATTTAGAGTCATTTTACGTTTGTAGTTTTTGTTTTCATTTCGTATCTCTGTTTACATTTGTAGTCTTTGTTTACATTTAGAGTCTGTTTCCATTTGTATTCTTTGTCTATATTTGTAGTTTTTGTTTACTTTTAGAGTCTTTGTTTTCATTTGTAGTCTTTGTTTACACTTGTAGTCTTTGTTTACACCTAGAGTCCTTGTTTACAACTAGAATTTTTATTTTCATTTCGAGTCTTTGTTTACATTTGTAGTATTTGTTTACATTTAGTTTTTGTTTACATTTAGAGCCTAGTTTACATTTGTAGTCTTTGTATGCATTTGTAGTCTTTGTTTACATTCAGACTCTTTGTTTTTATTTGTAGTCTTTGTTTACATTTAGAGTTTTTGTTTACATTTGTGCTCTTTTCTTACATTTGTACTCTATGGATTGCATGGATACCCCTTGTATCTGGGACAGTCGATGATGGGGCGCGCAAGTGCACCACCGGTCTTACACTTGTTCTCGTTGTTTATATTTGTAGTCTTTGTTTACATTTAGAATCTTTGTTTACATTGGTAGTCTTTATTTACATTTTTAATTAACAGTTGTGCTCATTGTTTACATTTGTATTTTTTGTTTACATTTGTAGTCTGTTTACATTTAGATTCTTTGTTTACATTTAGAGTCTTTGATTTCATTTGTAGTCTTTGTTTAAATTTGTAGTCTGCTTACATTTCGAGTCAGTTTACGTTTGTAGTTTTTGTTTTCATTTAGTAAGTTTGTTTCCATTTTTAGTCTTTGTTTACATGTAGAGTCTGTTTCCATTTGTAGTCTTTGTTTATATATGTAGTCTTTGTTTACTTTTTTAGAGTCTTTGTTTACTCTTGTAGTCTTTGTTTACATTTGTAGTCTTTGTTTTTACCTAGAGTCCTTGTTTACACCCAGAATTTTTGTTTCCATTTAGAGTCTTTGTTTACATTTGTAGTCTTTGTTTCCATTTAGAGTCTTTGTTTATATTTATAGTATTTGTTTAAATTTTAATTTTTCTTTACATTTAGAGCCTTGTTTACATTTGTAATCTTTGTTTACATTTGTAGTCTTTGTTTCCATTAAACTATTTGTTTTTATTTGTAGTCTTTGTTTACATTTAGAGTTTTTATTTACATTTGGGCTCTTTGTTTACATTTGTACTCTGAGTTTACATTTGTAGTCTTTGTTTACATTTGTACTCTTTGTTTTTATTTGTAGCCTTTGTTTACATTAAGAGTTTTTGCTTACGTTTATAGTCTTTGTTTACATTTAGAGCCTTTGTTTACATTTGTAATCTTTGTTTATATTTGTAGTCTTAATTACATTTAGAGTCTTTGTTTACATCTAGAGTTTATGTTTATATTTTGAGTTTTTGTTTGCATTTAGAGTCTTTTTTTTTCTTGTTCTCTTTGTTTACATTAGTAGTCTTTGTTTACATTTAGTTTTTGTTTACATATGTAGCCTTTGTTTACATTTAGAGTCTTTGTTTGCATTTGTACTTTTTTTAGTAGTCTTTGTTTACATTTAGAGTGTTTATATTTGAAGTCTTTGTTTACATTTGTCCTCTTTGTTTTGATTTGTAGTCTTTGTTTACATTTAGAGTCTATTTATATTTGTAGTCTTTGTTTACCTTTGTTTCAGTTATGTTCCAAAAAGCTTACAATCTTTCAAAAACGTAATACGTTTTAGTATTCTCTCTGATATATTTCTGAAACCTTTGCCCTTTCTAATTTTCTATCTGTTAAGTGTTTAAAGCGTTTCTGTTAATTATCTGATTTTTTGTTACAATCGCGGACATTTCTATGTTTTTGAACCTAGTCGGAAAGCCATATAAAAGTTTTTGAACGACTCGGAAATGTTTATAATGTTTCACAGTTATATGACTGTTACGTTTCTGGAACATTTTGTTCTGTTAGGGGTCTTTGTTTTTATTTGCAGTCTTTTTTTTATTTAGAGTTTACATTTGTATTCTTTGTTTATAATTAGAGTTTTTGTTTACATTAGTGCTTTTTGTTTTAATTTGTAGTCTTTGTTTACATTTAGAGTCTTTGTTTACATTAATACTCTTTGTTTACATTTGTTCTCGTTGTTTACATATAGAGTCTTTGTTTACATTTGTAGTCTTTGTTTACATTTGTAGTCTACTTTTAGGTTTTATTTACATTTGTAGATTTTGTTTACATTTAGAGTCTTTGTTTACATTTGTAGTTTTTGTTTACATTTAGAGTGTTTACATTTAGAGCCTTTGTTTACATTTGTAGTCTTTGTTTACATTTAGAGTCTTAGTACACATTTGTAGTCTTTGTTTACATTTGGAGACCTTGCTTACATTTAGAGTCTTAGTTTACTTGTGTAGTCTTTGTTTCCATTTGTAGTGTTTGTTTCCATTTAGAGTGTTTATATTTGTAGTCGTTGTTTACATTTAAAGTCTGTTTCCGTTTAGTGTCTTTGTTTACATTTAGAGTATTTACATTTAGAGCCTTTGTTTACATATTTAGTCTTTATTTACGTTTACAGTCTGTGTTTAATGGGTGTTGCAAGTTAAGCAGATGAAAACTGCACAAGCGAATGAAGAGTTCTTGCCTTTTATATATTGTTCTTTATCTGAAACTTCTTTTGCACACAATTTTAGACTTCTACCCTCAACAATTAGAGAGTAATGGGGGTGGTAACCTAAAACGTTAATTTTAATTTTTTTTTAAACTATTCAAGATATCTTATCGAGGTTGAAACTATTTATAAATGTTTATGAAGTACATAATATATATATTTTTCAGAATTTTCATTCGATTTTAAATGGTAGTAAATGATAAGTATATTTTTGATGGGCGATTTTTTACGCTATCCACCAAAGTGACACCTACCAAAAAATACAGTTTATTTGTTTATTAGCTAGCTATTACATATAAAAAATTACAGAAGTGTCAAATTGCTCGAACGTAGCAGGGATGGAACACGGGCGCAGAATTCATACCGGAATCTGTTTAAGAAATTTCCATACCTATGATATTGTTGATCTAAGAGGTAGGAAATTTTCTTACATTCATAGTGGTATGAATTCTGCGCCCGTGTTCCATCCCTGACGTAGAGAAAAAAAATTAATCATTTAATAATAATACCAATGATACAATATTTATCTTTAAAAACTACTTAATAAATAAACAATGCAAGGAAATATAAAAATGCTCTAATAACTTTTGTTATTAAAACGTAACAATTAGCAATAAAAAAAAATATTCTATTTGGTTATTATCAGGGATCTTACATCTCGCGCTTTTTTCAACATTTTTAGGGACGAGAAATTTCCGCAATTTTTGCTACTTTATTTTTATATCATAGCCTCTATTTTGTTTAATCACGTCATAACACTACATAAATACTGATATAAAAATTTCTATATGAAAATGGAATAGATGGCAAAATTTAATGATTCCAGAATATTTTTTGGCCCCGCCTTTTAACCATACCACATTTTTTTAAAGGATAAACTTGTCTGATTTTATCGAAGTTATATATTTGATAAAATATTTCTATAAATAAAGTGGTGCTAAATAAAGGCGAGTCTAAAAGTACTCCGGAATAAATAAAAATATTGGCATCTATAAAATTATTAGTAGCCAAAAAAAAAAAAAAAAAAAGGGGCGGGATGTCCCCTCATTTAGCAGCAATATTTTACTATTTGTCAAATGGTCGATGCAAATCAAAAATTGTAAGACCAGCTGAAATATTGACTTCAATATTTGATAAAACTAGTGTAACTATCACTACTGAAGAAAATAGTGATGACGATTAAATCTTGATTGAAAATGATTCGTTTTTGTAATTTATCTTTGTTTTTTATAATTGATTCTATAAACATAAATTACTTTATACGGATACCTGTATTGGATTTCATTTTTTTAAACTATGGTCTGCTTATTATGTAAAAGAAATCTAATAAACAAGCAAACTTTAATATTTAGTAGGTGTCCCTTCGGTGGATATATACTATAAAATATCGTCCACCGAAATATACTTCTCATTTTTCTCATATTTAAATCGAGCAAAAATTTTGGAAAAAAAATAATATATATATATGTAATATATTATTAATAATATTAAAATGATGCGTTCCGTTGTTTACACGGGCTGGTGCAACGATCCTCTTAAGTAGTAAAATAGAAGTCCAGACATCTTATATAAGAGATTAGAGAGTCCATTTGATAACTAATATCCTTTATTACGTTCTAAAGGTAGTGACAATGTATGATGATGCAGTCATGGGCCGGTATGAAGACATCCGGAGCGGTATATCCCGGTAAAAGGTGCCGATGGCCGGCACTTCGGCAAACCCCGAAGGGCGCCGCGAGTTTAGCTCGTAAACTTTACATGATGGAGTATCAGTTGACGTGAATTTACTAGACAAATGATGGTCTTAAAAAAGCCACGAGTTTTCGCGTGCTCCCGTTTTTATACTGCATATTTCGGCGGGAACTGAAAACTATTCTTATGAATGCTTATTGGATAATTAGCTAATCTAAAATCCGCCTACCTTTTACGATTGGTTGACCCGGGCATCCAGGATTTATTATTTTGCAATGCTTTACCGTTTATTCCGACTATTGCATAATTCTGATTACGAAACTTATTCTGAAATCAGATTCCCGCGCTATGAAGCTCTATTGAGAAAACAACTTTACCTGGGCACTCAAATAGAATTCTCATAAAATTGTTCTTAAAATTTAGATTTATTCTGAGATATTAATATTAAGTTATCACTTAATATTAATTTAAATACTAATCTAGAATCTTGCTTATTTTATCCTTTCATATCCCCCCCCTCCAAGCCGACGCTCCCCCATACTTGCCTGCAAGTATGTGGGAAGTCCCTCAGAAGTAGAAGATACTCCAGGAGAAAGTTTAACTTAAAATGGAAAATTTAACAAGTTATAAAATTTAACTTTTTTGGAAAATTTATTTAAAACTGGAAAATTTTATTTTTTAGAAAATTTTGTCTGAAAATTTTTATTATAGAATCATTATTATTGGTATTGTCACGAGAGAAATTCTAAAAAAAAAAATAAATAAATAAAAATAAAAATTTAGCTTATAAAATCTTAAATTTGGCTGCATTAAAATTTAACCAACTCAGGATGTCTTTGGCCTGTACATGATAAATACAAAATATTAATACAGTTTCTGACGAATACAAACAAATGTTATGAAAACGACTGGACAGAAGATACACAAGACTTTCATGATTAACATAGAAAACTTTTGTACTGTTGTACCTGAAAAATTTATGTAAATATGGTATACAAACAATATAACATCATGACACCTAAAGTACACTAAAACTTAAAACATTAAAATATGAAAATTTATACAACATAAGAAATATGACTTTTAACAGAACCTGTAGGCCACAATGTATTCAAGTCCTGGTATTTAGCAACACTGCAATATGATGACACTTAAATATTTGTTCTAGTATAATAGTGACATTATTAACATAGAAATACAATAAAAGAGACTAAATATGTAATATGAATAAAACGAATAATAGTATATGAAAGTATAAAAACACTACAGTTTTTTTTTTTTTTTTTTGTTTGGAAAACTTAGTATATGTTAAATTGTACAATTAAAACTCAACTTGAAACCTGAAAAAATATTATATTAGAAAATATCAACATATAAAATAGGAAAGAAGAAAAAAAAAGTAAATAAAAAGAATTTATATCATAGGTCTGTAGGTGAGTATCCAATTTCAGATAGCGTCTCCAGATTTTCAAATTCTGCAGTGGCTTCAACGATTGGATACCTCCCGTGACCAGGGATCATGGTAAGTACTTTATATTTGGACAAGATTAAAGCCCGACATTAATTTAGTGACTGAGCATCGAAAGTCTTGCTCAGTGACTTTTAAAGTCCCTAACTTAACCTTTTAAAGTTTAGAATTCCCTCTGGCATCTTATAATAAATAAACAAAACATAAAAATTTACTATTAATTACTACTTCTATACACAAGGGAAGAGAAGAAAAAAAATATTTACACTAATATACAAGTTAACAGTTTGGTTTAACTACAGTCATTTTATTTGAATGCTAATGAGTCAGGTGACTTTTTGTTTATTTCACAGGACGAATTTGTAAATGAGTGTGAGTTGAGAGCGCTTGGCCCGGACATATTGGGAGAAATGTAACAATGAGTATTTTATTTAATTGTGAAGTTTTCATGGCTTTTACCACAATTTTGCCTGAAACAACTCCAACAATTATTTAACACTGCAATTTTGTTGAATTTTCCTTATGTCAAATTGCGAATGATAATAATAATTTTTTTTTTTTTTTTTAAATGACATCTTTTCCCGGAGACTTAATTTTATGAGTATCAATTTAGTTTCTGTTTATGAGGTTTCAAGGCTGTAGGATTGTTTATACTCTGATCAGGATATCCAGTTGATCAGAGCAATTTAATGTATTGCGACCGGTTCCATGCCAAAAATACCTCAGAAATATTTAGTACTCATATTGTTGTCCCGGGAAAATTGATGCTTGGACTCGTGTTGAGATAAAAATAAAAATAACGTTTTATAAACGATAAGTGATGTGTGATGAATTTGATGCAACTTTTGATACATGATGCAACTTTGATGTATGATGCAACTTTTAGTTAGCAATGCTCATGATGAGGCTGGATTGTACCAACGCAATATTGGTCCTGTGAATTTTGAAAACAATGACTGTAGAAACTCTGTTAAAATATTTTCATTAAAACTTATGAGCAATATCTAACATGGGTATTTCTGCATGTGTATGAAATGCGAAAATGTATAAAATATGATATCTAATGAATTTTAAAATTATATAAAGTCACTAGATATATGGAATATTCCTAATAAAAAGCCTGACACATAAAAAAAAATAAACAATATAAAATGTATACCTTAATATAAAAAATATTTTGCAAGAGCAAAAATTTTAAACATGCAAGATTTTAACTGAAAACAAAAACTCTTATAGTAAACTTATTATAAAATAGTTCATTCCCGATTATTAAGTAAGTATAAAATCTGTTACAATAAGAGCATCCAGAAATATAAGAATATTTGAATATAAAGGTAAAAGTACGAAACGTTTTATATTATAATTAAATCAGTGTCATTTTATGCAGCGACACATCCAAAAATATTCAAATATAATACTAACCACATTCAACAAGTAATAGGCAAAAGAATTATGCAACAAAAAATTTAAAAAATCAAAGGAAAAGATAAACAGGGTATATTAAAATTATTACTCTTAAAAAATCATTGGCATTATACTATAAAACTATTTGTCATACTTGACCATTTATTTTTATTTACAACTGTTCAGGTAAAACTTAAAGGTCCCCAAATTATAAGACACCCACAAAATACTTATTTTATTTATTTAGTATTATTATAATTTCCTCAAATAATAAAATTTAAGTTAATTTTTTATCTATTGATCCTTATTAAAATTGAAATTCAACACTTCAAAGTAACCATTGATATCGTGCACTATACCAAAAGTCAAATGAAATGCAAAAATTTCATAAACAAATTAAAATAAAAACAAATAATCAAATAAATTGATTCTGAAATGTCAGTTAATATTTTTAAAATTAAATTTTCTGTAAAAATAACATGTTACAGAGATACAGAGCTGCCAACCTAATCCGGCAAATTGTTAGTACCGCCCCTTTTTCTACACCACTTAATTTTTAGAGTATTTTTCTACTTAATTTATCATAGATACATTTGAAGAGAATTGCTCTGAAAATTAAGTGGTGTAGAAAAAGGGGCGTTTTTCAATAGGCGTTAACAATTTGCCGGATTAGGTTGGCAGCTCTGGAGATATATTGCAGCAAATAAAACTTATTACAATTTGATATTAAGTTAATATACAAAATTAATAAAATTCTGTTTTTTTTTTTTTTAATGCCAACATTTCAAGAAGTTATCATTATTAGTATTATTTTCCAAAAAATTCAACATTTAATAAATACCAAAACCTTAAAATAATAATTCAGAAAATTAAAAATCAATACTAACAATTAACTTTCATTAAAATAATAAATTTTAATTTTTTTTTTTTTTTTTTTTTTTTAATTGTTAAAAAATAAATAAATAAATTGAAAGTATCATCATTATGATTATTATCATTAACATTTTTTATAACTTACTGTATTAAAAGCTTCTGCTATTGGAATTAAATCAAAAATATTCTCTTACCTCGAGCTTCATCTGTCAAAACAAATAAAACTATTCGCGAATCATTTGCTATCACCAAAAAAAAAAAAAACACACACACACATAAAAATGAAATTTTCTATCTACTTTTTTATCACTGTATTAACAAATAGAAGAAAGAAAAGCCTCACGACAATTTATGAATCGTTCTACTACTTTTTCTTTTTTCCTTCTCTTTTGAATCACTTTAGTTGATTAACCTTGAAAATTTGTCACTCAGTTCGTTGATCGACGGCAGTAGTTATTCTTTGGCCATCTGTTTTTTTTTTTTTTTTTTTCATTGTAGAAGCGAAAAAGTGGGTCACCATCACCACTTCATAGTCTACTTGTCTATGCATCACTTTGAAGCAGACGTTCGAATCTTAGTAAAGAAAACTCTTATTGCACGAGTGCGGTTTTTCAGATCAATACGGAGATTATTTTCGATTTTACGTTTGACGATAAACAGCAATAACTAACTATTTTTTTTTTTTTTTTCAATGATAAATAACAGAGTCCATCGCTTTTCCCTCTTGTTTCTGCTGCTGTTTTTAACCGATGTAATTATTCCCTTAAGTTATAAGAAAAGAGTTTTGATTTCTCTCATGACTCTGGATCACAATCTCTATTACGGCAATTCATTCATCCTTTCAGCGCGGCGCGGAAATTCTCTCTCAATCTCTCGTGAAAAGGGAGAGGCGAGTTCTTATTTTTTTTTCTCCTTCAGCAGTATGCAGGGATTTAGTCACAGGAATTTAGTATTACCGTTACCGCAGGCACTGGGTCTTTACAGTAGTGGGAGGAAGCACATTGTTCATTGTTTATCTCGCGTATTGAAAAATCTTTGGCTTGCATCAGCAAATAATGACAGCTACGAAATATATTCTCAATATCATCTTTCTCTAGATTTAATGTTCAGAAATATAGATTTCTTGCTTGCATCGAAAAGTCTTAATATCTACGATCTCTGGATCTCATCGCTCTCCAACACATCAAAGTTTCGATTGAGTTAGCGTTCAGAAATAAGTAATAATCCATCACTAATGATTTCTTCTTTCTAGGGTTTCCACAAAGCAGGTATTGCTTTATTTTTTTCTTGGGTTTCCATACACTAGGTGTACATACCTGCCGACTTCTGTAATATATTATTAAATAATATTAAAATGAATGCGTGAAGTTCCGTTGTTTACACGGGCTGGTGCAACGATCCTCTTAAGTAGTAAAATAGAAGTCCAGACATCTTATATAAGAGATTAGAGAGTCCATTTGATAACTAATATCCTTTATTACGTTCTAAAGGTAGTGACAATGTATGATGATGCAGTCATGGGCCGGTATGAAGATATCCGGAGCGGTATATCCCGGTAAAAGGTGCCGATGGCCGGCACTTCGGCAAACCCCGAAGGGCGCCGCGAGTTTAGCTCGTAAACTTTACATGATGGAGTATCAATTGACGTGAATTTACTAGACAAATGATGGTCTTAAAAAAGCCACGAGTTTTCGCGTGCTCCCGTTTTTATACTGCATATTTCGGCGGGAACTGAAAACTATTCTTATGAATGCTTATTGGATAATTAGCTAATCTAAAATCCGCCTACCTTTTACGATTGGTTGACCCGGGCATCCAGGATTTATTATTTTGCAATGCTTTACCGTTTATTCCGACTATTGCATAATTCTGATTACGAAACTTATTCTGAAATCAGATTCCCGCGCTATGAAGCTCTATTGAGAAAACAACTTTACCTGGGCACTCAAATAGAATTCTCATAAAATTGTTCTTAAAATTTAGATTTATTCTGAGATATTAATATTAAGTTATCACTTAATATTAATTTAAATACTAATCTAGAATCTTGCTTATTTTATCCTTTCATATATATATGTATGTATATATAATATATAATTCACAAGCATTCATAAACAGTTTAAACCTCGATAAGATATCCTATTTCAAACCATTTTATTTACAGAAAAATTTTCTCCAATATGTAACTTCAATTTCATCCTTAAAAAAATAAATGGTATGGAAAAAAGGCGGGGCCAAAAATACCCCGGAATAAATTAAAAAGTTAGCATCTGTAATATTTATACAGAAATCTTTATGTCAGTGTTTTCATGGTAATATGTCGTGATTAAACAGGATGGAGACTAGTGTATAAAAATAAAGTAGGAAAAATTAGGGAAATTTTTCATCCCTAAAAGTATCTTGAAAAAAAAAGGCGAGATGTAAGATCTTTGATAACAATTAAATAGAATATTTTTTTATTGCTAACTGGTACTTTTCAATAACAAATGTAAATAGAGCTTTTTTATATTTGCTTGCATTGTTTATTTATTTATATTAAGTGTTTTTTTAGAAATAAATATTATATCATTGGTATTATTACAGGGATGCAAGAGTTTCCGTTTCATTACGGAATACTTAAACCAGTGTATTTTTATCAATAATTTATATCATATTTGTGATTTGTTTATTGCGATTGACCATAATAGAAATTATTGATAACGAATGCTGGTGTGAGTCTTTTATTTTGGACCTGAAAACTTTTTCACCTCTGTATTATTATTAAATGATTATTATTTTTTTCACTATGTTCCAGCAATTTGACACTTCTGTAATTTTTATATGTAATAGCTAACTATGAAACAAATAAACTGTGTTTTTTTGGTAGGTGTCACTTTGGTGAATAGTGTAAAAAATCGCCCATCAAAAATATACTTATCATTTTCTATCATTTAAAATGAAGTGAAAATTCTGAAAAAAAAAAAAAAAATAAAAAAAAAATACATATTATGTACTTTATAAACATTTATAAATAGTTTCAACCTCGATAAGATATCTTGATAAGTTAAAAAAAAAATAAGTTTAACGTTTTAGGTTGCTACCCTCATTACTCCCTAATCGTTGAGGGTAGAAGTCTAAAATTGTGTGCAAAAGATGTTTCAGATAAAGAACAATAAATAGAAGGCAAGAACTCTTCATTCGACGCTGGTGCAGTTTTCATATGCTTAACCTGCAGTACCCTTTGAATTGTGAAGACATACGAAATTTAGTACCATACTTCATCAAAGATCTTAAAGTAAGATTTTCCACAATATTGATATCTCCAGTAATAATATGACCATGATATTGATTGACAAATGATTTATATTTGGAATCAGAACAATAGCACGGAGGCTGTTATATATATATGTATGTATTTAATATATATATGTACATATATATACAGTCGAACTTCGTTAACATTAATCTCAAAGGGAATAAAAAATTTGTTCATGATATCATTAGTTCATGCTATCAGTAACTAATCTTCGTATAACTAAACTGATCTTCATTTTGACAGGGATTGTGGAAACTATTCATGTTAAAAGTAATTCACGTTAAAGAGGTTCGATTATATATATATATCTTGGGGATCTCGGGAACGGCTTTGACGATTTTAATGAAAATTTGAGGTTAGGGGTTTGAAGGTTAGGGAAAGACGATTGGACTTATCCTCATCGTCAGGAAAATTTGAGTTAATTCTTTGACGGCAAGTCGCAACATATATTAGAAATTGGGTTTACTGATATCAATAATAAAAATTTTAACTATTGATAAAAGAACAAGGGAGACAGGGGAGGAAAAAACGAGGGAGAAAAAAATGTACGGGAGTAGAAGCATCCCCTTTTCTGTGGGGAGTGGGGGGTAAGGGTAAATTTTCAATGCAGTTTATCATTCAAAAGAAATTGCCAATACCTTTCAAACAAATGATAGTTTAAAACAAATTTACAGATTTTCCTTCAATAGTTAGAGTATATTTCTCTGAGGGGGAAATAGTTTACATTTATCATGCAAACTAATTTTAATAGATAATTTTTACTTCTTGAATTTATATCGGAAAAATATAGAAAACATTTTAATACAATTTTTATTAAAATCACACAATGAACTGTGGAAGAAAATCATATTTATGAAATTTTATTTTTCCGACTGAGTGAAAATAATGCCTCGACCGGGAGTCGAACCCTGGATCTTGGACTTACAAGGTCAAGGCTCTACCAATTGAGCTATCCAGGCCGACACACCAGTCAGCGTTACTCACTCAGACAACCTTTAGGCAGAAACATCTCTGGTCTATCATGTAGACAGCTCGACAGAAATAAGCCGCAGGAAATGGGAAACACCATTAAACAATGGGAGAAAGAAATACAATTTTTATTAAAATCACACAATCAACTGAGGAAGAAAATCATATTTATGAAATTTTATTTTTCCGACTGAGTGAAAAGTCCAAGATCCGGGGTTCGACTCCCGGTCCAGGCATTATTATCACTCAGTCGGAAAAATAAAATTTCATAAACATTTTAATAGTTGTCATAATATACTAGCTTTATTTTCTCGTGATGTTTTACTTTCTTTTTTATCATAATAAAATTTTATTGTGCTTGTATAATAATGATGTTTACATTTAAGCGGTATACGAACTACAACACCGAAGAGAATTATCTATGAAACTTGATTATTTTTTACTCGAATATTTTAAAGTATTTCTTTCAATTATTATTGCAGAGAATATGTTAGTGCAAACTCCCTAATTATATTAAGAGAAATATTTCTTTGATTTAGATAGAGTTAAATTAGTTTTTTTTTTATTTACCCTTTTATAAACAAGAAAATAATTATTTTTGTTCATTTAGTGAAACGCTAAAATTCGTCTTTTACTAAATAATAATAATAATAATAAAAAAAAAAAAAAAGAAATGTACTAATGCAATTCATATGTATTAACACCTCTATAGTTCTATTTTTCATTTGTGTATTTATTTATTTTTACATTTAATTATAAAACTTCGTTTTTCTTTGCCCTTAACAGTATTTTTTCTTCTTTTATCACTCCTTGAAATTTAATTAGATTAATTGTTTGTAGTGTTTGAAACGGTCGTTTAAAATGCTGAGAGAGAATAAATTAATTTGATTTGCCGCTTTTTGTAATAAAACTAAATTTAATTAAGCAGACATTTCTATATTTAACCTTCGATTATTATCATTATTTTTATTATTATTATTATTATTTTTTTTCGACAAAGGTAACTAACTCATATCCTCTTTTCGATAATTCATTTATATATATTTTTTTCTTTAAGCTATGAGCCAGACAAATAAAGTCTTTTGTGTATAATATTGATTAGTTATTATGTTTGACTTTAAAGAGTAAAATGTAATTGTTTATTAATAATCTGTTTAACACATTATCGTCCTATTTTTTTAATTTTGTACAATAAGCATCGCCTTTTGGGGCTTTACAAAATTTTATATTATTCACAGTTGCAAACTTTTATAATTTATTCACACCCTTTTCCCACATTATTTTCTTTGTTGAGCAGTTTTCTCCAACATACAATTACGAATAAACATGAAAAAAATTACTCTTCAAGAAAAGTGGCAGGTTAGAAGTTTACGTTTCAAAACGGAACGTTGAACTAATAATTTTTATTGTATTTGTGCAGTAATTTATTTCGATTGAATATGATAGGTAATTATTAATAAAATGTACAGGTGTCAGTGTTCCATCTTGAGACGGAAACTCTTGCACCACTAGGACTGGTACTATTAACTTTACGGCACACTTGCGAACATTTTGATTTTTTTAAATCATAATTATTATCACTAATTTTTAATAAAATAATCTGGTGTGTCACTCACACGACTTTCTCTTACCCTGAAATTTAATAATATAAATACAGGTTGGAAATTAAGGGGTAAGATAACGAGTACTGTTATGTAAACCTATGTTAAAACAATTCAAATTAGGCTTCGGAAGAGTTTTATATGATAATTTTATATGATAATCCTATATTAACAACATACGATACAACCTGAAGTACACCTCCATCAATTTTCAAGTATTGTCGCACTATAATGTAGTTCTTTTGTGTAGCCCTGTAAACGAACAGTGAATGATTTCTAAACCATATTCTTCATGAAACATACTTTTACGTATAATGCATATTTATTCGTTTCATTTGGTCTAGTACAATCTATAGGTGTTAAACTCTACTTACCTGTATTTTCCCCCATAGACGTAATGTATTCGAATTCTATTTGGTGTCCCTATACACGGACCATTTGCATGATCTGAACGAAAAGTTTAGTGTAGCGTCCTTATATGATACAATTTTAGAATACCAAGTTTAGACTTTCTATTGCTATTAGTTCTTCAGGTATGCAGCTAACAGACAGACACATACACAGACCAACAGCTAAAAACATGATTTTCGGAATCGAGGAACCTCAAAACATGTAAATATTACAAAAACTCACTTTCGAAAATTTGACCCAAAAACAATACTTTCTCTACCTTATGGGTAAGAGAAAGCAAAAATGTCCTGTTATTTTTGTAAATTATTGTCGAAATTTTCTGGTGTGAAGTCTCCGGTTGAAATGGAGAGACTTGACACCTTACGGAATAATTAAATAATAACAACAACAACAATAATAATAATAATAATAATAGCAGCAGCTATAAAATGATTGTATGTATTTATGATTGTATAATTTAATTCTTATCTTTAGCAATCGATGCTGCAAATTACACTATCTATATTAATAAAATCAGACTTTTGTCTGTAAATTTGTCGGAATCAAAAAAATTTTGCGATATCTTCACGTTTCACACCCCATGAAAGCCGAAAATGGCTTCAGAAAATTTTGCCTGTGTGTGTGTGTGTGTGTCTGTGTGTGTGTCATCGTGTCCGAATGTCGCTTTTTTTGTCCGGGCATCACTCGAGAAAGGCTGGGCGGAATTCAACGGCGCTTGGCAGGAATTTAGGTCTTCACCCAACTTAAAATTATATCTATCAACTTTTCAGAAAATCCCCCCCGTTCCCCCCTAGGGGGTAAATGACTAAAACACGTTTGTCCGGGCATCACTCGAGAACGGCTGGACGGAATTCAACGGCTCTTGGCAGGAATTTAGGTCCTCACCCAACTTAAAATTATATCTATCAACTTTTCAGAAATTCCCCCCCGTTCCCCCCCTAGGTGGTAAAAGACTAAAACACGTTTGTCCGGGCATCACTCGAGAACGGCTGGACGGAATTCAACGGCGCTTGGCAGAAACTTAGGTCTTCACCCAACTTGAAATTATATTTATAGAAATTTTCAAAATTATGATTAGTGTTTAAATTCTGGGTAAAAAACGCCTGCGCATGCGCCATAAATATTTTTTCACTAAAATGCTTTGAATGGAAAAATAAAATATACAAATAAATTTTTAAGTTAAAGACTTTTGTATTCGCGTGATTCGCACTGCAAATTATGAAAAGATTGAAATGAAGTGTTGCCATCTAAGTTTCATATTTTAGTTAATTTTAAAAAATCTAATTGTCGTATCGAAAAACTGTTTACACCCCAGGATTCAGAAAAATCACCTCTTTCATTTGGTACTGAATTTGTAACGATAGGTCTGATATTTCTAATTTATTTTTCTCTTTTTCCGTTTTTCCGTTGCCACTTAAATTTCATACTTTAGTTATTTTTTAAAAATCTAATTGTTGCATCGAAAAACTGTTTGCACCCCTGGATTCAGCAAAATCTTTCCTTTCATTCGGTATCAAATTTATAAATATAGGTCTGATATTTCTAATTTATTTTACCCTTTTTCCGTTTTCAACCCAGATTCGGTATGGAACAGCTTTAGTATTGGATCTCTTTGGCAAAATTTGAAATTCGGCACCGACGTACCTCGGGCGTTTCTCGCCAAGATCTTTAATTGCACAATTGAGATAGCAAATTCAGTTCATCGTAAAAATGGCTTAAAATATTTAAAGTCACCAAAGGGTGCCCATACTTAAGCTGTGCTTTTTGTATTTATTTATTTATAATATTGTCTATTAAAGACTTCTTTGATCACAAAATTTGCTGCGTAAATTGTTTGTATGCATCCGGCACTTATTGTAACTGGATTTCAAGAAATTCGAAATCCCCCCCCCCCCTTCTCGGAGTCGGAGGGCAATAAACATGTGCAAAAACATGTTTTCCGTTTCAATTCGCTTTGAATTATCTTAGAATGGCGAATTTTGGTGTGTGGGTATTGATTAAGTGTACGCATTATGTACATTAGTGGGATTTTGCAAAACTTCGAACTCACCCGCTGAGGGTGGGAAGTAAGAAGTGGGTAAGTTGTGTCGAAGACAGTGGGGACCCAGACTCCTCACATTGGGAGCGAGAAAACCTCTACCAATCACAGCGAGAACTTAGGTTATTAATAAAGATATGGCATTTTGACAACTCATTTAAGTTTAATGTCCAGCGAAGCGGGCAAAGCCTGCTAGTCATATATATATACCGTACTTGTACCGTACAATTTTTAGCACCCGCCATTTTTTCGCACCAATAATTTTTTAGAGTCATTTTAGTCTTATTCAATCGTAACAAAATTTGGAGAGAATAACTCTTAAAATATAGTGGTGTGAGAAAAATGGCGTTTTTTCAGGGAGCGTTAACAATTGTACGGTTATTAATGAGATGGTTGTCAAGTATGTATATACGCTAGCGGTACAAATTTTTTTTTAAATGAATACGAAACATTGTCTTTTTAAGTGAAGTCTTATTTTTCAGGAACGCATAAAGGCGGTGTTCGTTTTTCTTAAATGTTAATTCCTTGATTATGATGAACGAGAGACTTAGACGTTGGTATATGTATTACATGATTTCAACCAAAAATTTAATCAAAATAGCCTCAACAAAAAATTTAAACATTAAATATCTTAAAATCATTTTACAGAATCTTTTAAACATTTCCAGTAACGCCTAAAGACAATTTTAATTGACTGTGAAACTATACACGAATCTCACTGTTGAAATAATGTACTATTTTAATAATGACAATACATTTATAAATTTTTGCATTTGTTTAATAAATTTTGGTTTTTTCACTGTATTTTTCACTGTATTTCTTATTTTATCATTCCTCGAAATTAAATTAGATTAATTGATTGCAATATTTCTGAAAAATTTCTGGCAATGCTGAGAGAATAATAAGTTAATTTGATTTCTCTCCTTTGTAACAAAATTAAATTGTATTAAGCAAGTATTTCCATATTTTATTTTATTTTTTCCGACAAAGGTAACGATCTAATATTTTTTTGCAAATTTATTTATTCATTTATTTACTTATTTATGTTGTAAGTCCGACAAAATGAACCCATTTGTGGAAAAAATTAATTAGATGGATTTTATGTTTAACTTTAAAGAGTTAAATGTAATTATTATTTAATAATCTCATTAATTAAGTGGTAGCAATGAATAAGATAAATTGTCGTATCTGTATCAGTAATTTCAATGAAAAAATTTAAATAATCAAGATTAAAAATCTAAAAATGGTATATGTTTCCAAATATTTCCAAACGGGATTTTTTTTTATTTCTGTAACGGTTAAAGGACAGTTTTAATCGAATATTACATTAATTATCTAGTAGGAATTGTGTATTTTAATAATAATATTCTGACATGCTCACCCCCTTCTCTTTATTTGCTTTTATGATTTACTGTTAATTAAAAAAATAAAGTGAAAACAAACCTATAACATATATTAATTTTTACTTTACTACAGTATTACAAAAACATATTTATTAAGTATTCCCACATCAGCCAACATGCATTTTTATCCCGTAGTATTATTAGTATAACCATTTTTCACATCACATTTTTATTTATTTTTTATTTATTTATTCATTATTATTATTATTATCATCATTATTATTATTTTTTTGTAGAATAAACTTCTGCAACATGTAATTA
Source organism: Salticus scenicus (assembly GCA_963930645.1). Lineage (NCBI taxonomy): Eukaryota > Metazoa > Arthropoda > Arachnida > Araneae > Salticidae > Salticus > Salticus scenicus. The sequence continues at coordinate 260,276,456 of OZ005659.1, forward strand.
CGATTAAAGGAGAAGAAAGCTAGTCTTAAAAAAAAAAAGTAGTTAAATTTATTTATTTTTATTTATTTTTATTTATTTATTTACTCATTTATTTTTGTTATTATTATTATTATTATTATTATTATTATTATTATTATTATTATTATTATTATTTTGTAAAATAATTTTCTGCATCATGTAATTACGATTAAATTAGAAGAAAGCTAGTCTTTAAAATAAGTGGTTATTTATTTATTTTTGTTATTATTATTATTATTGTTATTATTGTTATTTTGTAGAATAATTTTCTGCAACATGTAATTACGATTAAATGAGAAGAAAGCTAGTCTTTAAAAAAAGTAGTTATAAATAAGGGTACTGGAAATGTTACTAAATTTGTGTATACTCATATTAATTAATTCACAATTTTTTTTCTAATATCTATATCATATTAATACTATATATGATATTTTAAGCTTCTTTTTCTTTCTTTCAAAAAAGTCTTTTGTTTGTTATTGTTAAACTTTCAAATAAAAACTCTTATTTTCCGATAAAAAAGTAACTGATAACAAAATTTCACTTTTTAAAAATAGTTCTATTTAACTTGGCACTGACTCGGTTACAGAAAAAAAAATCTCACAAAATCTTCAGATAAAATTAAATTTTTCTTAGAATTTAATCAATTCAAAGTACCTTTACACAGTCGAACTTTCAAGCTTTTACAAATAACGGGCTTAAATAAACTGTAATTTAATGAACTGCAACATTTTATTAAATCTTTAATGTGAATTCTTTCTTTCTTTATTTTTATTCCCACAATTTCAAATTATACAGTAAATATATCAAAAAAAAAAAAAAAAAAAAAAAAAAAAAAAATCTTGTGAAATATTTCAATTATATTTAACGAGAATTTCATAAAATGTTATTTTGTATAGTATTTTTCCTTCAATATTATCACTTTTTTTTTCCCTTTCCTATTTGATTTTTTTTTAATGCATTGTAGTTTTGATAATTATAATATAACAATAGTAGAATAAGACATAAATCTTTATAAAATTCCAGTGAATTAATGTACATTCATTTTTTTAAGTTTTTTCCTTTATCAAATATATTGCAAGAAAAACAATAAATTACAATAAGTATTAAAATATATCTTGAAGTTAATATACATGTTTAAGATACAATTACAGAATAGTTATTTCGTTATTATCCTATCACGGCTCTGCGTAACTACATTTTTGAATAGAAAGCCATAATCATATTATTCAATCGAAGAAAAGTATCACAAACGAATACCCAAAGGTATCAGGATAAAACGTCAACGGAAAAAATGTTTCTCACGAAACGTCCCCTGAAAAAAATGTCCTCAGGAGAAAATGTACCACGGAAAAAACGTCCCTTGGAAAAAAACGTACCTCTGTAAAACGTCCCCGGAAATAAATAACGAAATTTTCGGAATTTTACATTTATATCTTGTAAGTCAAATTACTAACAAAGTTTATTTATTGTTCACAATTAAAAACGAAATTATACATAAATAAATAAATACAGTCGACACCGGTTATAACGTACTGTCAGGGGACCAGAAAATATGGTACGTTATAACCGAAGTACGTTATAAGCAATATTTCCAATATAATTTAGTGCCTAACGAAAGAAAAGGGGCATAATAGCACTCGCAATTATAGAGATTTTAAACAGAAAGTTTATGATTTTCTCAAAAAAAAAAAATAAGAAAAAAGAAAAGAAAAAAAAAATCTTTTCTACTTACATGTTTATTTAGAAAAATAATCTGTTATTTTTCGTTGTTTTCTTTAATTAGATGACACAGTAAAAATTACATTTTCAATATTTATAATGGAACTTTGCAGAGTCTCTGAATAGTCAGTATGGAATTCAACGAACCGCGATAAAGTTTTAAAGGTATAAAGGAGATATAAGGCGATAAAGGAGACATCGAAAGACGGTATCCAAGAAAATATACCGATTTCCAAACCAGAAATACAAGGTTGACATCCAATTTTGGCTTTTCATTCCAGTCTAAAAAGTACGTTATAACCAGATTAGGCTTTTGCATAGTCCGTTATAGATGAAGATGTAAACCATTACATTATATAGGGTTTCATTCGGGACCAAGCATCTGAGTACGTTATAAGCGAAAGTATGCTATATCCCAGGTACGTTATAACCGGTGTCGACTGTATATATATATGTATATATATAGTATATTTTGGATATCACAGAACTTTTTTCTATATCATTTTCTATAACAGCGGTTAGCATTAGCATGCACAAGCACAGGCGCGGACTTTTCAAACATTCACTGGGGGCACAATCTGTCTTTCCTTTTTTCTGAGATCCAATGCTCCCGCCCGCCTCCTCCCACATCCTCCTCATTTGCTTAACAGTCAAGCTTTCCCAGATTAAAATTTAGTTTTTTTTTTTTTTTTTTTTTTTTTATTTTTTAAGGTGAAAATTTGTATCAAAGAAAAGGAATAACTTTTTCTGTTTCGAGCACTCTTCTGTGTTCTTTACGTCAATATCAAATGAAACATTGTTTCCACTTAAAATAAAATGGCTTGAATGGAAAATATTTCAGAAAACTAATTTAATTTTGTGCCACAAAAAAAGTAAGATAGGAAATTAATAATACAATGAAGAATATAAGGAATCCCAAATCTAAAAATTAGTCTCTAAATTTGCAAACAAAAACTTTTAAAATCTACTTCTAACAATTTAACGGCCAGTCCTTGGATGCAGAAAAGATTCAGTTTGTTCTAGAAGAAGATAATAATAATAAAAAAAGAATAGTATGCATTTAGTATGCAATTATAGAAAATTTTAAATTCAAAGTACTATGAATGGAAAATCAGAAAACACTTAATGTTTGTAGTCCATATTGTGCTGGTATCTCGTTTTATGAATCTGTTAAATATATGCTTAATGTTGCATACCTTTTTTCTATGCTATTATATTGCAGTAAGTTTCAGTTACATGCATAAATTACTTTCTATGTTTAGTAGTTTTAGTTTATTAAACATAATTTAAAAACTTATAGATATATAGAAACTATAAAACTTATCGTTACATAGATTTTATTTATTTTTATTTTTTTTTTTTTTTATATATATGGCACAACTACAAAAGAATTATAAATCTTATATATACTATTTTTCAATAGGGAAGTTCTATAAGAGTGGCGGTGCTAACAACTTGAGGGCTCCTACGCTAATTATTCTAAGGAATTTCCTACTCATAATAATAATAATTCATTACGTTATTTTTATAACTGATTTTCAGAAAGACATTGTTTTATCGCAGAAAACTGCTACAGATCATATAAAAAATACTGGTATAAGAAAAAATCATAACATTTGTAAGCTATACTTAAATAACAATAGTTAAAAAAAAAAAAAAAACCTGTAATCTTGCACAAAAATGAAATAAGAATTTTCAAAGTATTAATGTATGCTCTCGAAAAGTAGAATATATATATATATAACCATCAAATGAAATCGATGGTGTTAATGATTTTATTTCGTTGTAGAAAAAAAAAGGGGGTTTCTTTTACAGATTAAGATGTAATTTTACACTAAACTTCTGAGGTTGTACAAAATAAAAAAGTTTTGTGGGAAAGCTACAGAAATTTTCTGTTTAATTATAGGGATCATAGTCTCTGCCTTTTTTTTTTTTTTATTTCCCTTTTAGGACAATTTGAGAAATTTAGACATTTTTGCTACCACTATTTTTTTATAATAATTTCCATACAGTTTACTCACGACATATTACTTTAAAAACACAATAAAGATTTCTTTAAGTAAAAATCTGGCTTGAAACAACCGCACGACTTCCATTACCCACTATTACACGTATTATATTCATTTTTTGGAGATATTATATAAATTTTTTGGAATTTTCCATTTTTTTTTTTTATTTCCCTTTTAGGACAATTTGAGAAATTTAGGCATTTTTGCTACCACTATTTTTTTATAATAATTTCCATACAGTTTACTCACGACATATTACTTTAAAAACACAATAAAGATTTCTTTAAGTAAAAATCTGGCTTTAAACAACCGCACGACTTCCATTACCCACTATTACACGTATTATATTCATTTTTTGGAGATATTATATAAATTTTTTGGAATTTTCCAGTAAGAGAAACTTGATACACGCATAAAGACACATAAAACAGAGTTTACATAGCGAGTATTGAGAAAGGGCACCTAAAATGGATTAAAGAAACAATTTTTCAGAAAATCGTTAGAGCCGTTTTTGAGATACCAACTTTTACCAAAACTTGGTATTCTCAATTATTCACTGGAAAACAATAATTATATACAAAAGGATATTTAAAAAAGAGTTAATGTGACGAGTTTGAAAAAAAAAAAAAAAATCGTGCAGCCATTTTTAAAGAAACGAACTTACTTGCGAGACCTGAAATTGAGCTATTTATACAGGACGCGTATCAATTTTCCTGAACTAACCAACTATATCATTACAAAGGACATCTAATAGAGCGTTTATATAGCAACTTTGAAGAAAATCGTTAGAGCCATTTTTGAGATACGGATTTACGGTCCCAGTTCCGGTTTCCAATGGCCCACTTCCGGTTTCCAATTTCACCAAAATTTGGGAAATTCATCTGTACACCAGACCTGTGCCAGCTGTAAAGTTTCGTAGTTTTATCTTCATTAGTTTCGGAGATATGATAGCCAGAATGTTCCACACATACATACTATTACACACACATACACACACATTGACCAAATGCCAAAAACTTCTTTTTTGGACTCAGGAGACCTTAAAACGTATTAATCAGATGAAAACTTGATATAAATTTTTTGGATCGAATACAATACTTCCATTACCTACGGTAGTACGGTAATCGAAGTATAAAGTGGTGACAAAAGAAGCGAAAATTTCTCCTCGTAGAAAGTGTCCTGAACAAAAGGCGGAGACTGCAACCCCTGAATTATAATTAAAATGAAAATACAAATTAAAATGAACATTGCTTTTCGTCGGTACAAGAAATATTCGATTTGTTATCAGAATAATATTCTACTCTATTTAAATATCTAAGTAAATATATAAATATTTTCAGAATTTGTTTTATAAATTTCATGTGGTTTAGATAATTTAGTCACAATATTCAAACAGAAAAACACATTTTTATTGCAGATACATTATAACGTAATATATAAATTTAAACACATTCCAGTAATATACTTCCCCTTTATATCCTTATCAGACAATAACGTAAATAAACCATAACTTAGTAACAAATTAATTCCATTAAAATGCTTTCGATCAAAAAAAAAAGTAATATACTTATTTTATCTACGTTATTTTATGTTTTCAAATATTTTTCGAAACGCTGATTTAAAAAATGCCAAGATATCTCCTTTAATACTTTAGGTTGTTCGTACTTAAACATGCTGGAAAATCGCATAGAATGTAGGAAAATCGAATATATATATATTTTTTTTTTCAGTCTTCTTTACGTGCTCTTTATTTTTTACGGTATATACGCTGATATCAGAAGTAGAAAATCTTTTCTTTGAGTTAATATTTTTTTAAATAAAATATGTATGAAACATGTACAAAAGTTTGTGCACAAGCATAAATTATTGGAATTGAAATATTTTATTTTAAAATTATAATAACATATTAGTTAAATATTGGTTTATATAACTTTTTTTTTTTTTTTCAATTTACTGAATTATAATTTGTTGATGATGAATGCATGTGATAAAATTGATATTATTATAACTGTCTGGTAATATGTTTAACATGAAATAATATTGTTAATGGGAAAAAATATATAGCTTCATAAATTTTAAAATCACGCAGCGAATGTTTCGAGTCGAAATAATTAAATGCGTGCCTTCACCAGGCAAAAATAAATAAATAAGATTCGTATGCAGCATGAAAGCATCACTAAACAACTCTTAGCATTTTTAAACTACTTTACTTAGTAGCAAAATTTCAAAAACAAAAATCTTTTGTAATATTTGTCTATGATATATGTAAAATAATTATTAAACAATAACAGCATTAAGTATTGCTATGGTGGGAAATAAAATGGGAAAATTTGGCAGAATTTGAAATTTTTATTACAAAATTGCTGTTTGATTCAACCTGCAAAAAAAGTCATCTTCGAATGAAGCCTGAGAATAAAATGTTCCAACAATGAATTGGCTTAAAAAATGAAGCTCGTGAATAATAAACGTTAATAATAAAATTGAAAAATAAATGATAATGATAACGAATAAATAAATAAATAAATAAATAATGATTTTGAGAGACAAATGTGTAGTGCACAAAAAAAGAAAAAGTCCCTGGTAAATTTGAGGCAATTTGATGCCTGATATGTACTAATAATATTCTTACTAGTTTCTCTTTGCAGGCCTAGCAGTCGATATTTCCAAATGGGCTGCTTGCATATTTTTCAATTTGCCATATTAGCCAAAACAAGAACAGTGGCCGAATGTGATAAATAGAAAATTATTCAAAAAAGGTTTTCAAAAATTTAACTTTTATAATTAAAATAACGAAAATTGAGTAAATAAATATAATTCAAAATAAAATATTTATAAAAATAAACTCCACTCTCGATTTCACCAGGATACAGTTCACTTTCTTCGGACACTTAGATGATTTGTCAAGTCGTGGGTCACTATGCGATGATCTAGCAAATATTAGCTTCCGTGGATGGTAAATAACCAGTAGCATACCTGCCAACATCCTAATTATGAATACGAAAATTTTTAGTACACGACCTTTTTTCCCCACCACTTTATTTTTAGAGTAATTGTCTCTAAATGTAGTTAAAATTAAATAAGTGTAAAGTTAGTCTAAAAGAAAACTAGTATCTTGTGGCCACCACAAAACTTACTTCTATATTTTCCTATACAAATTCACTCAGTAATAATATTAAAAAAAAAAAAAAAAAAAAAAAAAAAAAAAATCCGGTTTTTTTTTCGTTAAAAGTAAAAAAAAAAAAAAAAAAAAATCGATAACTTTTTTTTTTAAATTATCACATATTTATAGTTCAACCATTCGTTTTGAAGGTATTGACGAGACCTTTCAAAAGGTACCCATCATGAAAATTTGCCCCCCCCCTAGGGGTGGAAGCAATGCCCCCACATGCACAATTTTTTTTTCCTAAGTAACTACTACTATTATCAATAATTCATATTAATTGTACAATCACAGGTCAAGAATAACTCTTACTATGTAAATTTATACGAAATTTTGTCCTATTCTGCCATGTTAAAAATTTAGAAAAAATACGATCACAGCGCCACCTATTGAGCGATTGATCCCCAAATCTAATCAGCACCAGTTTATGTCAGGGGCCAACTAAATACCAAATTTCGTTAAATTTCTTTTAAAAAAAATTACGATATTTTTTTTTTCTTTAAAAGTAAAAAAAAATCGATAACTTTGTTTTAAATTTTCACAGATTTATAGTTCAACCATTCGTTTTAAAGGTATTGACGAGACCTTTCGAAAGATATCCATCTTGAAAATTTACTTCCCTTGAGGGGGGACTTCTCCCCGGGGGGGGGGGAGTGACGAGGGGCACATTTATACAAAATTTTGTCCTATATCACCATGCTAAAAATTTAGAAAAAGCGGAATGGCAACGCAATCTGTAAGACAATAATTACCAAAAGTTGATAGGCACTAATTTATGTCAAGGTGCAACTACATACAAATTTGTATGAAATTCTGTGCAGTAGTTCCTGAGATACAGTTGCCACAAAAATTTGTCACACACACAGATAGACAGACATTTTCTAAAAATGGTCTAAAATCGTGTTCTACAGCTCTCAAAACGTGTAAAACCATCAAAAACCCGAGGTCGAAAACTTTTACGAATCCAATACTTTCCTCTATTGAATATAGAAGAAAGTAAAAATTGGTGTGGAGAAAAAAAACCGGGGGGGGGGCGGGTACTAAAAATCTTCCGATTAGTAATGAGATAGTTGCCAGGAATGCGGTAGGCTTCGCTTTGCCATGTAGGTAGGGCCGTGCAAAGGTTTTCAAGCTCCAAGAAGAAAACTAGTATGTTGTGGCCACCACAAGACTTTCTTCTATATTTTCCTATATACATAAGTTTTTTTTATTTATTTTTTTTGTAAAAAGTAATACATATTCAATCAGTAACAATATTAAAAAAAAAAAAAAATTACGAATTTTTTTTCTAATTTTTTTTTTTCGTTAAAAGTAAAAAAAATCGATAACTTTGTTTTAAATTATCACAGATTTATGGTTCAACCATTCGTTTTAAAGGTATTGACGAGATCTTTCGAATGATACCCATCTTCAAAATTTACCCCCCCGGGGGGGTACTTCCCCCCAGGGGGGGAAGCGATGCCCCCTCCCATGCACAAAATTTTTTTCCTAGTTAACTACTACTATTATCAATAATTCATATTAATTTTACAATCACAAGTTTAAAATAACTCTCATTATGCCCATTTATAAGGAATTTTGTCCTATGCTGCCATGTTAAAAAATTGCATAAAATGCGATTACAGCGCCACCTGTTGAGCTATTGATCCCCAAATCTGATAGGCACCAGTTCATGTCAGGGTGCAACTAAATACCAAGTTTGGTTAAATTTCATTCATTGGTTCGTGAGATACAGCGTGCACAAAAAAATGATACAGACAGACACACAGACAGACATTTTTTAAAAACTATCAATTCGTGTTCAGGACATCCCAAAACGTGTAGATCCTTCAAAAAACGGAGGTCGAAAATTTTCGCGAATCCAATACTTTCTCTATATTACATATAGAAGAAAGTAAAAATTGAAGACACTTTCCAGTTTGTTTTGTTCCGTCAAAAGGTGAAATACCCATAAATCCAGTTTATATGTGTATTATTTATCTTTTATCTAGTTACTTTCATCTATATTCAATAGAAGAAAGTATTGGATTCGTAAAAATTTTCGTCCTCGGATTTTTGATGGATTTACACGTTTTGAGAGCTGTAGAACACGATTTGACCATTTTTAGAAAATGTTTGTCTGTCTGTCTGTGTGTGTGTGGGACAAAATTTTGTAGCAACTGTATCTCAGGAACTACTGCACAGAATTTCATACAAATTGGTATGTAGTTGCACCTTGACATAAATTAATGCCTATCAACTTTTGGTAAAAATTGTCTTACAGGTTGCGTTGCCATCCCGCTTTATCTAAATTTTTAACATGGTGATATAGGACAAAATTTTGTATAAATGTGCATAAAGAGAATTATTTTTTAGTAATCATTATGAAATTTACAAAAAATATTTATAATAGAGAAAGTCAACTGGGAAAAATTTTTTGTATGTGTAGGAGCCTCGCCAGCCCTCCCCCCCCTGAGGGGGAAGTCCCCTCTCGAGGGGAGTAAATTTTCAAGATGGGTATCTTTCGAAAGGTCTCGTCAGTACCTTTAAAACGAATGGTTGAACTATAAATCTGTGAAAATTTAAAACAAAGTTATCGGTTTTTTTTTACTTTTAGCGAAAAAAAAGAAAAAACTTATTTATTATTATTTTTTTTAACGATATTTAACCAAACTTGGTATTTAGCTGGCCCCTGACATAAACTGGTGCTGATTAGATTAGGGTATCAATTGCTCAACAGGTGGCACTGTGATCGTATTTTTTCTAAATTTTTAACATGGCAGTATAGGACAAAATTTCGTATAAATGTACATAATGAGAGTTATTCTTAACCTGTGATTGTAAAATTAATATGAATTATTGATAATAGTAGTAGTTAATTAGGAAAAAAATTGTGCATGTGGGGCATCGCTGGGAGTACCCCCCTCGGGGGGGGGGGGTAAATTTTCATGATGGGTATCTTTCGAAAGGTCTCGTCAATACCTTCAAAAAGAATGGTTGAACTATAAATATGTGATAATTTAAAACAAAGATATCGATTTTTTTTACTTTTAACGAAAAAAAAAACTGGTACACAACATACTAGTTTTTTAAATGGTGATATAACTTAGAATTACAGGTATTCTTGTCTTCCACTGATGTTTATAGAAGTAATGAAAGGATTATAGCTGCTAATTTCACGGATAAAATCATCCGGCAAAAAATTGTTTAAATGCAGGGCTTTTAGCGATTCTTTAATAAAATACCACTTTCTTTGCATAATAAACTTCTGTAACCGTTTGCAGGTGTGTTCTTAGATTGATTATTACAAGTATTACTATGTAAAAAGTGGTATTCAATTAACGACAACCAAGTGCCCTGCAATCTTCCAATTTCAGGTACATGCCTATTAAATTCCAAAAATCCAGAGTTGTTTTATGGCGAAAACCTGTTCTTTGCAGAAATCTGATCGAGACCTGTAAAAAGCAGGAACTTTTTTAATTTATAAGTGTAACATTACCAAATATTTTAAGAATGCATAGAAGAAATAAGAAAAGAATATGATGGCACCACTCATATCAGAGTTGCCAACTTTTATAATTTATTCCAGAGCATTGTTAACCCCGGCTTTTTATCATACTGTTAATTTTGAAGAATAATTTTCTTCTTATTTAATTGTTGGCACATATTAGAGATAAATATTTACAAAATTTATGGTTAAAAAAAAAGGACAAAAATGTTCAAGAATAAATTATAAAAGAGGGCAACTCTGAATTTGTGTTACTCTTTTGAAGAGATGTACGATAAACGATTAATAAAACAAAATTGCTGTTCATAAAAAAAAAAAAAAAAAAAAAAAAAAAAAGACGTCTAGGATCCCTTGCTTATATATTATTTAACCAGTTGCCAACAATTATTTTCCTAGTGGCGCCACGCTTGCGATTAAGGGAGTACATCACAAATCGTCAAGGTCATTTAGTCATTTAAATCCCATACTATTCTATTAGTAAAATTGTTTATAGATTTATAAATTACCTAATTATTAATTTTAAATTCCGTTTACACATTCTGAAAATTCAGAACCATTAAAATAGTATTCGCTTTCCAAAAAATTATTTAAAAAAATTTTTAAATTTCAATTTTGTGTTTAACTTACATACTTGCCAACCATCTCATTAATAACTGTACAATTGTTAACGCCCCTTGAAAAAACGCCCCCTTTTCCACACCGTTTTATTTTTAGAGTAATTCTCTCCAAATGTTGTTGCGATTAAATAAGAATAAAATTACTCTAAAATATGACTGGTGTGAAAAAAAGGCGGGTACTAAAAATTGTACGGTTCATAATGAGGTGGTTGGCATGTATGAACTCATATTTCACCATCGTCCTAAAAATAGGACACCATACATAAGTGGTATTTATATAAATTCTTTTGAATATTTTTATTGAAATTAAAGGCGATATATTATTTAAAAGTCCAATAAATACATATGTGTTTTTATCGTTAGTTTAAATTAACGTTTAATATATATATATATTTTAATTTTTAAAAGGACGATTTTTTGAAGATTTATTCATTACATTTTCAACACATTATTACTTAAAAAGTTTTATGTTCAAGAATAATAGACGTATAAATTTATTAAGGCAATATTCTACACATTTGTACTGGTAAAACAATTATATAAAAAAATGTATCTAGATGGTCTGTTTTCCTTATATTTCCGACTCTCCTAAACCATTGTCCTATTTTTAGGACAGCTTGTACTGATTAAGATAATGAAAGGTTGGTGCGTTTTTTGATTTTGTGTGTATACATAGGCTTAAAGAAACTTATATTTAAGATTTTATAAAGAAAAAAAAAATATTTTTTCAGTGCTTGGTACGATATGGGATAGAAAGGTAAATTTTTATTAAAAGCATATTTCTCATTTTTCAATTGTAATTTTTTGTACACCAGTTAATTGATTGTACACCAGTTTTGAATTTAGTTTTGGTGTATTTTTTATTTATTTATTCATTTATTTATTTTTTTATTCTCAGGTCCGTACAAACCCTGTTAGAAAGTGTGAGCGAAAGTTTGAACGAATTTAATGTTAATTTCAAAAAGTGTAAAATAAAGAATGTATGCATAAATGTTGTACCTGATATATTTCCTTTGTGTGTCAGTATTCACTTTCGTATAAAATTGTGCAAAAATAAATAAATATAAATAGATAAAATAAATAAACAAATAAATAAAAGTAACTATATGTTGGAAAACGCTTTTGATACTGGGAGAGAAAATAAAATATGATAGATATACAGACGTTATATATATATATATATATATATATATATATATTTTTTTTTTTTTTTTTTAACAAATATTCTTTTTAATCTTAAGTATTCTAACTTTTATTATCTTAAATTATATTTTGTATATTGATTATAGACCGGCGACTGTCATACGTGATTTCATGTTTAAATATTTAACGCAAAAATTTGTCTAGAACACGCGCGGGAATTGGAGTATCCCAATTAATTGAAGTTAGAAAAAAAAAAAAAAAAAAAAAAAAAACGCTTTAAAGTCACGAAATTTATGTATAGGTAAATAGGGTGATATTGTTTTTGTAAGGATATAGAGACATACATCACATGATCTCAATAAAAGAGACGTTTCCACTTTTGTGAATCAACTGAAATAGAGTGGGATGATCGCCAGTGCGTTTTTAGACAAGATTTTTCAATAGGCTTCTGGAGAAACAAATAATAAAAAATAATTATTTTTGAGAAAAATCAAGGATAAATCATTTTGCAGGATCAAAATCGATCTTAAGATTAGATTTTTTTTGGAGAATATGGAGAAAGATTTAATTTACTCTGTGTTAGAGAATTATCCCTTTGATAAGGGTCGTAGTCTCTGCCTTTTTTCAGGACACATTTAGAAATAAGAAATTTGCGCCTTTTATGCTACCATTATTTTTACACGCTAATTTCTATATTGTTTAATCACGAAACATTACTTTAAAAGTACAATAACGATTTCTCTAAAGTTGGTTGGTTGGTTGTAGGATGTAAGACCGATTGACTCCGTTAGGGTCCTAGGCCTATAGATAGAATGCCTTCCATGGGAGGTCTTTCTAAGGGGTCCTAACCTGTATTCACGTGAGTTTTGGAGAAAAACACGGAAAACTCCGAACGGCTAGGTCGATGAGCACAACCTGGAATCGAACCTGGCACCTCCGATCTACCAGCTTGGAGCGCAGAACCGCTCGCCCGCTGGTGGGCCCATTTCTCTAAGAAGAAAGTGATGACGAAAGAGAAGAAAATTCCCCATCCTTGAAACTGCCATGAAAAAAGGGCTTTGACTATGAACCATGCATTGACTAGGAAATAATTCTCATGGGAAAAAATGCAGTTTACAATAGAAAAAATATTTAGCCGCGAAAACCCATTCCTCCATCGGGGAAAAAAAAAGCATTATAGAAAGTAAGCAAATTTAACTATTTTGATGAAAAACTTGTATAAAAGATTATATAGCATAGATATCAACTTTTTAATTTATTCGGGAGAATTTTTAGGCCCGTCTTTATTTCACACTACTTTATTTAAAAATAAAATAAAATACGTTCTCGAATATTTAACTTTGATAATACTGCTCTGAAAAAAAAATTGTTATCTGATACCATTTTTGCTGATTCTTACGTAAAATGGACCTCCAGAATCCGAATATGACTGTCATTTTGCCCAGCCACCCACCGTTCTCTAGATACACCAGCCCCCTCTCAATTTCTTTCCCTGTTCGAAAATTTTATGACCATGAATTTGATTTGAAGAAGGAAAAATAATTAATTTAACATCTAAAAAAAATATATATATATAAAGTTTAAAATATAACATTAATAACAGATTAAAAAAAATATAAGATACGTAATGCATAATTTTAAAGGCAAATCCCCCCAAAAAATTTCCCTTGTCGCAAATGTCCACGTTTTAGAATTTTAAAACCTTTAGCCCCCCAGAAGATATCTAACGGTTAAAATAATCCCCCCTCAGCCTAAAATTCAAATTTATAGTCATAAAATCTCCGAAAAATGATAAAAATAGGGGGCCATTCTTAAAAAACGGTGGGTGATCGGGCAAAATGGGCGTCTTATTCGGATTCAGGAGGTCATTTTACATAAGATGATGCTGAACGGTTTGTTACTTTTTGGCGCGGTCGTTTCGGCGCGGCCGTATTGTATTGTGAAAAAAACAATTTCCACATATATCAAATTAGCAGAGTTAGCAGTGCAGTGAAATGATAGTTGCTCAGCTCTAAAAAGCTATAAAGAAGATAAATATATGTGGCATTCATTGAAGACAAAAGTTCGATTAAAACAGTTTATTAAAGTTGAAACAAAATGATGAATAACATTAAATCAGCTGAAACAATTTTAGAAAGGTTGCTGACGAGAGGTTAAATACCCTTAAAAAGTACTGCCATACTGAGTTCAAATAGAAAGCTACTTTTCACACTAAACGAACAAGTCACAAAAATGTAATTTACAATCATAAGAAAACTAAACAGTTTATAATTATATCGAAATACCAGCTCATGACTTTGAGCTAAACTGAAAAAACATAAAAGCTTAAAAGATTAAGGGCTTCAGAGCTTAAGAGACTGATTACATATTTCCTACCTCCTTTTTATAGTCACGAAACGGATTCAAGTAACAGCTACTAGATGCTGTAGAATAGGAACGCCTCCCATAACTATAGCAACACGACGCTGCGAGTCAGCCGCCATCTATGGGCTTAGCAAAGAGACTCTGCAGTTGAAAAAATATTACATCTCCTCGCTAAGTAGCGAAATGAACAATCCGTAAAAGGATTTAAACATATTTTTCTTTAAGTTAATTTTAATAAAATATGCTTTTAAATATGAGGTAAGTAATTAAAGTTATTTCAAAAGACTTAAACATAAATATATCAATAAGGAATATAATTTTTAACTAAAAGTAATTATCATTAAGCTTTTTAATTTTAATATATCTTTAACTCAAATGGCAGCATCAAAAGAGAAAATAGCACTAAACGCTATAATTCATTTAATTAATAACTTAAATTTTAAAGGTTATAACGTGAATTTAAATTATATTTAAGTAGTAAATGAATTTAAATTTAAATTTGAGAATCAACACGGAAAGGGTATAAATTTTACAACAAGGCCCCCCACCGTGTTGATTCGACAAACACAAACGTCAGCAATTACAATATAAACTTTATTAGAAAAGAAATAAAAAAAATTCCTTGAATATTTAGTGACTTGACAACAGATTCACATATGTCTTCTACAGAATATACTTCACACAAAGCTAGAAGGCTTGTCAGTCATAAGATCAAGAGTCCACAAGTCCAACTCACAATCAAAAAAAACCAGTAGCATTATCAATTTACTATACACATCTACTAAAAGAAAGAACAAGATATTAATACAGAGCAAATATGTACAGCATTTCAAGGAAACCTTTTTTTCCCCCATTCCCCATTGTCAAAATAAGAAAACGATGATATTCACAAATATATGAAACATTTACCTAACATACACATAACCAATTACACGTAGCGCTACGAATTTCTCTCATACAAAAGTTAAACTAAACCATACATCACTACACAATGGAAAACGTAGGAAAAATCCACCAAGAAAATGCATACATATCCCTCTAAAAAAACATTTTTCAGTTTCAAAAAAATTCAAATATATATTATACGTTCAAAAAAATTTAAATTTACTCTATATACATTTACTTAATAAATACCTTATTTACAAACTTAGACATATCACCTTTAGTAAGGGGCTTTGTGAAGGGATCGGCAAAGTTATTTTTAGTATTTACATATTTTAAATCAAACCGTTCCTCAAATAGCCATTCACGGATGAAAAATAATTTTACATTAATATGTTTGGATTTGTTATTCTCTATAGGAGACCTCGTAAAATTAATAGCTGCTTGGTTATCAGCAAAAAGTATTGGTGGTTCATATGAAATAGCAATTAATTTAAAATCAATACAATCTCGTAATATATTATCAAACCACATTAATTCTTTAACCCCGTCACACATGGATACAAATTCACTTTCCATGGTTGAAAGGCAAACACTTTTTTGCTTAAAGGTTTTCCAAGAAATAGGGCTATTATCCAAAAATAAAATTTGTCCCCCCATTGATACGAAGTCATCTCTATTCATCGCGAAATCAGCGTCAGAGAAAGCAGTTAAACATGGATTAAAACAATTCAAATTTAATTTCAAATCTCGAGTACACGAAACATACCCAAGCAATTTAATTAACCCATTCCAATGATTAAACCCCGGTGAATTTTGAAATTGACTGAATATATTAACTGCGTAGGCAATATCAGGTCGTGTCCTGTTTGCAATGAAAGATAAACATCCTAAGATATTCCGATATGGAAATTTAGACATTTCATCAATTTCATTTTGATTAGTAGGACAATCTTTTTTCGAATACTTAATGCCTTTTACAATAGGTAATGAGCAGAAAGGGATGTTAAACGACTTAAACCTGTCATACACTTCATTAATATATAATTCCTGAAAAATTTGTACTGAATCATTTTCATAATTAAATTCTACACCAAGTAATTTCTTGGTTTTACCTAAAATTTTTATATCAAATTTACATTTTAATAAATTAAGAATTTTGTCTATTTGAAATTGATTTTTACCAAACAAAACTAAATCATCTACATAAACTAATAAAACAATATAATTTTCAAAATAATATGAACAATTACACCAGTTAAATTTATTAAACCCTAAATCTAATAGTACTTTATTTAACTCATAATACCAGAGCCGACCACTTTGATGAAGGCCATATAACGCTCTGTCTAGTTTACAAACAAGATTTCCCCCCCCCCCCTTACAACATATCCTTTTGGCTGAGACATATAAATTTCTTCTTTTAAAGGTGCATAAAGATAAGCACATTTTATATCGCATTGAACATTATGCCATTTATAACATGAGACCAATAATGAAAAAAAGAAGCGTATTACTGAGAAATTAACGACGGGTGAAAACGTCTCGTCATAAGTGTCCCCCTTTATCCGATGAAAGCCCTGGGCCACGAGCCTCGCTTTAAAGCGGGCAACGTTTCCTAGCTCATCTCTTTTAACGGCGTATACCCATCTATTTCCCAAAACTTTTTTCCCCTCCGGTAAATTAACCAGATGCCAAACTTTACGAGTTTTCATATTATTTATCTCATCATCCATGGCATTTTTCCATTCAACACATTCTGAAGATTTAACGGCCTGATTATATGTTTTAGGTATAGGGATAACTAGTCATGATTTTTTATGAGTTAAACTTGAAGTTGGGTTATTCGAGTTTTGCTGATCAACTACCCCCTCGAACTTATTACTACTAGAGAAATCAAAAAAATTAGAGTCAAAAATTAAATTATTTTTATCACAATATTGCTTGACATCGTTCATTGATCTCAATCTAGTTTTGGTGTTGTCCGGGTAATAGAAGATGTCAACTCTGTCACTCATTTTTCTGGGTACGGGTTTTCTATTCCAAGTAATTGAAGAAAGAGGTTTAAGAGAAGATTTATCTACAGGAGTTTCATCGACGGGCTCGTCACTAGAATCATCGGGCTCACCTCCGAAAACAATGTCAACAGGATCGGAAACTTGACAATCAACTGGACTTTCCGGAAGTAAGTCCAATTCCTCCAGTGAGGTGCCCATCACCGCTCCACTGCATTTACTAAATAGCTGATCAGAGAACGTTACGTTTATAGTTTCAACTATTTTATCCTCATCCTCCAACCAAATTTTATACCCCTTAGTCTTTAATGAATAACCTATTAGTACTCCCTTTTTAGCCTTAGGTTCAAGCTTATGGTCTCTATGCTGTTTTGGGATCCCAACATACGAAATTAATCCAAACGGCTTCAGGTGTCTTACGGATGGTTTAAACCCAGTATATAACTCAAAAGGAGTCTTAGTTTGTCCCCTATGGATTAAACGGTTCCAAGTGTACGCGAAATACAACATTGCATCGGGCCAGAAAGAAAAAGGCAAACCACTATCCGTGATAATAGCTCTAACACAATTTAAAGAAGTTTGATTAAACCGCTCACTTAACCCATTTTGCTCAGGTGTGAACGTGTTAGTTAACTCATGAACAACTCCATTTTTACTACAAAATGATTTGAAGTTGTCATTTACAAATTCGGAACCATTATCCGTACGAATAGCTTTTAATTTCTTATTCAAACTACGTTCTGCCCGTGCAATGTGTCTCTCGAATACACCAAAAACCTGAGACTTATCCTTTAAAGGATAAACAGCAACCCTTTTAGAAAATCCATCAATAATGGACAAAAAGAACCTTTCCCCATTTTTACCAGTTACTTTAATTGGGCCCCAGACGTCCATAAATACTTTCTCTAACGGTGACCTAACGCCATGAACATCGGATGATTTAAAAGACACACGGTTTTGTTTACTAATCCTACAAGGCTCACAAAAAAATTTCTTAAACTTAAGTTTAGGAAGGCCCCTCACCCCGTTCTTCTTGCTAGTATTTACAATAGTATCAGGACTTACATGCCCAAAACGAGCATGCCAATACCCAATTTCATTAACTTTTGCAAGAGAAGCTGAAGGATTTTCTGGGTGCCCCCCATTCACTTTACTCCCCTTTTTAATTTTAGAAACATTAGGATATAAATAGTAAACACCGTCTTTAATTTTAGCAGTAAAAATATGTCTTTTATCTTTACCGAACACCGACACTCGACCCTTACCGCCAGTGTATGTGGCACCGTTCACATCTAATTTAGGACCTGATATTAAATTTTTCCGTAACTTTGGTGAATATAACACATCTTTTAAATACAATACATTTTTACCAAAATTCAACTTAACAGTTCCTTTAGCAGTAATAGGAAAACTAATACCATCGATCGCGACAAAAAGCTCCTCTCCCTCCACAGGAGTATAATGCTCAAAAAGATCTAAATTTCTTAGAAAATGATTTGAAGCAGCAGTATCAAAAATAAAGCTGTCATCATCACTTAAATTACTAAAGTTAGCTTGAGCTATGTAGTAGGAGGGGGGAGATTTGCATTTGTCACGACCGTTGAAGTTATACTTTAAATTTCTAGGTTTAAATTTAACATTACTATTCAAAAAACAGTTTTTCTTAAAGTGGCCAATACGGCCACACTTAAAACAAGTTAAAGGCTTTTTACCTTTTTGCTGGATGTTCTGTATCTGAACACTGTTATTGGCATCTTTCTTAATATCACCCTCACGAAGCTGTAGACGCGATTCCTCCGCTGTTAACTCGGACACAATATTCTGGAACTTGAACTGGTCGTTCTTCCAACGCAACAAATATTGCACTGCAGATTCAAACTTGGATGGGAGGTGTTGCAAGAGCTGAAAACAGCAGTACACATCCTCCATAGCATGACCAATTTCACGCAGCTGGTCCAGTATTCTTGATAACCGGGTTACAAAAGAATTCACCGTTTCATTCTCAGACATTCTACAATTAATGAACTCTGTAAACAGTCCCATATGATGAGCTCTAGAGTCTGATATAAAGGTCTTCTTCAAAGTCTCCCAGGCATCAATAGCACAATCACAATTTTCAATAATGCTTCTGACTTCAGGCGATGTATTCAGATATATTGTGGATAATGCAACTCGACTACGAGATTTAAAATCCTCCACTTGTTTTGAAGTTATTCCGGCCTCAGCATCTTCAACAGGCAGTATTTCGTTCTTACATATTATATTCCAGCAGTTTCTTTCAATTAAAATAAATTTAATGTCCTTGACCCACGTAGTATAATTATTCATCCGTAATTTTTCAATCGTGGGGTTTAAACTTACTGCCATTTCAATTTCTTATCTTCAAACACTTAGAATGCCATAAAAACTATTATCAAAATTTTAATGCTATGAGCTGACAACGAGCCAAATCGCCCATAACCGCTTATTGTGAAAAAAACAATTTCCACATATATCAAATTAGCAGAGTTAGCAGTGCAGTGAAATGATAGTTGCTCAGCTCTAAAAAGCTATAAAGAAGATAAATATATGTGGCATTCATTGAAGACAAAAGTTCGATTAAAACAGTTTATTAAAGTTGAAACAAAATGATGAATAACATTAAATCAGCTGAAACAATTTTAGAAAGGTTGCTGACGAGAGGTTAAATACCCTTAAAAAGTACTGCCATACTGAGTTCAAATAGAAAGCTACTTTTCACACTAAACGAACAAGTCACAAAAATGTAATTTACAATCATAAGAAAACTAAACAGTTTATAATTATATCGAAATACCAGCTCATGACTTTGAGCTAAACTGAAAAAACATAAAAGCTTAAAAGATTAAGGGCTTCAGAGCTTAAGAGACTGATTACATATTTCCTACCTCCTTTTTATAGTCACGAAACGGATTCAAGTAACAGCTACTAGATGCTGTAGAATAGGAACGCCTCCCATAACTATAGCAACACGACGCTGCGAGTCAGCCGCCATCTATGGGCTTAGCAAAGAGACTCTGCAGTTGAAAAAATATTACATCTCCTCGCTAAGTAGCGAAATGAACAATCCGTAAAAGGATTTAAACATATTTTTCTTTAAGTTAATTTTAATAAAATATGCTTTTAAATATGAGGTAAGTAATTAAAGTTATTTCAAAAGACTTAAACATAAATATATCAATAAGGAATATAATTTTTAACTAAAAGTAATTATCATTAAGCTTTTTAATTTTAATATATCTTTAACTCAAATGGCAGCATCAAAAGAGAAAATAGCACTAAACGCTATAATTCATTTAATTAATAACTTAAATTTTAAAGGTTATAACGTGAATTTAAATTATATTTAAGTAGTAAATGAATTTAAATTTAAATTTGAGAATCAACACGGAAAGGGTATAAATTTTACAACATATTGGCGCCGACCGTTTCTGCGCCAGATGTTTACATTCTGAACTTTTTGAGTGTAAGATTTTTTTTTTTTTTTTTTTCCGTAAAAATAATAAATAGTCGGGAATATTCAAGAATTTTATAACTGTTTATTATTATATGGATTAAAATAAACCCGCGAGTTAATCATTATTGACTTTGTTTAAGTGAAGGCAGTTTAAGAATTGGTTAAGAATGCATACAATTTCTTTATCTTGTTTCTTGCTAAAGTTAACTTTTATTTTATTTCAGCAAGCTTTATTGTATAAGAAATTTTATTACGCAAACTGTAAATAAAAATAAACAGAAATCTTTAATAATTAAATTTTGTGTAACAAAAAAAAAAAAAAAAAAAAAGAGGAATAAGATTAAGAATAGCAGTGATAACTCTAAGATAATGAAAATTTATAGAAAGTTATTATTATTATTTTTTATTTATTTTTTTTTCCTTATCATTTTTTTTTTTTTTTTTTTTTTTAAATAACTGGTGGAGATTTAAAAGTACAGGATATTTTCATCTGGCACTTCTAAACGTAAATTGCTTATTTTTCTTTTTATACAGTTGATTTTTACTGATTTAGTGATTAATGAATCTAAGTCTACATTTTAACTGTGGGGAGTTACTAAGTTACAATAAATAAAGTAAATAGTAAGCTGAGGGGGAAAAAATGGTATTAAAAATTAACAAGGTGTATGGAACTATTCTACTATGTGCAATAAGTTTCAGAAATTTAGAGCAATGCGAGCTTTAAGTAAGTTATTTAAAAAAAAAAAATAAATAAATAAAGCAGGTGTGTATTTACCGTGTAATGGTTTTTGCCGGTTTTTACTATCTTGGCCAAAACATGTTTTTTCCATGGTTTTTACCACCTTCAGAGAAAATAAAATTCCTATTTTTTTTATTTAGTTATTTATTTTTGTTTTTTAATTCACCCCAAAAACCTTCGGGACATATTTTAAAATTTTTAGTTCTCATTTTTCCAATATTATTTACTATGAAATTTCCATTCTTTCATCCATTTCTAACAACAATATTTTGAAAATAAAAATAAATAAATAAATAAAAGCAATGTTGACAACATGAAAATTGTTTTAAATTACATGATCAGTTTAACCCTTTATTAGTTACAAACATTTTTTTCTGTCACTCAATAGTTGAAATAGAATGCTAATATGACAATCTTTATTTAAAAAAAAAAATGGAAAATAAGATTACTGAATAACCATAGAGTTAAAATATATACATATATATATCTATTTAATTTATTATTATATTACTTAGTTTATATTATTCAATTATTATTATTTTATTAAATTTAATTATTTTTTAATTCCTACCTTCACCTACTATTGTTTTTATCAGTTATTAAACAGATAAAATACTACACAGCTAAAGGATTAATGAACTAATGTTTTTTAAAATACTTGCAATAGATATTGTTTCATACTAAGAAATAAAACCCAAAAATATGGCTTCAATAAAAAGTATTTAGTTTGGTAATAACATAAATTAAGAAAACCTCGACAGCTTTTCCAAAAGAAAATGTAGGTGCTTTCTTCTTCAGGAATCATATTTAAGCAACCTCACTAAAAACAAGGTCAACTTGTCTTTCGTTGATAAAATTAGATAAATATTTTTCTCATCAAAAAATAAATTAACTGTTAAATTGAGATTTTTTTTTTTCTTTTTTTTTTTTTTTTTTTTTTTTTTTTTTTTACAACAAGCATTAAAGTAAAAATTAAAAAATCAGAAATTACATTTTTTATTTTATTAGCCCAAAGAAGCTCTATCACCAAATAGGTTAGAATCTTTGGAATTGCCGCGTATGTATTGCCATCTGATAACTAAGTTTAATAAGTTTTAATTGCAAAAAAACTAGTTTCTCATCTTATCATTGGCTCTTTTAAATTGCGCAAAATTCTATTTATCAGTAATATCTTTAGTAAATAATTTAAAATAATTTTTTGTTCACGCATAAAAAAATAATTAATTAATTAATAATTAATCAGAAATTACATGGTTTATTTTATTACCCAAAGAACTGCGCGACAATAAGTTTAATAAATTTTAACTAAAAAAATCGAGTTTTCTTCTAAGATTACCACTGGCTTCTTTAAATTACGAAAAATCCTATTATTCATCATAAATATCATCAATAAAAAATTAAAAATATTTTTTGGTTCAAGCAGAAAAAAAAAAAAAAAAAGAATCAAATTACATTGTTTAATTTATTAACCCAAAGAAGCTCTATCACCAAATAATTTAGAATCTTTAGAATTGCTGCATATGTATTGCCATCTGATGACTAATTTTAATAATTTTTAATTGTAAAAATCTAGTTTCTCACCTTATCATTGGCTCTTTTAAATCACGCAAAATTCTATTCATCATTAATATCTTTAGCAAATAATTTAAAATAATTTTTTGTTCACGCATAATATATATTTATATATTTATATATATATAAAGTCAGAAATTACATTGTTTATTTTATTACCCAAAGAACCACACGACAACAGGTTTAATAAGTTTTAACTACAAAAATCGAGTTCTTTTCTCGGATTATCACTGACTTCTTTAAATTACGAAAAATCCTATTCATCATTAATGTCATTAATAAAAAATTAAAAATATTTTTTGGTTCAAGCATTTAAAAAAAAAAAAAATCAGAAATTACATTGTTTATTTTATTCCCCAAAGAACCTCCATCACCAAATTGGTTAGAATCTTTAGAATTGCTGCGTATGTGTTGCCATCTTATGACTAAGTTCAATAAGTTTTAATTGCAAAAAACAAGTTTCTAAACTTATCATTGGCTCCGAATTAAGCAAAATTCTATTCATCATTAATATATTTAGTAAATAATTTAAAATAGATTTTTGTTCACGCATAAAAATAAATAAATAAGAAATCATATCTATCATTAAATAAATTTTAACCGAAAAGGCTGAGACGAAAGCCGCGGCCATTTCGTGAAGAACAGGCTGTGCGAAAACGGCCTCTCCGAAATGGATCTCGCGCCAAAACGGCCGCGCCAAAACAGCCGCGCCGAAATGGGTTTCGCGCCGGAACGGCTGCGCCAAAACGGCCGCGCCGAAACGTCCCATTCCGGATGCTGAAATGGTGTCAGAGGCAATTTCCATGTCGAGTAGTGTAACGTAAGATAAAATTACACTTAAAAATAAATGATATGAAATGACGGAATTAAAAATACTTCGAAATATATTAAAATGTTGGGAGCTATGTTATAGGAATAGAAACTAATTTGACGCTGTTTTACTACTTAAAACCTTGATTTTGCTAATAACCTGCTTTTCGAAAGATAACTCTCTTAATTCTTCTGTTAGTATGACTGGAAACTGCTTTCCAAGATTCGACAAAAGGAAAGGTCGAATAGCAACAGATCATGTTTCACATATTTACAAATTTTTATAGAATTTCAATACCATTATTTTAAAATTTAACCCTTTAACGTTTACTAAATAATTTTTTTTTTTTTTTAAATTACTAAAGTAATTTAAAAGATACCTATTATACACATAACTGATCGTTAATAGGAAAAATAAAATAATAATAAATAATAAAATAAAATGAAAAATAGCATTTTTTAATTTTTGGAAAAAAAAAAAAAAAAAAGAAATGCTTTCAAACATCTGTAAATTAACCTTAATTAAATTTAAATAATATTTAGTTTAGTTAATAAAATACTTTGAAGCTAAACTTTTTAAGCTACTGAAACTTGCAAAAGTTTTTTCTAGTCAAAATAATAGTCCAGCCTTCGACTAAGTGCAAAAAATTAGACTCTAGTGCATCATCAAACCAACAAGGCTCACTCTCGCCTGCTAAGAAATTTTCAAGTGAGTTCCCTCTGAAACAATATTTAATCAATTTTGGATCAGTGCTGCTATCTATCGAACAGAAAAGTTTAAAAAAGAGTTAAAAAATAAATTGAAACTAGTGGAAAAAATATTAAAAAACTGCTACATAAAATATATATATGTATATATATATATAGTAAATTAAATAATAGGAAAAACATGCATGAAAAATATTAAAAACCATGTTTAAGATTGTGTCATATTTTTCTTAACACATCGTCGCAGTTGTGATGTCATTTTTTCTATCACAATAAATTATTTTCTTTCTAAGTTATTTTATTCATTACAAACCATGGATGTGGGTAAAATTTAATTCCCTTTATCTCAAAACATTGTTGTAACATTGACGTCACTCTCCCAACATCACGATTGATACCGGATTTTGGGTCAACGTAAAATTAAGACTATTCTGAATATGTAGATAGATTGCAAATATTTTCATGCTTTAGAAGAATAACTGTAACTTTTATTATTTTATTTTATTTTTATAATCTTTTTTATAAACTTTTATAAACTTCTTTATACTAGTAGATCTGCAGATCAGGAGCCTCAACGTCCTATTTGCATCAGACAGTATTCAATAGGTCATTTTTATTTATTCCTTATTATATAACAGTATATATTGATTCGATCGACTTATTGCAATAATCAGATACATTCCTGAGGGGGGCTGCCGCCCCCCTCAACCCCCTGCTGTATCTCTCTTTCTACACCTATTTGTATATCATATAAGGTGTTACGGAATTGTAAATAATTGCATTTATTTTTGTATAAATTCTTTCAAAGAGGCTTAGAAAAGTCGATAAAATGCTAATTTTGTGCATTTCTAGTTGTTTTAGCGTTAAAATAGCCTAATTTTCTTTTAAAAACGCATCAAATAGCTCCAATAAGGAAAGAAATGGATTTGGCGACTGTTTCCCTCCTTGGCGAGAAAATCCTTATTAGGGATATACCAAATATGGAAGCTCTAATCTCATTATGAGATACGAGAATTTTCAAGAACAGTCTGTGTTCGACAGAATAGTATAAAAGGAGCATTTTTTTAGCCAAGGCGGCCAATCTCAGATCTGTGTCAGTTTTGTCAAATGCTTGCTTTGCTTTGGGATTCTTTAAATGAGACTTGCTTTATGTGTTATTGATAAACAGTTTGTAATGTTGTTTTGCTGTTAACGGCTGTTGTTTAAGCTATGTTTACTGGTTGAATTGAAGCTGATGCTTGGTTTATAGACCTGTATTTTTCTGGAACTTTCTGTGAATAAATCACTGAATTTTTGCAAGTTTCGCCTTTCATTCTCGGACAACTTACGAACCCCCAAGTACGCAACAATATGTATTCTTAATAAACAACGGTCTTGTATTGTTTCCCTGAAATTCATAAATACCAAATTTCATACAAAAAAAATTACATAGCATATCATAAATATTTTGCGTAACCTTTAAATAATTCTATGCACACAATCTTCAACAGGAAAACATGCTTTTAAAATTCTAATAAAATTTCATTATATTTGATGAGGTGTAACCATGTTAAAATACACTTTTAAGAAATACCGACTATAGACCGTAATAGTACGAAATTTCTTTATGTATCCCGGAAAAGTAGCCACAGTTATTATAAACGCCTATAATAAGAATAAACCTAATTAATTATAACTCATTAATTTGTCAAACTAATTTGACATCATTTGGATGATTACACTACATACTCGAATTATTTTGTGTGGTCCCATAAATTATTTAGTCTATACATAACCTTTTTTAAGAGTAAACATGATTTCAAGCATCTTTATAATGTATGTTAACTTTAATAAGTTCAATTCAGCATAAACGCATTAAAGTGCGCGCTTAAATTAAAAAATTGTCCATAGGCTCTAATGTTACGAAATTCTTTCGTGTGTCTTTGTAAACGAACCATAAACATCGTATACACAAGTAAAAACTATTCAGCTTATTTTGCGTTTAAAATTAATAATTGTTCCAAATGTAACATCGTTTGGATGACTACGTGACATTGTCAGAATACTTTTGTAAGATCCTGTACATTAATTAGGAAGCTTAAGAGCACATATTTTCTTCAAACAACATAAGTTTAAGAATCTTACTCACGTGCGCTAGTTTCATTTTCTTCATTGCAAAGTAATGATATTAGAATGCGTTTAAACGAAATTAACCCCATACGCCGTAATGTTAAGAATTTTGTCGTGTCCATGTACACAGTTTATAAAGAATATAGCAATAAAAATTATACAGCTGCTTATATGCAAAGCTGGAACGTGTGCGCCAATTTGCAAGTCAATCGAAGGATTTTTGCGGCCGCTATTGCGGTACATACAAATTTTTCCCATAGGCCGTAAAGATAAGAAGAACTTTGGCGTGTCCCTGTACACGAACGACAAATGGAATACACACCTAACACTATACAGCTAATTTCGTGGGGATCATGAACATGCGTACAAAATTTCAAGTCAATAGCGTGATTTTTGCGGCCGATATCGCACGACAGACAGACAGACGGACAGACGAAACCCAAAATCCTTTTGAGTCTCAAGAGAGGGCCTCCATTCACGTTTCGGAAAAAATTGGAAGTCAATAGCTTGATTTTTGCGGTGGCTATCACGGTACATACAGATTCTTCCCATAGGCCGTAATGATAGAAAATCTTTGGCGTGTCCCTGTACACGAACTACAAATGGAATACACAACTAAAACTATACAGCTGATTCCGTTGGCATCATGAACATGTGTACTAAATTGCAAGTCAATAGCGTGATTTTTGTGGCCGCTATCGCGATACATACAAATATCTCCCATAGGCCGTAATGATAAAAAAAAACTTTGGCGTGTCCCTGTATACGATTTACAAATGGAATACATATAAAAAACTATACCGCTGATTTCGTGGGGCCCATGAACATGTGTACCAAATTTCAAGTCAATAGCGCTATTTTTGCGGCCGCTATCGCGATACATACAAATTTCTCCCATAGGCCGGTATGATAAAAAAAACTTTGGCGTGTCCCTGTATACGAACTACAAATGGAATACATACCAAAAACTATACAGCTGATTTCGTGGGGCTCATGAACATGTGTACCAAATTTCAAGTCAATAGCGCTATTTTTGCGGCCGCTATCGCGCGACAGACAGACAGACAGACAGAAAGACACACAGACACAGCCCAAAACCGTTTTGAGTCTCAACAGAGGGCCTCCACTGACGTTTCGGCAATAATTGTTGCAACTGTACAGTAAAATCAGGATTGTTACTGCCCGAATTTTTCCTGACTCTTCGACCACTGTATTTGCACAGTAATCTTCTATAGTATGTTTCTAAGGTAAATTAATGGTAAAATTACTACATTAGTATAGTAGTGATCGAAATGATAGTGAAAAAAAAATGAGATAGTAGTAACCCAGAAAATATTTCTCGTCATGAAAGTTCTTTTATATATTTAAACTTTTATAATCTTTAATTCTGAAAATAAGAGATCGATTAAAGTGAATTTTACCTTAATAATTTTTAACCCTTTTGAGAGGAAAGATATTTTTTATTTTTCATTTAAAATCAGTAGCTACCAGATATTACAAACAATTATAGAAGAGAAGAACTGAATGTAGTTTTTCTTTCCAAACAAGTTTAAAAGTAAATTTTCATTAAAAGAAATCTGGTACGAGATTTTAAAGTTTGAATTTAAATAATTACAAGATACAAAGAACTTTTATATACCACGTTTTTAAATTTTCTGTTGAATTATGTAAACTTGACAATTCTATATATTAATAAATATTTTTTTAAAAATGTTTTGATGAATTATCCCATCAACTTGAAAAAAAAAAAAAAAAAAGAATCAAATGCGTAATAAAGAGAGCAATTATAAGCAATTTTCATACATTTTTTAATTGAATAAAAGTATTAAATGAATGCATTGTCATCGTGTTCTGAGCTATTCTAAAAGTTTTAAATGTCTACCTAGTCGGAAAGTTAGTTAAAAATCGATTGCAAGATTTGTACTGTACGAACAAGAAAGCGAGTTACGAAAAACATGGTAAAATACGTTAGATATAATATATCTCCCGACAAGTGGAAAAGGTTAAATGTTACGATTTTGTTCAACAAAATACTTTAAGATCTTTTATTAGGAAAATAATAGATTAAATTAAGCATTTTTAAAGTTTATTTATATCGATTTATAAATTTTATAGAAAAATTTATAAATTCTTCGCCTCTCTTTAATACTAAATATTTTAAAATCTTTCACTGTAAAAATAACATGTAAACTAAGTCATTTTAATGTTGATCTTACAATAGTACTTTTTAAAATTTTGCAATGTTGTGATTGTACTTTAATACACCTGGCGATGACACATGCATCAACATAGAGGTATTTACAAACTGCTATTTATTAATTTTTGAGAAAAAGATCAACACAAATTTAAAAGTTAGCACTTCAATTTTTCTAAAATAGAATATATGTTTAATAATCTGAAAAATTCTTTGCATGCGGATTTTCCAAAATGTTGTCCGAAACACTTTAAAAATGTTACAGTCATTATTAAATTAAATTTAAATTTTTGTTAGCGAATGACGAATTACATACATCGGCATATAACTGTAAAGAAAAAAATTGAGTGTCGATAAGTTAGTGAAATATTCCACTTTATTTAATAATGCGTTTTCTTTTTTATCTTTTTAGTAAAATGATAGGAAATCGTTGCGATTTTGACTTTGATAAACTGCTTAGTAACTCAGAATATTTCGTGTTTTAAAATTTTAAAATTTACAATTTATGTCCTCTCAATTCAAGATCTTTAGTATCGTATTTTCCTCCATATAGTCCACAAGTCTGCTAAATCATTTTCCCACCAGAAATTCTAATTAACAAACAAAGCTATTTTAAAACGAGTTTTTTTTTTTTTTTTTTTTTTTCTCGTACACGTATGTCATTTTCTATAAATTAAAATTCAGAATATCTTCTAGATTTATCAGTCATCGATGAAATATCCTCGTCTCTTGCTCTGGCTAGTTCTCTCGCAACTCTCGAGGAAATAGGATCCAGGATTTGCTCGGAAGATTCTTTTGCAAAATTCAACATTGATAAAAATTTTTCTTCTCGCCGTGTTTGTTCTTCGACGCAGAAAAACTCAGTGACAATCATGCAAGCGAAGACACCGAAGAAGACTACAACAATTATGCATGATTTGGCACGTCTTTCGCTCGCTCTCTTCAGAGCCGACGTTTTGCCGATCTTGTATTTTTTCTTTGTCAGCATTGTTAACCGTTGCCACCGCTTCTGTTCTTTGGAAATCTTTTGGGAATCATGGTTATTTCTTGCAATGGTTACACAGCTTACACCTAAAAAGAAATAAAAATATAACATTAATTATTGATGAAAAACAATAAAATATAAAATAAGTATATAAATATATGTTATTAAATATTAAAAACAAAATATTAAATAATTTGTAATTCACAGGGTGTATTTTTTTAACAGTTCTTAACAAAATACAACATTGATAAGATTTTTTTTTTCTCGCCATCTTTGTTCCTCGACGTAGAATAACACTGTGACAATCATGCAAGCGAAGACTCTGAAGAAGACTACCACAATAATGCGCGACTTGGTACGTCTTTCACTCGTTCTCTTCACAGCCGGCGTTTTGCCGATCGTTTTTTTTACCCCCTATGTCAGCATTGTTAACCGTTGCTGCTGCTTCTGTTTTTTTTGTAAATCTTTTAGGAATCATGGTTACTTCTTACAATTCTTACACAGCTTACACCAAAAAGAGAGAAAAAATAACATTAATTATCCATAAAAATCACTTAGGTAAGGTAAGTGCACCAGTGATTGACACTTTTAGATCAATCTCTGATGTTTTTAATGTTCTAGTTATTAGAAAATATTTTGAGAAATCTTAAGTTAGTATATATGGTATGAAAGACATTCGGAACCACATATATGTTAAAATATATACACTTTGTAACAATTATTATTATTATTTTTTTTTTAGGAATTTTTATTTGACACCCACTCAATGTCATTGCCAGTTTTTCATCTGATCAGTAGTTGGTCCCCTATGCTCCAGTTTTTGAAACTGCTAGTTATTCATTTTACTAGTTATTAGCACCCTATGCTCCAGCATTTGACATAAAATGTTAAAATTCTTATATGTAAAATATATGATTTTATTATTTTTATCGTTTATTAATTATTTCGAGATAGATGTCAATTACTAGAGCATGCCAATCACTGGAGCATCTACCCTATAAAGAAATAAAAATATATGTTAAAAAATATTAAAAAGAAAATATTAAGTATTGTGTAGTTCACAGTGAGTACTTTTTTTTTTAAAAAAAAAAATAGTTTCATAATTCATACAAATTGTGGAATGTACGTGTTAAACAATGCTAATTTTTTACAGAAATTAATAGTTCGAACATAAAAAACTAAACAAAGATTTTCTCCAGAAAACATGCTCTCAGTAAATAAAGTAAAAATTTGTAAATGTTTTATCTGCAAAATAATAATAATAATAATAATACCCCAAAATAAATTAAAAAAACTGGCGTACAGACAATAGCAAGAAATTAAAACTTCTTCACACACCATAAATTTTAAATCAGCACAACCGGTTTCGAAAGGACGTAGCCTTTCTTCATCAGGTGCAAACACGTGCAACTGCCTTGGAGGCAAAAGCAAGACTGAAAGCAGGACAAAATCCAGAGGGGGAGGAGCAACACAAACAACCAATAGGAAGCAACATGCAGGACAGGACCAATCAGAGAGGAACACACGTACACACACACCACAAAAAGAGGAGGGAGGAAAGGAGTAAACAATTAATTATTTTTTTTTTCAATAATATTAGACTAATAAGTAAATTTAATGGATAAATTTTATTAAATTTACTTATTAGTCTAATATTATTGAAATTAAAAAAAAAAAAAAAAATTAATTGTTTACTCCTTTCCTCCTTCCTCTTTTTGTGGTGTGTGTGTACTTGTGTGGTACTTGTGGTTGGTCCTGCCCTGCATGTTGCTTCCTATTGGTTGTTTGTGTTGCTCCTACCCCTCTGGATTTTGTCCTGTTTTCAGTCTTGCTTTTGCCTCCAAGGCAGTTGCACGTGTTTGCACCTGATGAAGAAAGGCTACGTCCTTTCGAAACCGGTTGTGCTGATTTAAAATTTATGGTGTGTGAAGAAGTTTTAATTTCTTGCTAATAATAATAATAATCAGCATTTAGCTTTTAACCAAACGAACAAAATGTATAAGGGTTTAGTTTGTTATTTTGATACTTATAACAAAACAAAAAGAAAGATGGTTGGTTGGATGGGTTTTACGTCGCAATTGTGCTACGCAATAGGCAATTGGCGACGGTCAACAAAAAGGAAGAAAGGAAAGGAAAAAAAAAAAGATAAAGAAAACTGTATATATATATATATATATTTTATTCCGGGACTAAAAATGAGAGGTGTTATAAGTTTGATGTTTTTTGTCTGTCTGTGTGGGTCTGTTCGTGGCACGTTGACTAATTTTAATACATTTATTATTATTATTATTAATATTAATATCGTTAAAACACTGATTTTATCGAAAAGGTTATTAGTTACCTTTCAAGAAGTATTCATATACATTTTAATAAAAGTAAAAAATATTTTATTCAGGTACTTAGCATTATTATTTTACATTTTGCGATCTACTAAGGTCTTAACATCCAAATGAAGTTAGTTGATTTTTTTTTCTTGAATATAAGAAAGCTTTTTTATAAATTCGCGAATGAATGAAATAATTATCTGTAAACTACTAACTGTAGTTTTGTTAAAAATCTAATTTGGTAATATTTACTGACTTATTTAGTTTTCTTTACTGAATCGAAGGAAAAGGGTGTTATAAACTTTTCGAATCACTTTAAAAACAAAATTTTGTGTAATCAAAGAAATAACTGTACCCCGGAGACACAGCTGCCAACTAGCACGATTTTTTGCAACCGGAAAATTTAAATTTATTTTTCAGCAGTTTTCTGCAAATAAAATTGATGAATTTTTTAACAAAGAAATACTGGTGCTAAAAAACCATACTAGTTGGTCCCTATGCCCGGAGGTAAAGGACATCATGTCAATTTTGGAACAACTGGAACATTGGTCCAAATTTTTGGCATGTATTTTTTTTTTATGCCATTTTCAGCGATAATGTACTTCTATATTATTTGGCAAATTGGTATGGCAACCCGCTTAGGATCGAGCATATTGAAAAGCGTACTTTCGCTTTGTTTACGTTTGGAATCCATAGCAACTATTTCCGTAAAAGCTATTTCCCCATGGTCGCTAAAAATATCGCCAAAAATATTTCTTGGACTAAAGCCCTAGTTGTTCCGAAATGGACGTAGTGTCCTTTACCTCGGAGATACAGATATATAACAGTATCAGTTTCCTCTCTTTTACTAAAATTTATTTTACATTTAAATTAAATTCAAAACGTCGGTTTTCGATTAGTTCTGTAAAGATTTGTTGTAACCAGGGATGAAAGAGTTTCGCTTTTTCTGCCACCAGTTACTGTATACGGAAATTTTTATCATATTTTCACAGTTATTTTTTGTGATTCTTTACGCTAGAAACTTTTGTAGGAAAATACTGGTGGCAAAAAAAAAAGTAGAACTCTTTCATCCCTATTTCAAACAAGTAAGATTTCATACATAACCACTGAAACTTAGAATTACTTAAGCAAAAACATATAAACAATTTTAAAATTCTCATTTACAATAATGAGAAGAAGAAAAGAAAGTAACACCAATAAAATTAGACAGCTGATTTCTAAGAGATGAAATACGTGAAAATATTCTATTTATAAAAAGTGTAAAAACCTCTGATTAAAATCATTATTATTCGAACGAAGAAAAGAAACAAACGAACAAAATTCTTTATGAAACTGTTATATGGCATAGAACAATTCTTTGTATTTTCTTCAATATAATCATTTTTATGCATTCTGTTAGGCCTGTTAGCTACGTTTCTTAAAGAAATATGTTTACATTATTTACTAATTTATCCAACTCGCTTTATCTCACAAAAAGAAAACGTTTTCATCTACTTTTCGTATCCCTTTGAAAACAAAAGTTGTTTGATCAAAGAAAAGCAGAACGATATCAAACGCCGCTCGTGTACCGAAATTTCATTTACATTTCACTTGAAAACACGTATTCAGAGTGTTGCTTTTCGAGAAATTCCGTTGGGGTTTACATATCCTAACACGGTACTTGATTTGGTTTCACTTGATTTTATTCGTTGCTTTTCTGAAAAATGATATTTCAATAAAGTAGAACCTTGTTTGTAAATTTTATCAAAGAAAATAGGAAATCGGAAGGAAGTGAAATGTAAAATGAATTTCTGTTTGACATTCCAATTGGAAGAAGTTATTTTGTTACAAGCACTTTATCAAAAGAAACATATTTTGAAGAACTAGATGAAATTTTCTTCAAGGTGAATAATTTGGACATTTGAATATTGTTTTCGTGAATATGAAAATGTGAGACAAAGTAAAATTGTTAGCTGATATACAGAAAGCATATACGTTTTAGTTTTAATTTGATTGCATTTGTTTCATCGTATCATTCAAAATATATTTTTTTCTTTCTTTCTTTGTTAAATATAAAATTTTACAAAGCTTAAGAAAGCATCCAATATTTGAAAAACACCTAAAAATGTTCTTCAACATAAAATATAATTATTTGAATGTTCTGAAACATAAAATTAATTGGGATACTATAAAATATAAATCTTTAATAATCCTTTGTAATAGAGACTCATAGGAAATCCCTTTAAAAATAGCTATAATATGATTAAAACGTTGAATTTAGAGTTTAGATATAAAACTATGTATATCTACTATGTATGCATATATCTGTGTGTATAAATAACTGCAAACATGCAGTTGTATAAATTTACATTATATTTAAAGATCTGAAGTCTAATTTATATGAAAGTTATTTCTATTGGCCTAAAAATCACAAATATTTTTTTAATTATACACTCTAGGAAACTAGTTAATTATTTTTATTTCGTATTAAAATAACAGCTTTCCCGAAGATTTAAAAGTGTTTATTTTTAATTGAATTTCAATTCAATTTTAAGTCAACTGTAATAATTAAAAACAATCATAAATATAAAAAGTATCGTATTCACCATACAGACGAGAAAATAAATAACCAAATGTTTCAAGATATTTCCACATTGTTGAAAGCGAGAAATTATTATTATTTTATTTTATTGGAATACAACTAACCATCCGTTTTCAAGAAATTATTTTGGAGATATATTTTTAATGTTTAATTTTAAAATTACATTTTAAAGGTCAAAATATAGATCTGTACTAAAACAAAACTTGTAACTTAATGTGCTACAGCAAAATCTAAATAGTGTATAAGTATTGAAATTGGCAATAAATCAATAATGAAAAGAAAAAGAAATGCTTTCTCTGAAAAAGTTCTGGTGGATTTTTTGTTTACATATTTAAAATATATTATATATAAAAATTTTTACGAGAACATTTTGTTTATTAATATGTGATTGTAAAATTTAAATTGAAAGAATGAAAAAAAAAAAATGTCAGAGTTGTAAAACAATATCTGACTTATATGTATATGGTAATTTGCATATTACATAAATATTTATTTTTTATTATACGGCTGCATTTTTGGAATTTATTCTTGCATTCAATTCCTATCTAATCTTGAAATATCATTATTATCGTACATTTTTATACGTCATTATTATCGTACATAACATGCCTATGCTTTTGACAGTTTGGTGGTACCATTTAAACTTCTACTTCATAATGTTTTCAAGATTATTTTGAAAATAGTTCAACTGTAAATGTCTTTTCCATGTATTTTCCTCATAGTATTTTCATAATCTGTAACATACATAATTAGCAATTCATTTTTTAAATCAATTCAGTATTTATTCATATCTATCAGTAGATTTTTTAAACACTTATCTATTTTTCATGTTTATGTAAAATATAAATCAAAGTTAATGTTTATTAAATGACTTATGGTGATTAGCAGTTATTTCATATATTCTATGTAAAAACTTTTATCTACGGTAACTTCAATGGTAATAATTTGAAGGGTGAAGAGAATTTATCTTCAAGAGAGAAAAATACAATCTGAAAATAATAAATAAATAACACGATTTTCGATTTTACAAATGAATCTGCATACCGGGTGCCTCAACAACCTATTTGCATCACCTATTACCCGGCTGATCATTTGTATTTTCCATATCATGTAAAATAATTATATATATATATATATATATATACACGCATACATATGCAGGATTAACTCGCTACATAAGCAAATATGTTTATGAGAGGGGCTACCGTTTTCTTCAACCCCCATTGTATCTGTCTGTCTATATCTATTTCTATATATATATTTCTTCGAAACTCATAAATACTTCTGAAACTCATAAATACTTCTACCAAATTCCATGACAAACGATTCTATAACAAATTCGAATTATTTTAGGTTGCCCTGTAAACAAATGAACCCTTCTTTGTCTATCATTTTTTTTTACAGAAACTATGCTTTAAACATTCTAATGACATATGCTTATTCCATTATTTTTAATAGAGTGTAGCCATACTAAAATATGCTTTGGCGTGTTCCTGTACACAATCCATAAGCGATATAGACATAAAAATTTATACAGCTATTTCTATACAGAGTCTGAAAGTGTGTACCAATTTGCATATCAATCCGGGGATTTTTGCGGCCGCTCATATAATACATACAAATTCTGTACAAAGGCCGTAATGGCAATAAAAAATTGTTGTTTTCCTGTACACGTACTACAAATGGAACACATACTCAAAACAATACAGCTGATTCTGTACGGCTCATGAACATGTGTACAAAACTGTAAATCGATAGGGTAGTTTTTGCGGCCACTAACGCGAGACATTCATACACACAGACAGACAAACAGAAAAAAGCATATTCAATATAAATTCAATACCTTTATTTTTCTTCGTTCATGGCAGAAGGTTTTTTTCGCGAGGGGATTCCCTGCGTCAACTGTGCCTACTGCTTGTCGTGGATAGCGGCTGTTGATGTCTTGATCTTCACTTTTATTTACGAACAGGTGACGCCACACTTTGTCAATCTCTGCCCATTCGTGGTCGTTAATGACGTTTTTATTACGCGCGATTTCGATGCTCTCTTTAAAAAATGCGTAGTTTTGGTCATTGTAGTTTGCGATTTTTGTAACTCTATTGAAATTTATATGTATATTGTTTTCTTGATAGCATCTAGCTAATGCGGTGGTATTTAGATTAAGTTTGATGTCATTCTGGTGTTCTTTAATTCTTGTTTTGATTTTCCTTTTAGTAACTCCTATATAGTGGTATTCTACATTTTCATGATTTTTAAGTGGAATCTTATATATGCCTCCAGTTTCGGTGGGGGAAATTTGGTCCTTGTTGTTCCTTATTAATTGAAAAATATTGGGATTGGGTTTGATTGGAATATTTTGATTGAGTTAACTAGCGGCTTTTCTTATTTTATTTGAAGTACCTTGGTTATAGGGTATGGAAAAAGTAATTATTATTATTATTATTATTATTTTTTTTTTTTTTTTTGGGGGGGGGGGGTGTCCACTAGGAATTTTATTTAGCTGTTTAATTCGTTTTTTATAAAGCTGATCTACAAGTTTTTTGGGGTATCCTGCTTCCGTGGTTAATTTACTTATGAAATTTAATTCTTTGTTTAAATCAGACTTTCCAGAACATATTAAGATAGCACGGTTGATGTAACTACGTATTGCGTTAATTTTATAGCGATATGGTGTTCTATTTCTATTGTTTATAATTTCGTTACTTGCGGTGTGTTTTCGATATACGGTAGTTTTAAAGTGGTTGTTCATTCTTTTAATTTTAACATCGAGATAGTTGATTTCGTTATTGTTTTCTTCTTCAGAGGTGAATTTTATATTGTCATCTAGCTGATTAAGTTGATCACGAACTTCTTTGGTGTCATAATTATCTTTGATTACGGTGAAAATGTCCTCCACATAGCGGACCCAAAATTTAATTTTAATTTTCATTATATCAATAATTTTATTTTCCATTAATCTTAATTTAAACTCGGATACGATCCCCGATATGGGGGAGCCCATAGGGACACCCATATTTTGCTTATATATTACATTTTTGAACTTGAAATAACTTTCATGTAAGATTAAATTGCAGGTGGCTATTAGGGTATTGGCAATTGAGGTTTCATATTTTTCTTTAATAGCTGTATTATTTATTTCTGATATTTCGTTAATTTCAACGGAGGGGTACAAGTTAATAACATCAAAAAGCATTTTGAGTTCCCACTCTCAATGTAGAGGCCTCCACTAACGTTTTATACATTAATTTATATTGGTAATTTTTATATTCTTTATTAAAAATCAACTTTGTTTAAATGCAAAATAAAGTAATTATAAAAATATAAAAACTTTCAATTAGATAGTTTTTGGTTCGTACGGCCACACCTTTTCTCAAGACTTTTTTTATAACAGCAGAGCTGCCAACCTAATCCGGAGGTACCGCCCATTTTTTCACATCATTTAATTTTTAGAGTAATTCTCTTCAAATCTATTTACGATGAATTAAGAAGAAAAGTACTTAAAAAAATTAATGGTGTAGAAAAAGGGGCGTTACTAACAATTCTCTGGATTAGGTTAGTTACTCTGTATCAGAAATTGCTATAAAATATTAACACTTTCGAAACCGCATGTTTTAGTCCTTTTTGAAAATAAGGTCCGCCTATGAGCGTTATTCTCTCCAGTTACAATATTGCAGAACAAAATTTTCTACATTCGGATTCATATTACAAATGGATATACATCATAATTAGATTTTCTAATCAATGTATTTATATCCACAGTACATTGGTTGTACAAATATGAACATTGTCTATATTATTAAGAAATAAATGACATACAAATTGCAAAAGAAACGCCCACTGGTGGAGTTTCAGATTTTTAAATGACGTGATTTACGTCAGCGGTCGCGAAAGTGTTAATGGGGCAGAAAATCAAGAAAATTCAAAGACTGTACGAACTATGGTATTTAGCTAATCATAATAAAAAAAATCGCTGACAAATCAGAAAACATTTAAGCGGGATTATTTTTTAAATCAGTAATTTTTAATACTAATTTTATAATTTAAAGATTTTTAAATAGTGGACAACATTACGTATATTCAATAGGCATAATTGCCAACATACTAATTGATATTCCGTAGTACTGTTACTGTCCGCCTTTTTACTTTCTCTTACCCATAAGGTAGAGAAAGTATTGTTTTTGGGTCAAATTTTCGAACGCGAGATTTTGTTATATTTACACATTTTGAGGTCCCTTGAATACGAAAATCATGTTTTTAGCAAATGGTCTGTGTGTGTGTGTGTGTGTGTGTGTGTGTCTGTTATCAGCATATCTCAAAAACAAATTATGGCAGAAATTTCACACTTGGTATTCTAA
Organism: Salticus scenicus; assembly: GCA_963930645.1. Taxonomy (NCBI): domain Eukaryota; kingdom Metazoa; phylum Arthropoda; class Arachnida; order Araneae; family Salticidae; genus Salticus; species Salticus scenicus. Next base: position 260,315,722 of record OZ005659.1, read on the forward strand.
ATGTGTATCATGTAGGGATTCTACAGTAAGCTTTTCGTTAAGATCGAGCAAATGGTTCGTGTACAGGGACAATCAAGTGAATTCTAATACATTACGTCTATGGGGGAAATTGCAGGAAAGTAGAGTTTAACGTCTATAGACTGCACTAAACGAAATGAAACGAATATATATTTTTTGTAATAGAGATAGTTAACTGGGAAAAAAAATGTGTGTATGTAGGAGCCTCACCTCCCCCCCTGGGGGGGAAGTCGTCCCTCGAGGGGATTAAATTTTCATGATGGGTATCTTTCAAAAGAGCTCGCCAATACCTTTAAAACGAATGGTTGAACCATCGATCTGCGGTAATTTAAAACAAAGTTATCGATTTTTTTTAATATTGAGAATAAAATTGACTTTTTTGGATATTTGGTGTTATACTACTTCTCTAATATGGAAATCGTCTGCCTTATCATAAAAGATAATTTTTTTAAATAATAATTTTAATAAATTATTTTTTAAAAAGAGAATTATTTTTTAATAATCGAATTAAATTCTATATAAATGTAGGTGCATTAATGAAACGGGGGGTTGAACTAATTATCATATAAAACTCTTCCGAAGCCTAATTTGAATTGTTTAACATAGGTTTACATAACAGTACTCGTTATCTTACCTATCAATCTGCAACCTGTATTTATAGTATTAAATTTCAGGGTAAGAGAAAGTCGTGTGAGTGACACACCAGATTATTTACTTTTCTTTTCTTTCTTTCTTTTCTTTTTTTTTTCTTTTCTTTTTTTTTTTTTTTTTTTTTTTTTAACTAGTCTTTTTCTAAAGTATTTCTTTCTTACTAATCAAATCGTGATTACATTTGGAGAAAATTGCTCTAAAATTATATTGGTGTGGAAAAAAGAGCAGGTACTAACAATAGTACGGAATATTACTAAGGATTTTGGCAAGTATGAATTCGTATAATTTTTACTCTTTAGATTTTATACAATAATAAACGGCCCACGTCGTATCTAATATCCATAATACTATCATTAATATGACTAGGCAACGTAATTATTAATACATTTTAGAATAATTACGGAAATAAATTATTTTGTAATAATTACGGTATAAAAGCATAAAATCATTAAATACACGGAGTAAAAACTAATGGGTTTTGTCGTTCAAAAGCACTTTAACAAATTGCAATAGGCAGAATACTGGTACCGAAAATATCATAAACTAAAATTTATAGCAATTTTAAACTCTGAAAAAGCGATTATAAAGCAAGAAAATATATAAATAAACAAAATAGAGGGGGGAAATGTAACCTCATTATTTTTATTGACGTAAATTAGAAACTAGTTCTATAATGCAAATCAGATTACCAAATTATACCTGAAGCTCCTTTTTTAAATTTACTTCTAGGCGAACCTTTAAGGAAAATAAAATTAATGATAATGTTTTTTACTTCATTTTCATGGCGAAGAGTATTAATAAAATTATTTAGTAATATATATTTACTTTTATCACGTAAAATGCTTTAAGAAAATGCAGTAAAAATTAATTAACAATTAAGTTTAATTGAAATGATTCCTTTTGAAAATTCAAGGCATTTTTAGAAATTCAAATATTAAGATAAGAAGTGCTTTTATAATATTTCATTTGATAATTGCTATCCAGTAAAACTATATTTATATTTCCAAACACGAAGAAATTCATATAACAAAAATTTTTATTTTTTCTACAAATTTTTGTTTTTTCACTATTAAAATGTTTATGCATTTCCTTAAAAGAAAAAGTGAAATTAAATAATTGAATAGGTAGGAGACAAAAAAGTTAATTTTTGTGAAAAGAGCATTAAGAGTATGGAAAAATTCCTGATATGTGTAGCACTGTTTTTAATTATTATGTAGTATGAAATAATTTAAGCGCAATTTGTTTTAATTTAATGCAGTTCTAATATATTTAATTATTATTTTGTCTTTCCAAACAAAAAGTATGCAAACTATTGTAATCATGAGATAGTTTTCAATGATATTTTGGTATTTGGAACATTTTAAGGTTTCCTGAATTCATTTTGGACACTTTTACAGTGATGTATATGAACACGATTACGACAAAATGTTGCACTCGATTGAGCTCAAATTAAACAGGCATCGTAAATGTTCCGCAGACATGCTAACATTTTAATTTATTTTAGAGCACAGTTAACACCCGCCCTTTTTTCACACCACTTTAATAAAACTTTCTCCAATATCAAATTACGATTAGATAACAAAATACACTTAAAATAAGTCAAAAATTGTGGAAGAAAAAAAAAATAGATGAAAAAGAAGAAGACTGAACTAAAATTGTTCCGGAATAAATTAAAATGGCTGGCATGTATTCTATCGTACAAAGTGGACGGAATTTCATAAATACAGGCGGTTTTTCATAAAGGGAAATTTAAATATCAGAAATTTTACATAATAGTTTTTTGAAATATGTAATATTTTATCAGAGATGAGTTAAGCGATTATCAATTTTACTATATAAAAATAGTGGTATCCAGATTTGATTAATTCTGTGCAGTTGTGTTACAAGGAACAAAGAAAATTTTTTTTATACTTTATGGCTTATTGGTTCCAGTTAGTAAAATTCCGTTTAGTAATGTTTAGTTATTAAACAAAAAATGACGCATCTGATACTGTATCAGTTATATATGGTCAATATGATAAACAATGTGTATAGTATTTTTACACAGAAACAAAATAATGCACAGATATTAAGACCAATTGTACCTAATTATTTGAAGTGCATTAACTATTTAAAAGAGATTTAATCTGATACATATTTCAAAAAACAAATTGTGGCAATATGTTCTTTACCAGTACCAGAAAATGTCCTCATGACCAGCAGTGGAAAGCCCTGTCAACTGCTGGCTCATTTAAATTTTAAGTCTGGATACGGCAGTAGAAACTGGAAGCAACTCTGTATTCTCTCATATATATATATATATATATATATATATATATAATATTTTAATTTTTAGAAGAGTTTTGTTTTTTTAGACTTTCTCCCCCTCTCTCTCTCTATATATATATATATATATGAAGAGAAAGTATTGGATTTGTGAAAATTTTCGACATCTGGCATTCAATGGATTTACATGTTTTCGAACATGCTCAACACGATATGGTCATTCAAAAAAAAAAAAAAAGTCTGTCTCTCTGTATGCGTATTAAAAATTTTGTAAACGCTGTACCTCACAAATCAATGAACGAAATTCAACCAGACTTAATATTTAGTTGTACTTGACTTAAATTGATGCTGATTACGTTTGGGGATGAACAGGTGCGTAGAGCTGTCATTCCATTTTTTATGAATTTTAACATGACAGTACAAGATAACATTTTGCATAAGTGTACACAATGAGAATTTTTTTTAACATGCTTTTATTAGCTTCACTTGTATGCATGTTTGTATACATTTAATAAAAAAACACCACAAAACTGGCGTTGTAAAAAATATTACTCACAAACTTTGAATAAACACCATAAAATGCAATAAACTCGCAACAATTGTTCCGGGTCGAAAAAACACACGACCCTTCATCAGGCGAATAAAGTAAGCACGATTGCTGCAGTCAAAGCGGCAACGCCTGACGAAAGGTCGTGTGTTTTTTCGACCCGAAACAATTGTTGCGAGTTTATTGCTTTTTATGGTGTTTATTCAAAGTTTGTGAGTAATATTGTTTGTATGCATGTTTGTATGTATGTATGTTTGTATGTTTGTAACCGCTCTGGGAGCAACCAAAAAATCTACATTGTAACAAAAAGACTTTCCCTACGTGAACGCCGCGACTGTGAGGTAAAGCGCCGCGCTATGAACCTAAAGGTCTAGCGTTCGAGCCCAGTCAGGAGAGATTTTTTAAAAATGATTTTTGTTTAATTCTAAATTATTTTAATTAAAGATTTAAATGTACGTAAATATTATGGTGTGTCACTCACACGATTTTCTCTTACCATGCATTTTAATACTAAGATAGATATTTTGTGCTTTTTAGTTCACATTTCTATAAAAGCGTGTTCTTTAATTTTTTAAAACTATAATATTATTTCAATATGAAATTCAAAATAAATGTTTACGATATTAATAATCAACCAGGAAACTGTTTTTTTTTTCTTTTGTAAATTTAAAGGCATCGCCCCTTCCCCCCCCTCCCCCCTCACCCTCACGGGGATGATAGTTTTGAATATGGATAACTTTAAAATGAACTTATCAATAACTTTAAAAAATTGATTGAACTATAGATATGTGGTATTTTAAAACAAATTTATTAAAGTTTTTCATCTTTAACATGCACACAGAAAAAAGTGTTTTCCTTAGGCATTGGTATAAAATTGAGTTTCTTTCGGCATTTAGAGTTTATATTTCTCTGAGATGAAATGCCTGCATTCATCATGGGAAATAATATTTAATAAATAATAATTTTAAAAGACAATTTGTACTGCGTGAATTTGTATAGAAGAACACACACATGCACACACACACACACCAAAAAAAAAAAAAAAAAAATGTGATGGTTACAACATACTAGTTACGCGTCGAATTCAGGTAAATATTGAAAAAATAAAAATCCTGGCTAGCATTGGTATCCGTAAGATTATCACGAAGTGGGTGATAAAATGTTATTTAAAATTAAGATCCATTTCATATGAAACAACTTGTTACTAAATACGTTATTTTTTTTCAATGATAAATTGTTTTAAATCTATCATACAAGGTAATATTTATAGATATTTAAAATTTTTAACTCATTCATGAAGCAGAAAATAACTTTTGTTTACTATATATATATTCATCAGTTCGATTATTTTTACATTTTCTTAACTGTTGGATCAGAAAAAGTGTCTACTTCTGTGTTTCGAATTGACCACTACTAATTAATGCTCTCTGAAATATTGATTTTTCAAACATTAAAAAAATTCATGTAAAATTATCTACAATATAATCATGTGCAAAAAAGAGTCCCTTAGTTATCAAATACTATGTATAGTTACAGCTTTTAAAATTAAGAAAGTAATAAAAAATATAGCCAAAATTGCCCTTACAGTGTCCGCTACTGGTGCACTTACCCTATATATGGGGTAAGTAAAAAAAATCACAAATAAATACTCTGTAAAAATTAGAAATATTTTTTCAATACTCATAAATAAGTATCTAAATATCACATATTGATATATATGTATCATACTTGCCAACCATCTCATTATGAACCGTACAATTATTTTTAGTACCCACCTTTTTTTTACACCAATAATATTTTAGAGTAATTTTAATCTTATTTAATCGTAACAACATTTGGAAAGAATAACTCTAAAATTATAGTGGTGTGAGAAAAGGGGCGTTTTTTCAGGGGGCGTTAACAATTGTACTGTTATTAATGTGATGGTTGACAAGTATGATGTATATATACATATTGATATTTAGATATTGCCATAATTAATTTTCTTTCTATAAATATTTATAAATATATCTGAATATTTAAAAATAAGTATTGAAATATTACAACATTTTATTATGCAAATTTAAAAACAAAAGAAACAAAATACAGAGATAAAACTTTCTTTTCATTTTTTTTTCAGACATATTGTTAAACACTTCAAAAAACGTTATTAGATATTACTTTGTTTTTTCTTTTCTGAGAAAAAGGAAATGCATTGATATAAGTTCTGTTAGTCTGTTACTAAATATTTTTTCTTCCTTGTGTACAAAAAAGATCGAAAAAAGAAATAAACTCATGCTTTCTTTATAAAATCAGAACAATATCGTTTTCATGCATGAGAAGATATTCTAATTTTATCGAAAAACTCATGTTTGCACAAAGTTCACAAATCAATAGCATATTGAGTCTGAATGAAAGAACATATCTGTTGCCATGGTAATGAAAGTATGAGAACTTTTATGGATACTATCTTTATTAGTTGTTTGAATAAGAAGTCGTGCGATCCCAGGAAAAAGCTAATACAGTTTTAGAAAATTAAAAAACTTTGGTCAAATAATGCTTTTGTATTGTATTTCGTTTCATTTTGAATACGCGAATTTATAAATTTTTCTAGAAACGGCATTAATAAAATTGAGTTACATAATTACGATAAATATTAACTGTCAAACTACACTGAGAAAAAATTCTGTAACTGACATCTAGAATATAAATTGTGGCTCTAGAAAAAATAGTTTCATGTCATCTTTATAAATTCTAGTCCCCTTGGAAAGCGAGTTCTAGAAGCCCCTATTAGAATTCTAGAGCGTTTGCCTATATTCTCGAGGGCAAAGTTATTTAAAAATCTCTGCAAATAAATGACGCTACAAGAGGCGGGTTTCTGCAACTATAATCTTGGTTTATTACCCAATTCTAGAAAATCAAGAGTGAATTTCACGCAATACAAATGATTCAGAATATTTAGAAAATTCAGAATATAATTTCACCACCTAGAAATGTGTACACTAGAAATTCTCAATCATTTCGTCTATTCAGTTTATTGGAGAGCCTTATGTGCATAGCTCGAAAATCTATATTTCTAGTTAAGAGGTTTAGAAAATGGCCACTTATTCATACTAGAGAAAGGTGGTATATTTTTTTTCTCAGTGTATTTTATAACCATGTAAATATTACGGATATTTTTAGGTGGGGCAATATTATTGTGGTAGTTGGGATTTAAATCACGAGTATTTGAAACAGTACAATAGGAATTATGCATGGATTTTTTACAGTTAACTAAATAACATGCACATTTTCGGATAATATAATGCAATATAATTATTTCCCCTTATAAATAGCTTTTACACCAGGAATCAATATATAGTCGTTCAGAAAGACTACCTAGTTTGAGATTTAATGGTCTAAAATTATAAATGGACCAGGGCCTCGCAGCGTATAGATGTTTCTATGAAAACATTGACAATTTTGTATGAGGTAATTGATTCTTAAATAAACAGGCAGGTTTCAGTCCACGAACATTCCTGAAAACAAACAAACAACAACAAAAAAATTACTATTCTAACCACAAAAGTTCCGGTAGTAGGATTATGTATACCGCCGATACAAATATAGTTTTATTTTTAGGAGTATTACTCCACGGCTATCGCAGAATCTCTTATTGTCAACTGCACAGTTTAGAGTTCAAAGAAAATCATTTGAGTATAGAAGGCGTACTTTTGTTCTCCTTGGCGAAAAACGATACATTTTAGCAAAACAATTAACTCAGTAAAAATTGAGAAAGAGTTTACTAATTCTGGCTATCCTAAAACAATATTTACCGCCAAACTTGTTCGCTAATCTCACCAAGCCGCCAAGTTTGTAGCCAACGCAGGTTTTGACCTTGGCATCGATTCGGGCGATTTGGCGTCGAATTTGGCGACTGAATTTGGTGGGAAATTGTAGTTTAGGGTTACAAAAATTTGGAAGCTCTAACTTCAATAAGAACAGAGTTCCGGAATTTTTCGGAAAGATTCATGGTTTTATAACGCAGATCTAAAATCCTTGAAAGTTCTATAAACGACTCACAAAAATATTAAAAAAAAAAGAGTGATTATTGATGATTGTAGACTAGAACTTGCCTATATATTTATGTGCTACTTTCTATACGGTATTACAGTGAAAGTGGAAACAGATGGTAGTTTTTTCATTTCCGCAAAGATGAATGTTAGATAAATATATTCTTAATATATTTAAGAAATACATTTAAGAAGAAATTTATTTTTAGATAATACTGGTGGAAGAGTCCTTGCAAAAATTCGGGCCGTGAAAACCCTGTTAATTCCAAAAAAGTTTAACAAGTAATTTCGGTTAAAATAATCAAGCACAACTAGACCAGCCAATTATTCTAATTTATTTCGTAATAGTGTCAGGCCCTGCCTTTTTTTCACACCAGTATTTTTGTAGAATAATATTCTTTTATTTAATTGTAAATGCAGATTGCAGAATATTATTCTACAAGTTAGATTAATTGTCATGTCTACAACGCTTCATCAGACAAAAAATGAAGGTAAATTGCAATATGAAAGAACGCAATATCAGATGTTAAGTAGCACTGATGCAAAATATAGAAAATAGAAAAACACCGAATAATTCGACAACTGATCTATTATCTATGTTTACTAAACAAACAATGAACAATCGTTCTAGAAATTTATTTTAGAAACAGGATTCTTAATTTTGTAAAATAATTGTTATTTATTTTATTTTATTTTATTATTATTTTATTTATTTTACTGACATTATGTAAATATAACAATGCATTTGTTTTCAGTTTTCTAAAAAATAAATAGAAAATAGAAAAATAAAATATATTTAAAAATATTTTAGGCGACAAATTTGCCGTTCAGATATGTAATTTTAGCGACAATTGTAGTACGCCGGCATAGAATTATAAATACTTTTAAATAAATGCTGAAGTATTATGTAAAATTTTATCGTTTAATTCTGAAACAAAAGAAATTTATAAGAAATAAAACTTTCCTGTTTCCAAATAAAATATTAGATAATTTAAAATACGTTACTAGATATTGTTCTGCCTTTCCTGTTCTTAAAAATGAAAGATTTTGATATAAGATTTGTTCTTCTGCTATTAATTCTTTGGCCTTCCTTGTACACAAGAATGTTTCATATATTATGTAGATAGACGCAAAGATATGAACTTGCACTTCTTTTATAAAATGAGAAGAAATATTTTTTTCATGCGTGAGAAGTTATTCTAATATTACAGAAAAACTCATGTTCGCAGTAAGTCCATAAATCAATAGCATATGGAGTCTGATCGAAAGAATATATATATTGCTATAGCAATGAAAGCATAACAAAGAAAAAAAAAATTGCATGTTCACATTATTCATTATTTGTATAAGAAGTAATTCGATCGCTGCAAAAAGCAATTCGATAACACAGGCCTGCAAAAATGAAGTTGACAAAATTTGATTTAATGATTTCAGCTGATCTTTATGTTTTTTGATGTGCTGAAACCGAAAATGCAGCTCATTTTTTCTCTATCACGTATAGATTTTTGTCAATACGTTTACTAACACAATTTCTTACATATACAACATAAAAATAGTTTAACCTATTTTGGTTGGTATGTATGGTTTTACGTTACACCAGTGCTGCTGCGCAATTACAACAATAGGTACCTATGATCAATTAATCATGGAAACAAACTATAAAACTTACCATATAATTACATAGGTGGAAGAATAATGGAAGAAATTGTATAGGTAAGTACCGTGTATTGGCAAAAATCTATACGTGATAGAGAAAAACTGGCTTCATTTTCGGTTTTAACACACCAAAAACATAAAGATCAGCCAAAATTTTAAAATCAAAATTTTACATGTGGACCTGTGTAATTAATGATATAAATATGTTGCAAATTTGAATACGCATGTATTTCATGACACCTCTTATTCGTACAAAAATCAATATAAGTCATATTCCATATTTTTAAAAAATATGAATATATTAATAATTTTCATAATTAAAAAAAAAAATTGAAAAATATGCATTGAAAAATATGCTTTTCTCGTTTCATTCTAACATGCTAAATGCAAATAAATAAATAAAATAAAAATAAAGGATATTTCAATTTAATAAGTTTTTAGAAAGATATAAATTCTGTCACGTTCGTTTGACATTGTAACATCTTCAGATTTTAAAAACCTATAACTTTGTCATAGCTGCCAATATTACTAATTTCTAAATCAGATTTATCCACCAGTATTTTTAAAAAGTAATCCGTCACACATATTTTCGACAACTACCTAAAATTCAATAAACTGAAAACATTTATAAAAAAATTCCGGCAAGAAATCTCCGTAGAAAATAGTGGAGCCTTGGCACCTAAGCTCTACGAAACTTTGAAAGAAATATATATATATATATATATCCGGGATAATTTGATTCAAATAATGCAATACGTATTGTCAAAAATAGGTGCCTAATAATTCACAAAAATTTATATTTAAATGATTTTAGAAATTCAAAATCTTACAAATTTATATGAATAGTTCCTTTTTTTTTTTTTTTTTTTTTAGTTGAATCGCGATATTTTTATTTACTCTTATCTACTATATGTAAGATTTGGCAGATTCAGTATTTCAAGTACTCCTCCCCACTCCACCCCACCCCCTTTTTTTAAATAGAACTTTTCAGCAACGTATTTTTTCGATTAAATGGTACCAATACAGCTTTTTACAAATAGTGTTATTAAAAAAAATAATCTCGTGTGTCACTCACACGACTTTTTCGTAGCCTCAAAATTAATACTATAAGTATAGCTTGGAGATTAAGGGGTAAAATAAAGAGTACTGTTACGTAAAACTATGTTAAAACAATTCAAATTAAACTTCGGAATAGCTTTATTTGACAATTAATTTTATGTGTGTGTGGGGGGGGGGCTACCTTTTTTTTTTTTTTTTTTTTAGTTGAATCGCGATATTTTTATTTACTCTTATCTACTATATGTAAGATTTGGCAGATTCAGTATTTCAAGTACTCCTCCCCACTCCACCCCACCCCCTTTTTTTAAATAGAACTTTTCAGCAACGTATTTTTTCGATTAAATGGTACCAATACAGCTTTTTACAAATAGTGTTATTAAAAAAAATAATCTCGTGTGTCACTCACACGACTTTTTCGTAGCCTCAAAATTAATACTATAAGTATAGTTTGGAGATTAAGGGGTAAAATAAAGAGTACTGTTACGTAAAACTATGTTAAAACAATTCAAATTAAACTTCGGAATAGCTTTATTTGACAATTAATTTTATGTGTGTGTGTGGGGGGGGCTACCTTTTTTTTTTTTTTTTTTTAGTTGAATCGCGATATTTTTATTTACTCTTATCTACTATATGTAAGATTTGGCAGATTCAGTATTTCAAGTACTCCTCCCCACTCCACCCCACCCCCTTTTTTTTAAATAGAACTTTTCAGCAACGTATTTTTTCGATTAAATGGTACCAATACAGCTTTTTACAAATAGTGTTATTAAAAAAAAATAATCTCGTGTGTCACTCACACGACTTTTTCGTAGCCTCAAAATTAATACTATAAGTATAGCTTGGAGATTAAGGGGTAAAATAAAGAGTACTGTTACGTAAAACTATGTTAAAACAATTCAAATTAAACTTCGGAATAGCTTTATTTGACAATTAATTTTATGTGTGTGTGTGGGGGGGGGCTACCTTTTTTTTTTTTTTTTTTTTTTAGTTGAATCGCGATATTTTTATTTACTCTTATCTACTATATGTAAGATTTGGCAGATTCAGTATTCCAAGTACTCCTCCCCACTCCACCCTACCCCCTTTTTTTAAATAGAACTTTTCAGCAACGTATTTTTTCGATTAAATGGTACCAATACAGCTTTTTACAAATAGTGTTATTAAAAAAAAAATCTCGTGTGTCACTCACACGACTTTTTCGTAGCCTCAAAATTAATACTATAAGTATAGCTTGGAGATTAAGGGGTAAAATAAAGAGTACTGTTACGTAAAACTATGTTAAAACAATTCAAATTAAACTTCGGAATAGCTTTATTTGACAATTAATTTTATGTGTGTGTGTGGGGGGGGCTACCTTTTTTTTTTTTTTTTTTTTTTTTAGTTGAATCGCGATATTTTTATTTACTCTTATCTACTATATGTAAGATTTGGCAGATTCAGTATTTCAAGTACTCCTCCCCACTCCACCCCACCCCCTTTTTTTTAAATAGAACTTTTCAGCAACGTATTTTTTCGATTAAATGGTACCAATACAGCTTTTTACAAATAGTGTTATTAAAAAAAAATAATCTCGTGTGTCACTCACACGACTTTTTCGTAGCCTCAAAATTAATACTATAAGTATAGCTTGGAGATTAAGGGGTAAAATAAAGAGTACTGTTACGTAAAACTATGTTAAAACAATTCAAATTAAACTTCGGAATAGCTTTATTTGACAATTAATTTTATGTGTGTGTGTGTGTGGGGGGGGGCTACCGCCCCATTCAACCCACCGTTTCATTATTGTACATATATTTATTTAGAATTCAAATCTGCTATTAAATTCAAAAGTTCATTTAAAATTATTCAGACAACTTCCACACTTGAAAACTTGAAAACTTCCTTGAAACTTATCAATCTTGACCAAAATTTATAGTAACAAACGTATTAAATTCAAAATACATCATTTGGATCGCCTGAAATTATTTGTTTTTAATTTACTCTAACAGGCACAGGGAAAGTTCAAACCATAAAACACGACTTTGCTATTCAGGAAGCTTCAAAACGTGTAAATATACAAAAAAAAAATCAAGTGTTGAATATTGATCTAAAAAAAATACATAATTTATCATATGGGTATGAGGACTTAATTTCAATTCCTGAGCAGCTTTTCTGGACGTGGTAAAATATTGTAGTAAAGCACTTCCACTTACAAATAAAAAAGAATGTTACGGTTTAAATATTGGCAGCCCTATATATATTCTGAAAGTTATGTACACATCACATGGTGCACATAAATAAATATAATCCTATATTAATAACACATGGCACAACCTCATATACACTTGCAATCAATTTTCAAGTATTGTCGCATTATAATCTAGTTCTTTTGTGTAGCCCTGTATACGAACAGTGAACGACTTCTATACCATATTCTACATGAAACATGTTTTTACGCATATAAAATCTATATATTCGTTTCATTTGGTTTAGTGCTGTCTATAGATGTTAACCTCTACTTACCTGCAATTTCTCCCATAGACGTAATGTATTTGAATTATCTTGGGTGTCCTTGAACACGAACCATTTGCTTGATCTCAACGAAAAGCTTACTGTAACATCCCTATATGATACACATTTAGAATACCAAGTCTGAACTTTCTAGTACAGTTTCGTTTTGAGATATGATGATAACAGACAGACGCAGAGACCAACCGCTAAAAACATGATTTATGGATTCAGGGGACCTCAAAACGTGTAAATATAACAAAATCTCAATTTCGAAAATTTGACCCAAAAACAATACTTTCTCTACCTTGTGGGTAAGAGAAAGTAAAAAGACTGCATTGAGCTCTGATGGTAATCAAAAGTCTACACTATAATTATTTCTTAATTTTGTTTATAAAATTTAAGATTTTTTTACTTTCTCTTACCCATAAGGTAGAGAAAGTATTGTTTTGGGGTCAAATTTTCGAAAGTGAGATTTTATTATATTTACATGTTCTGAGGTCCCCTGAATACGAAAATCATGTTTTTAGCAAATATGTCTGTGTGTATGTCTGTGTGTGTGTCTGTCTGTGTGTGTGTGTGTCTGTCTGTGTGTGTGTGTGTCTGTCTGTTATCAGCATATCTCAAAAACAAATTATAGCAGAAAGTTCAAACTTGGTATTCTAAATGTGTATCATATAAGGATGCTACACTAAAATTTTCGTTAAGTACAAGCAAATGCTTTGTGTACAAGGACAATCAAGAGAATTATAATACATTACGTGTATGGAGGAAATTGCAGAAAACATCTATAGACTGCACTAAACCAAATAAAACGAATATATATTTTTTGTAATAGAGATAGTCAACTAGGAAAAAAAATTGTGTATGTAGGAGGGGAAGTCCCCCCTCGAGGTGAGTAAATTTTCATGATGGGTATCTTTCAAAAGAGCTCGCCAATACCTTTAAAACGAGTGGTTGAACCATCGATCTGCGATAATTTAAAATAAAGTTATCGATTTTTTTCATTTTTAACATTTTTTTTTTTTTTTTTTTTTTTTTTTTTTATGTAATATTGAGAATAAATTCAACTTTTTTTTTTATATATATTTAGTGTTAAACTTCTTCTCTAATATAAAAAACGACTGCATTATCATAAAAGATAATTTTTTTAAATAATAATTTTAATAAATTATTTTTTAAAAACAGAATTAATTTTTAATAACCGAATTAAATTATACATAAATGTAGGTGCATTAATGAAACGGGGTGTTGAGGGGGGCGGTAGATCTCTTATTTTATTATTATTATTTCATAATTGTCCAAACTACTGTGGATTAAAAATAACCAAACAGAAAGAGAGAAATAGTGATAAAGTTTCAGAAAATATGTATACAAAATAATTTCTTATTAAAATTTCGTTAAATGGAATCGAAAGGTTAAAAAAAAAAAAAAAAAAAATCTTCCAAGTCATTTACTGTCTAGATTCAAATTGTCAGAGCTATTAAAAAAAAAAAAAAAAAAGAAAGAAGTAGGAGGAAAAAAAAAAAAAACTCTTAGATCAAAGGTTTTTCACAGAAAGTTATAGATAATTAAGTTACACTTTATTTAAGCCCCAAATCCCATTATTTGTAAAAGGATGAAAGTTCGACTGTATAAAAATAGTACTTCGAATTGATTAAATTCTAAAAACAATTTATTTTTGACTGAAGATTTGGCTCCGTGAGATTTTATCTTTTCTGAAACCGAGTCAGTGAAGCTGAATTTATTGATATTTATAAAATGTGAAATTTTATAATCGAGTACGTTTTTCAGATAAAAGGATTGTTTATATGAAAAATTATCAATAGCGAGTTACATGATTTTTTTTCAACACGACAATGAGATTTCTTTTTTTAATTATCTGAAGTGTAAAATTTAGGTGACAACATTTAATTTCAATGTACACTTTATCCTACACATTTGTCGCTGATGCAAAAGGAAATGCTTTCAAATCGTTAACACTTTCGCGACTGCATGTTTTAATCTTTTTGATAGTATGTTCCGCCTGTGGGGGTTATTTTCTTTAAGCTACATTATTTCAGAGCAAGGATTTCTCTGTCCATATTTATATTACGAATATACATAATATTTACACTAATGCTAATGAAAGAATTTGTATCCATAGTATTTTGATTGTACAAATATAAATATAGGAAATATTCTTAAGAAATATAGCAGCATACAAATTTCAAAAGAAACGTCCACTGGTGAAGTTACAGATTTCCAAATGACGTGAATCTACGTCAGCGGTCGCGAAAGTGTTAAGATATTACGTATCTTCTTTGAAGTAGGATTAAAAATTTCAATTTTCAAACTTTTTTGAATTTTCACTTACGAACACAGAAATTAATATACGGCCTAGACATCATAAGATCAGCCTCCAGTTCAAATTTCATCAACTTAAGTTGATAAATTTAAAAGTTACATTTTTATTAGGATTTTTTTTTTTTTTTTTTTTTTTTTACACACGTGATACGAAAGACGATTTAAAATTAACTTTTCTTTTTTCTTTTACTATATTTGAAATTGAGGTATGCCATTGGGATTTCGTACAGAGACACTTTCACGTTTGGTGAATGGAATTAAAATACTTTCGGTAGTGTTTAATTAATAGGAAGGGGGGGGGGGGAGAAGGGAAGGGCTAAGGGTAAAAAATGTAGACACAGATCGTTGAAAATTGATATTATTATGTTTTGGGGGGTCGAAATATTTAGAGCCTCTAAACCCCACAGAATCTAATGCTCGCTATGATATTGAAAATTCAGGGCCTCAAGACCCCATACAACCTAATGTTGCGGATATAATGAATATGGCCAAACCCTCCATGGTGATTCGGCTATACCCCATACCCCATACAACAGAGACACTTTCACGTTTGGTGAATGGAATTAAAATACTTTCGGTAGTGTTTAATTAATAGGAAGGGGGGGGGGAGAAGGGAAGGGCTAAGGGTAAAAAATGTAGACACAGATCGTTGAAAATTGATATTATTATGTTTTGGGGGTCGAAATATTTAGAGCCTCTAAACCCCACAGAATCTAATGCTCGCTATGATATTGAAAATTCAGGGCCTCAAGACCCCATACAACCTAATGTTGCGGATATAATGAATATGGCCAAACCCTCCATGGTGTTTCGGCTAACTTTTAAATTTACGGTCGGATTGCTATGAAATTAAAAATTTAGGGCTTCTAGACCCCATAGAACGTAATGGTAGAGGTCTTACAAATATTTCTAGACCACCTATGGCGATCCAGCTAACATTTAAATTTCCGGTCAAATCGCTGTGAAATTCAAAATTTAGGGCCTCTAGATCTCACAGAACCTAATGTGAGGGGAAATTTTTCGAATATTGCTGGACACCCACATGGCGATCCGGCTAAC
Organism: Salticus scenicus; assembly: GCA_963930645.1. NCBI lineage: Eukaryota > Metazoa > Arthropoda > Arachnida > Araneae > Salticidae > Salticus > Salticus scenicus. Next base: position 260,331,841 of record OZ005659.1, read on the forward strand.
TTTTGAACTTACGCTCGGATCTCTATGAAATTGAAAATTTAGAGCCTCTAGACCCCATAGAACCTAATAGTGTGTGTGCGCGTGTGTGTGTGTGTGGGGGGGGGGGTACTAATGTAGCCGGAGGGGGTGTAACGAGTATTGCCAGACCCTCCATAGCGATCCGGTAACTTCTAAAGTTACGGTTGGATCGCCATGAAATTAAAAATTTAAGTCCTCAACGTCACATAGGACCTAATTGTGCGGTTCTTAAAAATATTGCCGGAATCCTCCCGGACAAGTTTTAAAAGGTTTTTTTTTTTTTTGGGGGGGGGGGGGGGAGGACTACGCTGATACATTTCAAAAAGCCCTATATTTAATATACACACAAATTAAAAATCGGTGAAGCTATCCGCATTCTATTTTACATAGTGAAGTTATAGTGAAGTTGTGTACATTGCAATTTGAGATATATCTTCTTCAAAAACAAGGAAAATTATGGCATAGCAGCGCCACTTTCGGCCGATATATACACATATTAAACCTGAGTACGGAAAATGTATTTGTGCATATTGGATTTTGAGACATAACTCTTACAAAAATATGGAATATTACAGCATAGCAACACCATCTTTCGGCCATTTTCCGCTGCATGTTTCATTACGAGATATATCTTTTTGCGAAATAAGGAAAATTACAGCACAGCAGTGCCACCTTTCAGGCAATATACGCACAAATTCACTACTGTGTAAGGAAAGTACTGTATAGTTGTGCAAATTAGATTTTGAGCGGTAGCTTTTACAGAAACATGGAAAATTACAGCGTAAATCGTCACCTTCATGCACAGTATGCAACGCCATTAGACTATTCAAAGGTCGGGAGCGAATAGGCTATTTCAAGGAAAGAGGGCGCCATATAGGCACCAATTTATTCCGAATTGTCCGTAATATTAATGCTATTGCTTTTAAATAGCTAAAAATCATTTACATCAATTAAATAAGACGAAAAATACTATTTCTAAGTAGCTGTATGAAAACCATTTACAATCGGTAATAAACTGGTAACTATAAAAATACACAATTCCATCTAAAGTATCGGAATAGTTTTAAAGACGGTCTAAACTGTCACATAGCATTATACTACAGCAGGGGTAATAACGTTCTACTTTTTTTTTTATATACCACTATTTTTTTATGTAACATTTTTTTCTTTATTTAGCTACAGAATTGGAACGAATTTCTGCGACTAGATAAGTAAAAATGATTATAAATAAATAGTGAAAAGAAAAAAAGAAGAAGAAGTAGAAGAACGCTATCCCCCTTGCATTATAAGGAAAAATATTTCTTTCCGAAACATATAAATTATATGTCATTTTTTGACAATTAAACTTGTTTATTTACATTTGTGGTTGTAATCATTTAAAACTTATCGTTGAGGGTCCTCCGTGGCCGAGTGGTTATGTAACTAAATTGCTAATCGCCTTCGAGCGTAGGAGAGCGGGTTCGATTCCCGCGCTGGCCCTGGGTGTTTTTCCATGTCTTTGTATTGTAATTCTGTCATTTTCTATGTGTAATTATCTGACGAAGATTTACAAGCAGACTACGAGTCAAGCATACAAATCTGATGTATATGTTATCAATAAACAAACAAACTTATCGTTGAGTTGACGCCGTAGTGTAAGAGATCAGATGTAAGCCCTAGAATGAATGATCAGCGCCACCTCTGCGCAGTAATGTAAATATTGTCCAGTGTTGAGTTATAGATAATTCGAATTATATGGTTCTTCACAGGCAAAGGAATTAAATAGATTATTAAATATTTGTTGCATTTTACTGTTTAAAGTTAAACATTAAATCAGTCTAATTAATAATTACGCATTAAAGAATGTATTTTGTCTGACTAAAAGCTTGATAATATATGTTAAACGAATTTGAAGAAAAATGATTACTTTTAACTTTGTTACCTTTGTCGGGAAAAAATCAAGGCGAAATGCAAAAATGGTTCCTTAATTTAATTTAGTTTTGTTACAAAAGGCGAGAAATCAAATTAACTTACTATTCTCTCAACATTTTAAACGACCGTTTGAAACACTGTTATTAATTAATCTAATTTAATTTTGAGAATTGATAAACGAATATAGTCAAGGACGCAGAAAAGCAAAATTTAGAATATAAATATAAAAATAAATAAATAAAAAATATAGAGTCGTTAATAAATAACAATAAAATAAGTACTTTTTTTTTTTATTATAAGAAATGGATTTTAGTATTTCAAAAATACCATTAAAAGAATTATTTTATTGTTAAAAAAAATTTGTAGGATAAAGAGATTAACACAAATTTATCTAAATGAAATAGATCGTTATCTTAATTTAATAAAGGAATTTATTTTAAAGTATTTGTTATAATAATAATTAAAATAAATATAGTTTAAAACATATTTAAAATAATAATAATAATAATCTTATTTTAGAGGTAGTTCATTTCGATATATTGCTTATATTTGTGTACCTCTTGAATGTAAACTTTATTATTGTGCATCAACAATAAATGAGGAATCTTTTTTCTAATTGGATTACATATTTTCAATAAAATCTTCAAAATTGATTTTTTAAGACATACAGGGTGCGGCAGCTATTTGAGAACAAAGTATCGTCCGTAGAAAAAGGGAGTAAACACTATAGATATATCATTTAATGAATATGGAACGGTGTGTACACAAGAAGTCGGACCTAATGCACGACACCATTCAATAAATCCAACATCAGCTGCAATAACAACCTCAACACGCTGTTGAAACCTTCCGCAGGCAGAAATGAGGTGAACCCTGGGAATATTTGTCATGGCATCCACAATAGCTGTCTGGAGACAGTAACGGTGTTATGTGGGTACTTATTAGAGACCCTTTCAACAACGCCCCAAGCTTAATAGTCCAAAGAGTTAACATCAGGTGAGCTAGGGGGCCACATGCGTGGAGTGATGTGATCATGAAAATTGTTTAACCATCCACTCGTGTTGAATGGGCCGTATCGGTTGGTGCAAAGTCCTGCTGAAAAACATATGACCTGCCACGTGCTAGAGCAATAATCCAGCGCTTCACAACCGTGTTCAACACATCGGTATAAGTAACTGCGTTGATTCTGGCACGTTGTGAAATGAAATGTGGAGGCATGACGTCACCTTCATTCCTCACGATCCCTAAGACCATAACAGACGCAGGAAATTTAGTGTGCATGACAGTGGGAATTTCCTCTTGTCTTTTACACAGCCAAAGATCATTTATCCGGTTGATTTTCTGGTCCTGGACGAAGTTTTTCTTGTCCGAAAAAAACCAGAGCGTTCCTGTCTGTTCCTGATGTTTCAGCTTCTTTAAGAGGCGCTTTGCTCCGATTTTTCTATTCGTTTTGGTTTTCTCGGACATGAACTGTCCTCTCCGCATTACATACGACCTGTAACAGAAGTCTTCATTAACCACACGTGGAATTGTGAACTCGCTAACCCGCAGATTTCAGCTGAGTACCCCTATGGACTTTCCACGGTTCTCTTCGATGGCTGCTTGAACAAAATTGATGAATTAAGGTGTCCTGGTAATGTCCGAGACCTGGCAATATTGTTTCCTGTGCAAAATAGTTGTCACATTAGCAATGGCAACCCTCAGTTCCCTCTGAACTCTGAAAACGAATGATCGGGCGACTTTCAGAAATGCAGTTATTTCAGAAACGGAGAATACTGGAGCCAAGGAGACGTTAACAGCGTGCTTTTTCCTTTCCTGAGTTAGAATAGGTTCTGCCATGTTTATCTGTAACAAAAATGGTTGTTAAAGGATGATATACAGGGCATTGTATCACTTATAACGTGTGTTCTCAAACAGCTGCCGCACCCTGTACATGAATCTTAAATTTTTGTTTTCTTTTGTACTTGTGTAGCTTCACTTACAAGTAATTACTATATGATATAAAATTTAGTTAAAGTATTTTTTTTTTCTTTTTAAATTATATTCAAAATTCACGAACGCGTCATAAATTGTGCAGGATCAACAATGTATCAAAAGAAAACTTTATGTTATATTCTAATAACCGACAAAAATATTTTGCATAGCTTCCAACATTTCGAATTTAATTCGTAGCATTATTAGCACTTCCTCTTTTTTGACACAACTCTTTTGAAATAGTAATTTTTTTTTTTTTAATCTTTATTATATATTGAAGAAAATTACTCTACAAAATACGTGGTGTGAAAAAAAAGGCGGATATTGACAGTGCTAGGGAATAAATTAGAAATGTTGACAGCTATAGTTTTGTATAATAACCCTGTGGATATTATACTAGCATTTAAATTAGTCTGTAGTTGTATGGCTTAAGGTCGATTTATCACCCTAGGATCCTAGGCCTACACGTGGAATGTTCTCCGTGGGAGTCTTTCTAAGGTTGTCCTAGTCCGTAGTTACGCGAGTTTCGGAGTAAACTTCGGAAAACTCCGAACGGCTATGTCAATAACAGCGACCTGGGATCAAACCCGGCTTTTCCCACCTACCAGCTTTGAGTACAGAATCATTCGACCACTGTTGGCGCCGTTTAAGTTAGGATTCGTACAGCTGCTTCTATATTCTACGAGTCTCTTTCTTAATGGCCCCTGTGCCTCCTCTGAGACTTTTGCAATATTAAACATATTTTGTTTTAATTTGTATGTTCGTGATATACATATATTTCGCGACAACGTTCGTATTTGAAATTAGTGGAAGAAAACATAGTGAAAAAAATGTGTATCGTATGAATACTGCAAACGCATTACAAATCTAGTGTATTATGGGCATTGGAAAACTTTCTTTCGTTATTTCTTATAAAAGTTCACGCAGTATAATTATTTTTAAAAAACTATTTTTTATCAAAAACATTTTCCATGATGAATGCGGGCGATTTTTATATAAAAAAAGCAGATCTATGGTTCCCACTTTAGTTTTTTAAACTATTAACGAATTTTTAGAAGAATACTCATATTGAGTAATTACAACATCCAAGAGTGGGGCAATGTTCCTCTGGAGAATGCCAGTGACATTTACCACAACGATTGCTGAGGACAAAATTAAAATAATCTAATCACTAACACGTAAAATCCTTTTCACTTCCTTACACAAGTATAAGGAAGTATAGTATTCCCGATTTGCGAAATGGATTTTGTATTTCGCATAGCTCAAAAACGAATGATCATAGAATGCTGCAAATTTATATGTGTGACTGTCATGAAGTCTAGTTGCACACCTGCAAATTTAGTTTCAATACTAGCTCCAGTTTCAGAGATATCTACGACTCTACATGAATTTTCGTGACGTCTGTATATAAGTATGCAATTGAGTGTGTATCTCGCATAACTCAAGAACCGTTGGGCATAGAGCGCTGCAAATTTGTATATAGATTTTTTATGACATCTAGTTGTGCACGTTCTTTTTTGGACTTTCTGTGATTGAAGGAATTTGCACTTCCGTTTTGAAGACATTTAGGTATCTTTTATTCCTAATGACCAAAAATACGAAGGTTTTGGTCATTACATATAACTTACCATCACAGAGATTTTAAACGAAGCTAATGATATTGTTATGAAAGTTGAAGACAATTTTGTGTGTAGAAAGTTATGCTTAAAGACACAAGCAAGTTCTAGTCGACGAATGCATTTTATTTAATGAATATTTAGCCCGTAGATAGAGCCCGTAATGATAGTGTTATAAAATTTGTCGATATTTTTTACGCGTATAGAAAGTAATTTCTTAAAAACATAAGCAGGTTCTTATCGATGAATGCATTTTTTTAATGAATATTCAGCCCGTAGATAAAGTCCGTAAAGTTATTGTTATGAAAGTTGTTGATATTTTAGCGTGTAGAAATTCATTCCTTAAGACAGAAGTATTTTATAGTCGACGAATGCACTTCATTTAATGAATATTTAGCCCGTAGATAGAGCCTGTAATGATATTGATAAAAACGTTGTCAACATTTTAGCTTGTACAATGTAATTTTTAAAGAAATAAGCAGGTTCTAGTCGATGAATGCATTTTATTTAATTAACTTACAGTAAACAGTTCAATTAACCTCTTTTTTGTGCTACAAAAATTATTATTCTTGAAACAATGCAATGAAATGGTCATTTTTACTACAGAAATCAAATAAAAATTTCTAAATGCACTACAGAGCATACATTTCGCTAAATCAGGAACAACCGAATATTTCAAAGTTAAAAATTAAAAATATTTAGCAATTTCCTCAATGCTGAGGTTTCCTTTCAACCAAAAACAGCCTTAAGAGCAAGGATGGGTATTAAGACGAATATCATAACAAAAATAGACAGGAAGAGTCTACAATGGTACGTACATGTACAACGGATGAATGTGATTGGAATACCCCAGCTTTACTGAACTGGAAACCTGAAGGGAAAAACAGGAGGGGAAGACTGTGGAAATGGAGGAAGGACAAGCTTATGAGGGACATGACAGAGAATGGAAGGGATGAGGATGATGCTCAAGATAGAGAAAGATGGAGATATTTCAAAGTCTGAATGGAATTTGAATTCATTGAGAGTATTGTCAATGTTTTATAGAACTTTCAAGGTAGTTCTGTGCGAGAAACAAATGCATCATTACAAGATTTCCAGAACTAGACTCCTACTGACTTTACAGTTTCCAAATTTTGTGAATCCCTTATTACCATTTTTCGCAGCATTTGAATGCCTAATTTGACGTTAGGTCAAAACCCAACTTCGTGGAAATGAAAAAAAAAAATCTTTCATCTGTTTCAACTTTTACTGTATTATTGTATAGACAGTAACACGTAGAGATATAGGCACGTTCTAGTTTACAATCATCAACAAAACAATCACTCTTCTTTTTAGTGCTAGAGGCCTATTTCAGTCGGTACAGCGTTGTCGAATTTTTATTCGTCACTCTTAATAGTTCTAAGGGCCTATTTTAGTCGGTTTATTGAATGGGGATTTATTGAATGAAGTCCCCCCAAGACCCAACTTTGACATGAGTCCCCCCCAAAGTATCCCTATTTCAGTCGGTACAGCGTTGTCGAATTTTTATAATACACTCTTAATAGTGCTATGGGCCTATTTCAGTCGGTTTATTGAATGGGGATTTATTGAATGAAGTCCCCCCAAGGCACAACTTTGACATGATTCCCCCCCCCAGGCCCAACTTTGACATGAGTCCCCCCCAAGGTACCCCTATTTCAGTCGGTACAGCGTTGTCGAATTTTTATACGTCACTCTTAATAGTGCTAAGGGCCTATTTCAGTCAGTTTATTGAATGGGGATTTATTGAATGAAGTCCCCCCAAGGCCCAACTTTGACATGAGTCCCCCCCAAGGTACAACTTTGACATGAGTCCCCCCCCCAAGGCACACCTTTGACATGAGTCCCCCCCAAGGCACACCTCCCCCTCATTGGGAAAAATAGAAAAAACGTTGTTTTGCGGCTATAAGACAGTTTGGACTTCCAACGTTATTTGTTACAGTATCTGAAGCTGAAACACATTGGTTTGATTTAATGAAAACTTTATCATGGAATTTAGATCGTCACGAATTAACTAAAGAAGAATTTGTCGATATTAACAAGTTTAGCAGTAGGCCTCTGGCACTAAATTAAAATCTGTCAATGTCAGATTTTCATGTTTTAAATAATGAAATAATGTCGTGTCTGTATAATTTTATTTTTATAGTCTTTTGAGTCATTTATAGAACTTTTGAAAAATTTAGTTCTGTCCTATAAACAAATGAGTTTTTCCGGAATATTCCAGAACTATGTTCTTATTGAAGTCTGAGCTTCCAAACTTTGACAACTCTAAACTACAAATTTTCGCTAAATTTGGTAGCTAAGTCGCCATATTCGACACTGAATCGCCAGATTCGAAGCCAAGACAAAAACTCTAGCTGGCTACTGTATTTGCGGCGTGGCGATAAAATTTTGCTGCAAAGGGTTAGCCAGAGTTAGCCAGGTTAGCCAGAAACCCTTTCTCAATTTTAACTGAGTTAATTATTCTGATAAAATTTATCGTTTGTCACCACTAATTTTTGCCAAAAAGAACAAAACTGGCCCATTTATACTCGAATCATTTTCATTGTAGGGAAGCGTGGGGCTAGTTGTCACAGGGGTGAGAAGTAACACACAATTTACGAAATAATTTGTAACATTTGTGATTAAATATTTTTATAAACATAATTCTTATGACGCGCTTTATAATGTAAGCACAATCGGTGCTCCTGAGAGGTTCTGTACACGTGCTTCATTTTAGCTAGTTAGTGGGAAAAAAAATATATTTCGTAAATTTTGATTAAAGGTATGCTAATTTATATTTTAATGAAGTGTTTATAGCTATTTATTTAGTCTGTGTGTTGAGTTATAAAATGCACGTTTAATTTTTTGTATAAATCGTTATATATTTTCATAAATAAACAAAATGTCCAAAATCATACGACGGAGCAAGTTGGAACAAAATTTTGGGGTAAGTTGGAACATGTTAGAGGATTGGCTTATGCAGATGCCTACAGCCAGATCTCGAAATCTCCTGCCATTTTTAGGAAACTTTCAAAAATGAGAAATTTTTGGCTTCTTTGCCAATACCCTATTTATGCAGAAATATTTTCTGTGTTTTTTATATTATAGTACCGTGATTATTTGACCACGAATTAGAATCACTATTTCA